>CM051261.1:40290879-40723379 GCA_027921565.1 Artemia sinica | reverse complement strand
GTAAATTATTGTCCTTCACTCGTTTCATCTTGGCAAAATTTTTGAAGCACTTACGTTATGGTTTCTTCATGGGACAGTTCAAGCACGATTGTTTTCACACGACAAGCTTTCTCTAATTGTAAACTGGGAAATGATGCTTCCAACTACAGGTGTGGGAATATGCTATCAGAGTTCATTCTCACCTGCTTTTTGATAGTTCATAGGGTGCCTTATCATTAAGGGGTCGAACACTGGGAGTGCGTTTATTTTCTTCTCAGCATATCATTTTTGGGATATTTTAAGGCACATATAGAATTTATTCTCGTCTAAAATTGTTCATTTGTGTCTCTTATGAAATTGTTAGCTCATGGCTTGCGTCTATTAACCTTTGCGGTGATTCCTAGGTTAATAACGGGGGAATTGAAGTTTGGATTAGGAACAGGTCGACATCAAACTATAGTGACTCCTTCAACATATTGTCTTTAACTTGTGGGAGGGGCATATTGTCACTGAGGGGTTGGTCACTAGGGTTAATTTTGGTTTCCAGGTCCATTTTTCAGAAATTATCTCGTAACATTTATGGCATAACAGAGATATGAACTTTCCACACAGAGGGGATAGGATGGATTTCGAGAGATGGTCGAAAGGGATTCGACGCGTAATTCTGTGACACATAAATAGTTTTTGGGGTCATCAAAATCATAACTATACGGTCATATGGTATATGGGTTCATAGAGATTATCAAAGGCGATATTTATGTACTTATATCTTGTACTGATCGATGAGGTCCTCAGAATTTATGTGATTATATAGTCCGATAATGCACTGGATACTGGGATTCAAATATAATGTTACCTGATTCGTAATATGGTTCATGGTCGAGGAAGCAACGATCAAAGGTAACTGTTGTTTTCGTAGACGAAGCTGGGATGAAAATTGCCTGGAGTGTATGGTGAGTACTCTTCGTTGGTTGAGGTATGATGAAAATAGATGCTATAAGGTTGTATCTGCACTGGACAACTCATTGTAATGCTCGATATCCAATTTGTCAATCCACTTCCTGTAATAAAAATAACGAGGCAGAATCACACGTTCTTTAAAATCAAGTAGTCTCAATACATAGTAAATAATACGATTGGGTGCGTTTTAGGGTGACGATTACCCTACAAGATAATATAAAAAGATACACTGATATTACTATATAACGTTGGTTATAATAAAACGACATAATTCCCGTTGAGAAATCTAAAACAGAGATGTCTTCAAATTTGTTTTGAGAAAGGAAACAACGATAAAGGGCTTATTTAATTCTTCAATACTTATTAAATAAATATAATTTACTCTACATTATTAAGTTTGAGGTCTAATTTCACAACATATTTCATGCCTGCATTGTTCACGCACGTCCGTCCTGTTTAAGAAACGCATGTTGCAGCGTCATAACCACACGGTTTTACGTGAACAACCTTACAATGAGGGAACAAGACATAGCAAGGACGAGTACCCACTATACCCACTATACCTCTATACCCGAGTGGGTACCTCTATACCCACTCGTTTTCTCATGTCTTCCCTTTTTCTTGGCTTAGACTTTCTCATGGGTTTCCGGGTTTAACCTCTGCATTTCAGCCGTTTCCCCGTGTTCTTCTCTTGGTTTTCGCCTTCTTAGTCTCAGGATTTTTCCGTATCTACAAGTCAATAGGGTTCTTACGGTCAGGGAAGTTGCGAATACGAAACATACGGCCAGTAGAATGTTCCACCAGAAATTGGTTGAGAACAATCCGTATCTATTATACACATACGTTAATCTCTGGTCTTCATTTGTAAATAGGGGAATCTGGGAATATAATGCTTCTCTTATTTTTGTAAGCTTTATTGTCCCTTTTTTCTTTTCTATTTTGGACCATATCGAGGTTTTCATTTCCTCGTTTTCTATATTGGGAATAGTGTACGACAGGTTAATTGCCTTGAAGCTGGTTATTTTGGGACTTTGGTGAAATGCCTGAAGTTGGTTATGTTGGTTATGTTGGTGAAATGTAAGAGTTGTATTATTTCAGTATTGTTTTGCCGTGGTTTACATTGTCACTGTTACATTCTCTTTATATTTAAAAGTTCATTTTGGATTTTTTTTTGTTGAAATTTAAGAGTTGGAATTGTCACTGTTACATTCTCTTGATGTTACAAAGTTCATTTTAATTGTTTTTCGTTGAAAATGCAAGAGTTGGAATATTTCAGTAGTGTTGTGTCGTGGTTTAGCTTGTCACTGTTACATTCTCATGATTTTTCAAACTTCATTTTAGAGTTTTTTTTCCTTGAAATGTAAGAGTTGGAATATTTCAGTACTGTTTTGTCTTGGTTTACCTTGTCACTGTTACATTCTCATGATTTTTCAAACTTCATTTCGGATTTCTTTCGTTGAAATGTAAGAGTTGGAATATTTCAGTAGTGTTTATCTTGGTTTACCTTGTTACTCTTACATTCTGAAGATGTTTCAAAGTTCATTTTTGATTTGTTTCATTGAAATGTAAGAGTTGGAATATTTCAGTAGTGTTTTTTTCGTGTTTTACCTTGTCACTGTTATATTCTGAAGATGTTTCAAAGTTTATTTTGGATTTTTTTTTCGTTTAAATGTAAGAGTTGGATTATTTCAGTGGTGTTTCTCGTGCTTTACTTTGTCACTGTTACATTCTCTTGATGTTTCAAAGTTCATTTTAAAGTTTTTTTTCCTTGAAATGTAGGAGTTGGAATATTTCAGTACTGTTTTGTCTTGGTTTACCTTGTCACTGTTACATTCTCTTGATGCTTCAAAGTTCATTCTGGATTTTTTTGTTGAAATGTAAGACTTGGATTATTTCAGTAGTGTTTCGTCGTTGTATACCTTGTCACTGTTACATTCTCTTGATGTTTCAAATTGTATTCTGGATTATTTTTTCGTTGATTTGTAAGAGTTGGAACATTTCAATAATGTTTTGTCGTGGTTTACCATGTCACTGTTACATTCTCTTGATGCTTCAAAGTCCATTTTGGATTTTCTTTCGTTGAAATGCAAGAGCTGGAATATTTCAGTAGTGTTTTGTCGTGGTTTACCTTGTCACTGTTACATTCTATTGATGTTTCAAAGTTCATTTTGAATTTTTTTGCTTGAAATGTAAGAGTTGGATTATTTCAGTAGTGTTTCGTCGTGGTTTAACTTGTCACTCTTACATTCTCTTGATCATTCAAAGATCATTTTGAATTTTATTTTTTCGTTGAAATGTAAGAGTTGGAATTGTCACTTACATTCTCTTGATGTTTCAAAGTTCATTTTGGATTTTTTTCGTTCAAATTAGAATATTTCAGTAGTGTTTTGTCGTGGTTTACCTTCTCACTGTTACATTCTCTTGATGGTTCAAATGGTTTACCTTGTCACTGTTACATTCTGAAGATGTTTCAAAGTTCCTTTTTTATTTTTTTTTCGTTGAACTGTATGAGTTGGAATATTTCAGTAGTGTTTTGTCGTGGTTTACCTTGTCACTGTTCCATTCTCTTGATGTTTCAAAGTTCATTTTAGATTTTTTTTTTCATTGAAATGTAAGAGTTGGAATATTTCAGTAGTGTTTTTTCGTGGTTTACCTTGTCACTGTTACATTCTCATGATGCTTCAAAGTTCATTTTGTATTTCTTTCGTTGAAATGTAAGAGTTGGAATATTTCATTAGTGTTTTGTCATGGTTTACCTTGTCACTGTTACGTTCTCTTGTTATTTCAAAGTTCATTTCGGATTTCATTCGTTGAAATGTAAGAGTTGACATATTTCAATGCAGTTTTCTTGTGGTTTACCTTGTCACAGTTATATTCTCTTTATGTTTCAAAGTTCATTTTAGATTTTTTTTTTCATTGAAATGTAAGAGTTGGAATATTTCAGTAGTGTTTTGTCGTGGTTTACCTTGTCACTGTTACATTCTCATGATGCTTCAAAGTTCATTTTGTATTTCTTTCGTTGAAATGTAAGAGTTGGCATATTTCAATGCAGTTTTCTTGTGGTTTACCTTGTCACTGTTATATTCTCTTTATGTTTCAAAGTTTATTTTAGATTTTTTCCCTTGAAATGTAAGAGTTGGAATATTTCAGTAGTGTTTTGTCGTGGTTTACCTTGTCACTGTTACATTCTTTTGATTTTTCAAAGTTCATTTTGTATTTCCTTCGTTGAAATGTAAGAGTTGGAATATCTCAGTAGTGTTTTGTCATGGTTTACCTTCTCACTATTACATTCTCTTGGTGCTTCAAAGTTCATTTTGGATTTCATTCGTTCAAATGTAAGAGTTGTAATATTTCAGTACTGTTTTGTTATGGTTTACCATGTCACTGTTAAATTCTTTTGATTTTTCAAAGGTCATTTTGGATTTCATTCGTTGAAATTTAAGAGTTGGCATATTGTAGGAGAGTTTTCTTGTGATTTACCTTGTCAATGTTACATTCTATTGATGTTTCAAAGTTCATTTTGGATTTTTTTTTCGTTGCAATGTAAGAGTTGGAATATTTCACTAGTGTTTTGTCATTGTTTACCTTGTCACTGTTACATTCTCTTGATGCTTGAAACTCATTTTAGATTTTTTTTTTGTTGAAATGTAAGGGTTGGCATATTTCAATAGTGTTTTATCGTAGTTTACCTTGTCACTGTTACATTCTCCTGATGTTTCAAAATTCATTTTGGATTTTTTTTTTTTTGGTGAAATGTAAGAGTTGGATTATGTCAGTATTGTTTTGCCGTGGTTTACATTGTCACTGTTACATTATCTTGATGTTTCAAACTTCATTTTGGATTTTTTTTGTTGAAATTTAAGAGTTGGAATTGTCACTGTTACATTCCCTTGATGTTTAAAAGTTCATTTTAATTCTTTTTCGTTGAAAATGCAAGAGTTGGAATATTTCAGTAGTGTTTTGTCGTGGTTTACCTTTTCACTGTTACATTCTCGTGATGTTTCAAAGTTTATTTTATATTTTTTCATTGAAATGTAAGAGTTGGAATATTTTAGTAGTGTTTTGTTGTGGTTTACCTTGTCACTGTTACATTCTCATGATTTTTCAAACTTCATTTCGGATTTCTTTCGTTGAAATGTAAGCAGGGGCGTAAATTGCTATGGGGCAGGGGTGCAGTTGCCCCCCCCCCCCAAGACCTCGTTTTGCCACCCCCAGACCTGATTTTGCCCCCCCCCCCCAGATTTTTTTAGATTATACCCTTAGTTATCCTTCATCCGAATAAAAAATAAAAATTTTATCGAATACAAAATCTTATACGAAATGACGCGTAACCCGGAGCCTCGTGTTTTCTCTAGCATTGTCAAGTAAAGATAGTATTGAATGAATTCATTTGTTGTATAAGAGTGTGCGATGAGTCAGAGAAAAATAATCGATATTTTTAAACCTAGTCAACCGGCTAAAAAAGCTAAGTTGGTGGATAGTGTAGCAGCAACAGAAGCTGGCCCAAGTGAGGTGAGTAATTTTGCCATTTATGGTTTGACTAATATAAACTTATAGCCTTTGCTTCATGAAATAAATTCCATGCGAACTAAAGTTTAGCCTACAGAAGTAAGATCTAAATATCGCGTTACAACTTTGGATTAATGTATAAATCGCAAATTTTGTGGGGAAAATCATATAACCGAGCATATAACAAACAATTATAGATATAGAGGTGTCATTCAAGGAGGGGGGGGGGGCAGGCTAGGACTTCAGAGATGACTACTGGGACAACAGCCTGATTTATCAGACACAATTTATGGCAAAGAGTTTTGTAAGAGCTTAAGAGAATGAAAGAGCATTAAATGCTTTCCTAAGGCCCTGCTATTTTTGCTAGGCGGCCGCTCACCATTATTTATACCTCTTGTTATATTCTCACCCTAGAAACTGGGTATGGCGCAAAAAGGGAATGAAAAGAGCTAAAATACATTTGAATTGACAGTTTTAGTATAAATAAAAATTGCTGCTTCGTGACAAAATTCTACTTTTTAAAGTTAAATCGGCTGTTATTGCTAGGCATTCGCTTCACGTCAGCGTGCTTCATCCAAAACAAAATTTAAGACTTGCCCTCCTAGATTTTGCTGATAAGCTAGGTAAGTACGAGAATTTTGTTGTATTGAGTAGCTAAGTTTCTTTTTCGGATTATGTTATCGTTTAATTTACGAAATTCTACTCGTAGTTAAACTGACAAAAAACGATATATATGTTTTAACCCTTTTAAATTTCAGTTGACTAGCTTATACTATTTTACCGAATTCTAAAATCTGAGAATTTGAGCATTTGGAGGCGCTTAAACATGCAGAAGATGCTAGAGTGTATTAAATGATCAGTCGAAAGATATTTGTATGCTATCGTCAATTTTGGCGGAAATAAAGCTATTATTATAAATGAGAGAAAAAGCACCCTATTTAATAGACCACCCTGTTATTAATCATGAAATAACAAAAACGAAAACTATTAAGGGCAAAATTCCAATACGTAACACTAAACGGTAGGAGAAAAGCTAATTAGAAGCTAGGAGCAGGGGCGTCACTATCACTTTTTTTTGAGGGGGGGGGGCGAGCACGACGAAAGTTTTCCAACAAAACCAAAACTGTACCGACGGAAAAAAGGTTTAGAGTGGCGAAAGTTTCTGTATAAATGGAAGTAAATGGCTTGAAAACAGTATTTTTTGCTGCGGAGCGTTGGAAATTCTAGAAATATTTACTAAGAAAGTCTATTATTCCTTATGTCTCCTAGACACCTATTTAAGGGAACAACTCTTTCAGAGCTATCGGCCTCTGAATAAAGTTAAAACGTTTAAAAGCGAAAGCACTGGATTTTTTTCTAGGGTGGAAGCGTAGCCGATGCATCGGATACGATATTGAGAGGCAATCTTGACATCTCCCATCATAAAAGGGAGGCACCCAACCAGCCAAAGCTAGCCGAATACCCCTAAACAAATGGTCACCGTTTTTCTGCTAAAGCCTATGAGAAAAAACCATGGGTAGAATACTCTATTAAAGAAGACGCCATTTACTGCTTTTGTTGTCGGCACTTTTCCTTAACAAGAAATCATGGAAATACTTCTGATAATGTAGTGTTTGTCGACACAGGAATGAATAACTGGAAAAAGCTATTCGAAAGGATTGAAAAACACGAGGCTTCAGAAGCTCATAACGAAGCAAATCGCAGCTGGACCAAATATAAAGCAATTGAGTGTGGCACATCTGAGTCAATAGCTACAACTCTCTATTCAAATCGGAAGGAAGCCATAGAGGAAAATCGCCTGCATATAGTCACACTTGCGAAAGTGGCATATGCCCTAGCACGCCAAGAGCTCCCATTTCGAGGTCATGATGAACACGACGACTCACACAATCGAGGTAATTTTATAGAAATACTAGAAATGATGACAGAGGGAAACCCGGATCTTCAGCAAAAACTAAAACGTCGGTATGGAAGCTATTTGAGTCCCGACTACCAAAATAGTCTTATAAGCATACTGGCTGACCTCTTGCGAGAACAAACAAGATGCTCTATTAAGAAATATTGGGCAATCTGCGCAGATGAAACGAAAGATCTGTCCAAAAAAGAGCAGCTTGGTTTAATTATTCGGTTTATTGATAGTAATGCTATCATCCGCGAGGAGACATTCGGAAGTACACATCTTGAACAATTAGATGCTGCATCCCTGGCTAATGCAATCAAGGATCTTGTTGAAAAGCACGGACTGGACTGGAGCACCTGTGTGGCTCGATGCTATGATGGTGCGAGCGTCATGAGCGGTGCATGTAATGGTGTTCAGGCTATTGTTAAAGGATTTGCACCACAAGCTAGGTATATTCATTGTCACGCCCATCGCCTAAATCTTGTGCTTGTGCAGTCAATAGCTTCTTGTCCGGAGGTTAGAAACTTCTTTTCTTGCATTCAGGCATTATATGTCTTTCTCAGCCGAAGTGCGCCACGTCACGAACTTTTCCTTCGAACCCAACAAGAACGCGGAGAAAAGAAGATTGAGCTCGAGCGGCTAGCCGACACTCGATGGTGCTATTGGTTTTCCTCAATTCAGAAGATCCGGACATGTTTAGGTGCTATTCTCGAAACATTAAGGGTTATTTCGGATGAAGCCAATTCAACAGAGGACCGTTCTGAAGCTTCTGGGTTGCTGGCAACAATTGATGCCAAATTCTTGCTCATTCTTGAAATAATGAGCAGCATCCTCGGTCGGATAGATATTGCATCCAGACAACTCCATTCCAAGAGCCTCGCTCTTTCAGGCGTAAATTCTTTGCTTCAAGCAGTTCAACAACAGGTTCTAGAGCTCCGATCTGAAGAGCGTTGGTTTAAGATGGTCGAAGCAGCGAAAAGCTTATGCAAGCAGCACTCAATCCAAATAGAGAAGCCTAGACGCTCGGTTGCTATAAGCAGAAGCCTTCTCGATTTTTACGTCGAAACCACTGTCAGTGCCAGAGCAAGAAATCGAACAGAAGAGGATCGTGACATTTTTCAAACTTATAGGTCGGACATTTTATACTTCATAGTCGACCGAGTAACTTCGGAGCTGAGACAAAAGTTTGGTGAAAACTCCTCAGTAATCCAAGGCTTAGAAGCGTTTGAGCCAAGTTCACCGAAGTTCCTGGATGCACGTCTAATACAAGACTTTGTACGTGACTTTCCTACATTATTAGTAAACGAGTTGAAGTTTGAGTCGGAGATAGCCTTGGCAAATTATTATTTACAAAGGATGAAACCAGAATGCCCATCAAAAGCTCTTGCCTACCTCTACATGAACAAAGTCGCCTTTGCTGTCATCTTGGAAGCTTTCGAAATTGCTTTGACGCTCCCCGTTTCAACTGCCTCTAACGAGAGATTTTTTTCTACACATAAGAGGGTTAAGACATATCTCAGAACAACCATGACTGATGAGCGACTTAGCGATTTGTTAGTTATAGCAACCCAGCCGGAAAAAGCGAAAAAGATAGATTATAACATTGCCGTCGACAAGTTTGCTTCCCTGAAGCAACGACGTTTCTTATTAGAATAGTGGCTCTCTCTGGATACTTTAGTCGTGATGCAAACAAATTTATGATTTATTTGCTTAATTATGTTTATGTACTTGAATTTTTGTATATCTAATTGTGTTCTAAACTTTGTCATCCAAAGAATTTTAAGTTGGCTACCGCTTAATTTGGCTCGATTTCTCCCTCCCTTGGATTTTTGCTAATTCAACTCACTTGAGGCTGCCTATTGAGACATGGAATTTGCCCCTCCCCAGGTTTTTTTTCATTTTCGCCAGTGCGCTTCGCGCCAAAAAACCCTGTTCTAGGCCTTCACTCAATTCAATTCTTAACAAAACAAAATGACATTTCCTAATTATAAATTTTCTTTTTTGGCTTAGATCCTTCACAGCACAATATATGTTTTTAAGTAATTTGCTTCCCTAAAAAGGAGTCTAAGAGGTCTAATATAAGGGATAATACAGTTTTTAATAATATTTCAAAAATATCCGCTACTTCGCGGCAGGAAATGCTCTTTCCAAGCCATCCACTCGCTCTGAATTAGAAACTTTCACCAATTCAAACTTTTTTTCTTTTTTTTTAACAGAATATAATCAGCATAGTTTTGTACTTTCCTCACAAAGTAAAAGTGAAAATTTGCAAATTTTCTTCCGTGAGGTGGCAAAAATCTTGCCCCCCCCAGAATTTTTCTGAATTTACGCCACTGAATGTAAGAGTTGGAATATTTCAGTAGTGTTTATCTTGGTTTACCTTGTTACTCTTACATTCTGAAGATGTTTCAAAGTTCATTTTTGATTTGTTTCATTGAACTGTAAGAGTTGGAATATTTTAGTAGTTTTTTTTCGTGTTTTACCTTGTCACTGTTATATTCTGAAGATGTTTCAAAGTTTATTTTGGATTTTTTTTTTCGTTGAAATGTAAGAGTTGGATTATTTCAGTAGTGTTTCTCGTGCTTTACCTTGTCACTGTTACATTCTGAAGATGATTCTAAGTTCATTTTGGATTTTTTTTTCGTTGAAATGTAAGAGTTGGAATATTTCACTAATGTTTTTTCGTGGTTTACTTTGTCACTGTTACATTCTCTTGATGTTTCAAAGTTCATTTTAGATTTTTTTTCCTTGAAATGTAGGAGTTGGAATATTTCAGTACTGTTTTGTCTTGGTTTACCTTGTCACTGTTACATTTTCTTGATGCTTCAAAGTTCATTCTGGATTTTTTCGTTGAAAGGTAAGAGTTGGATTATTTCAGTAGTGTTTTGTCGTGGTATACCTTGTCACTGTTACATTCTCTTGATGTTTCAAAGTGTATTCTGGATTTTTTTTTTCGTTCATTTGTAAGAGTTGGAACATTTCAGTAATGTTTTGTTGTGGTTTACCATGTCACTGTTACATTTCCTTGATGCTTCAAAGTCCATTTTGGATTTTTTTTGCGTTGAAATGCAAGAGTTGGAATATTTCAGTAGTGTTTTGTCGTGGTTTACCTTGTCACTGTTACATTCTATTGATGTTTCAAAGTTCATTTTGGAGTTTTTTGGTTGAAATGTAAGAGTTGGAATATTTCAGTAGTGTTTTGTCGTGGTTTACCTTGTCACTGTTACATTCTATTGATCTTTCAAAGATCGTTTTGAATTTCATTTTTTCGTTGAAATGTAAGAGTTGGAATAGTCACTTACATTCTCTTGATGTTTCAAAGTTCATTTTGGATTTTTTCGTTCAAATTGGCATATTTCAGTAGTGTTTTGTCGTGGTTTACCTTCTCACTGTTACATTCTCTTGATGGTTCAAATGGTTTACCTTGTCACTGTTACATTCTCTTGATGTTTCAAAGTTCATTTTTTTTTCGTTGAACTGTAAGAGTTGATATATTTCAGTAGTGTTTTCTCGTGGTTTACCTTGTCACTGTTACATTCTCTTGATGCTTCAAAGTTCATTTTGGATTATTTTTTCGTTGAAATGTAAGAGTTGGAATATTTCAGTAGTGTTTTGTCATGCTTTACTATGTTAGTGTTACATTCTGAAGATGATTCAAAGTTCATTTTGGATTTTTTTCGTTGTAATGTAAGAGTTGTAATATTTCAGTAGTTTTTTTCATGGTTTATCTTCTCACTATTACATTCTCTTGATGTTTCATAGTTCATTTTAGATTTCATTCGTTGAAATATAAAAGTTGGAATATTTCAGTAGTGGATTGTCGTGGTTTACCTATTCACTGTTACATTCTCTTGATGTTTCAAAGTTCATTTTAGATTTTTTTTCCTTGATATGTAAGAGTTGGCATATTTCAGTAGTGTTTTGTCGTGGTTTACCTTGTCACTGTTACATTCTCTTGATGCTTCAAAGTTCATTTCGGATTATTTTTTCGTTGAAATGCAAGAGTTGGAATATTTCAGTAGTGTTTTGTCACAGTTTACCTTGTCACTGTTAAATTCTCTTGATGTTTCAAATTCATTTTTGATCTTTTTCGTTGAAATTTAAGAGTTGGAATATTTCAGTAGTGTATTATCGTGGTTTACCTTGTCACTGTTACATTCACTTGATGTTTCAGAGTTCATTTTGGATTTCATTCGTTGAAATGTAAGAGTTGGAATATTTCAGTAGTGTTTTGTCGTGGTTTACCTTGTCGCTGTTACATTCTCTTGATGTTTCAAAGTTCATTTTAGATTTTTTTTCGTCGAAATGTAAGAGTTGGAATATTTCAGTAGTGTTTTGTCGTGGTTGACATTGTCACTGTTACATTCTCTTGATGTTTCAAAGTTCATTTTGGATTTTTTTCGTTGAAATGTAAGAGTTCGAATATTTCAGTAGTGTTTTGTCATGGTTTACATTGTCACTGTTACATTCTCTTGTTGTTTCTAATTTCATTTTGGATTTTTTTTTTCGTTGAAATGTAAGAGTTGGATTGTTTCAGTAGTGTTCTATCATGATTTACCATGTCGCTGTTACATTCTCTTGATGTTTCAAAGTTCATTTTAGATTTTTTTCCCCTTTAAATGTAAGATTTGGAATATTTCAGTAGTGTTTTTTTCGTGGTTTACATTGTCACTGTTACATTCTCATGATATTTCAAAGTTAATTTTTGATTTTTTCGTTCAAATGTACGAGTTGGAATATTTCAGTAGTGTTTTGTCGTGGTTTACCTAGTCATTGTTACATTTTCATGATGTTTCAAAGTTCATTTTGGATTTTTTTTGTTGAAATGTAAGAGTTGAAATATTTCAGTAGTATTTTATCGTGATTTACCGTGTCACTGTTACATTCTCCTGCTATTTCAAAGTTCATAGTGAGAGAGATACGCAAAAAGTTGGGTTACTTTAGGTTAGGTTAATTTATGTACGCGCGCGTACATAGGCTAACCTAACCTAACCTAACCTAACCTAACCTAACCTAAATTAACCCAACTTTTTGCGTATCGCTCTCACTTGGAATATCTTTGAAAAGACTGCAGTATGAAAAGACATCAAAAATGCAGTTTTTAGTGGAAAAATTTATTCTCTTTTAGAAATAATTTATTTTAGTTACAAAAGATTTTTAATTCCAATTAATTTACTTTAAAATGAGCCATTGAACAACTCTCTACGATTTTTCAGTGCCAAGCTATCTGTGGAAAAGAAAGAAGAAAGAAAAAAGATGCCGTTTAGGCAGAATGCTGTAGTAGCTGTCAATTTTCTTGATTTTCAAGCCAATATATTTCCCTTGCTGTTCAAGCGAAATGACAGAAAGTTCTCTATGCTGGGGTGTCAGACATGGCGGATCTAATGGTGTACTTTTTTTTTGATCTGACTTTTTTTTAGGAGCTATTGGTTTTTATATTTCTTAACATTGGATGTGATCATCTCTTACTAGGTTGCTAGCTAAGGCTGCAACCCGGATAATTGCTCAGATATCATAAATATTTTTGCAGTTTACATAATAACTATAGCGATTCTAAACTGAAAAATAAGATATATAAAAAATTAAATTTTTTGGTCCGGAAATACATATTAAATCCAACGTCGGGTAGTTAGAACCTAACCAAAAATGAAACTAATTTTAAAATTTTATGGTATTTTTCTAGCTTGAATTGAAAGACTCAAACTATTGCTTGGATACCATGGATATTTTTGCAGTTTACACAAGCTGCAAAGAACGCATAAGGACAAAATTAAAAATTATATTCAGAAGTCCAAAAAGATGGCAACAATGCAGGCTGATATTTGTAAATTTAAAAACATTTTAAGAATGTTTTACCGGGATTAAGAAAAATATTCAAAATTACAGATTAAAATTCTCTCTGAAAGAGCGGATTTTGTTGAAAAGTCGGCTAGAAATGCTTTCGTAAAACTTTATAGTAATATCCAAGAGAAATATTGCATGTTTAATGAAAAGCTTTCAAGGTATGGAGCAGCAACTGTGGAACAGTTTACAGATGTAATGGGAAATATTAGATATCACTATGAATATATGGAGGCATAATTGTCCTTTGCTTAGTTTAAGCTTTATTCGATGATCGAGCCTTTGTGTACTAACTACATCCAACGACTGTGACGTCATTGATCAATATTGTATATAAAAAATTAAGTTTTTCATAAAACATTGATTCTATTTAAAAAAAAAATTAAGTACAAATGACACTAGATCTAGAAATTTCCTTTAAAATGAGCCATTGAACAACTGTCTACGATGTTCTAGTGTCAAGCTATCTATGGAAGAGAAAGAAGAAAGAAACAAAGATGCCCTTTAGGCAGAATGCTGTACTAGCTGCTACTTTTCTTGATTTTAAACTGTCTACGATGTTCTAGTGTCAAGCTATCTATGGAAGAGAAAGAAGAAAGAAACAAAGATGCCCTTTAGGCAGAATGCTGTAGTAGCTGCTACTTTTCTAGTGATTCTAAACTGAAAAATAAGATATATAAAAAATTAAATTTTTTGGTCTGGAAATACATATTAAATCCCACGTCGGGTAGTTAGAACCTAACCAAAAATAAAACTAATTTTAAAATTTTATGGTATTTTTCTAGCTTGAATTGAAAGACTCAAACTATTGCTTGGATATCATGGATATTTTTGCAGTTTACACAAGCTGCAAAGAACGCATACGGACAAAATTAAAAATTATATTCAGAAGTCCAAAAAGATGGCAACAATGCAGGCTGATCTTTGTAAATTTAAAAACATTATACGAATGTTTTACCGGGATTAAGAAAAATATTCAAGATTACAGATTAAAATTCTCTCTGAAAGAGCGGATTTTTTTGAAAAGTCGGCTAGAAATGCTTTCGTAAAACTTCATAGTAATATCCAAGGGAAATATTGCATGTTTAATGAAAAGCTTTCAAGGTACGGACCAGCAACTGTGGAACAGTTTACAGATGTAATGGGAAATATTAGATATCAATGTGAATATAAAGAGGCATAATTGTCCTTTACTTAGTTTCAGCTTTATTCGATGATCGAGCCTTTATGTACTAACTACATCCAACGACTGTGACGTCATTGATCAATATTGTATATAAAAAATTAAGTTTTTCATAAAAAATTGATTCTATTAAAAAAAAAATTAAGTAGAAATGACGCTAGATCTAGAAATTTCCTTTCAAATGAGCCATTGAACAACTGTCTACGATGTTCCAGTGTCAGGCTAGCTATGGAAGAGAAAGAAGAAAGAAAAAAAAGATGCCCTTTAGGCAGAATGCTGTAGTAGCTGCCACTTTTCTTGATTTTCAAGCCAATTCAAGCCCTTGCTGTTCAAGCCAAATGACAGAAAGTTTCCTATACAGGGGTTTCAGACATGGCGGTTTTAATGGTGTACTTTTTGTTTTGATCTGACTTTTTTTTTAGGAGTTATGGGTTTTTATATTTCTTAACATTGGACGTGATCGTCTCTTACTAGGTTGCTAGCTACCGCTGCAACCCGGATTGGTATCAAATTCCGCTTTTAAGGTTTCGGTTACTATTTAGACCAGTCGCTTTTACTATACAGTTCGTTACCACAAACTTTTTAGTGTTTTGATAATCAAATATTTTTGAAAAGACTGCAGTATGATAAGACATCAAAAATGCAGTTTTTTTGTAAAAAAGTGATTTTATTTCTTAATTACTTTGTTTTTGAGTAAAGAAGGCACTAGGACTTTTAATTTCCGTTCAAATGAGCCCCTTGTGACATTCTAGGACCACTGGGTCAATACGATCACCCCTGGTAAAATGGGCAGATAAACACGCATCCCTGATCTTTTTCTGGCAAAAAAAAAACAAATTCCGCAATGTTGCAGGTAGGAGCTTGAAACTTCTACAATAAAGTTGTCTGATACACTGAAATTGATTGTGTGATTTTCATTAACATGCTATGACTTTTGGGGGGTGTTTTGAGGGGTGTATGACTTTTGATGGGTCCTTTTTTTTTAAAAAAAAGGGCCAACTTTTCCAGGCTGTCAACTTTTGATGAGTAGGACTAAAATTGATGAAATTTAAATATTTAAAATCCACATAAAAATCTAATTCTTTTAATGTTTCTATCGAAATTACAATTCCTTTTTTTAGGCTTTCGGTTACTATTGAGACGAGTTGCTCTTACTATGCAGTTCGTTACCATGAACTGTTTGAAAACTTTTATATTTACAATCAGCATAGGAATCCAATTCTTTTGATGTATCTATTGATGTCAAAATTCCGTTTTTTAGAGTTTCAGTTACTATTGAGCCAGGTTGCTCTTACTATGCAATTTGTTACTAAAACTGTTTGATTTGTCTATGGATTCAGTCATTTTTACCTCAGTTGCCAATCGAAAATGGCCACAAAAGGATGCACCAAATAGAAAGTGATGCAAGAAAAATGACAGCTGAAGAAATCCATTTGATTGCTGGTATATAGCCTTTTTTATAGTCGACAAACTTTTTCAGATTTTTGTCACATCCATCTATGTACCTTTTCTCAGGTTTTGAATTTTGGTTGCAGTTATATCTAACCATTTCCGTGTTATGTAAAATGTAGGCTCCTTTTTCATTGGGATTGGGATTCAACCACGCGGGAATAATCTCATTTGTCGCTCTGCAGCAGGATTTTGGTACCTCTATACTATTAAAATTACTGTTCCAGTGCCTAAAAGGAATATAACTATCCTGTGTTTCGAATGATTGAATGCTACAGCAGTAAAAGCTCTCTTGAAGATCATCAAGCCATGAAAACGAATCAGATGTATATTTTTTAAATTCATCCTTTAAACTTTTGCGGTATTCAGTGTTAACCGGCAAAAGATAATGAATTGCCAAAAAATTAGAAATTGCAATAACTAGGCACAAAACAGACACTGCATATTTATATTTTTCTAACAAGATCAAAAGAAGCACTAGGAAAGCTACTAAATTAACGATAAACATAGCCAGGAAGAAATATGGACAAAATTTCCGGATTAGATCTAATGAAAAATGAAAATACAACATTGGAAGAACAGCTTCAACAAAAAAAGTCACCAAAATAATTATGGTGCAACAAACAGTTGCCAAAAAGCTTTTGCACGTCATTTTATATTATTCCACTCATAAAACTGTGTAGCGAGTCCATTGAAGCAAAAGGAAAACCAAACTAATTTCAAAATTATAAGGTATTTTTCTAGTTTTAATTAATAAATTCAAATTATTGCTCTTATACGATAAATATTTTTGCAGTTTGCAGTTCAATATCATGTTTTTATTTAAAATTCTCAGGAATGTTTCTAGTTTCAGAAATAAAACTGTTTTTTTTTTTAGAAATACGTATTAAATTACGCGTCTGGTAGTTGAGAACCTAACAAAATATAAAACAAATTAAAAAAATTTCAGATACTTTCTAGTTTTAATTAAAGAACTAAAATTATCGTTCAGACACCACAAATGTTTTTGCAGTTTACATAATAACTTTAGCGATCCTGAACTGAGAACTAAAATAAAATAAAATTGTCTTGTCGAAAGATAAATGTGTATAAATATTGCATTCACATATTACGTCATATATGGTTAAAACTTACGATTATTGCTTCATCATTCATCAAGCTTGTACATGAAAATGTAATTTTCTGAAAAAATTGATTTTATTTTAAAAAATTCTGTTTTTAATTACAAAAGACACTAGATGTGACAATTTACTTTTAATTTGCCATTAAACAGGTCTCTACATTGTTCCAGTGCCCTACTATCGGAGGAAAAGAAATGAAAAAGAGAACGCGTTTATGCAGGAAATCATGGTTTCAGCCACTTTTCTTGATTTTCAAGGCAATATATTTTCCTTGTTGTTAAAACCAAGGGACGGTAAGTTTCTTATATAGGGATTTCGGACAAAGCAGTTCTAATGTTTGAATTTTTGTTTTGTTTTGACAGTGCTTCGTAAAAAATATGAGTTATTGTAGTTTTTACTAATGGCCGTAATCGTCTCTTACTAGGTTGCTAGCTACTGCTGCTACACGGATGTTAAGCCAGTATATTTTCCTTGTTATTTAATCCAAGGGACGGATGTTTTTATATAGGGGTCACGGACAAGGCAGTTCTAATGGCGTCCTTGTTGTTTTGATCCGACTCTATTTTTAGGAGCTATGGGATTTTGTGTTTACTAAGGGACATAATCGTCTCTTACTAGGCTCTTAGCTACCGGTGCAACTCAATTTTCCCTGAAATGACCATGGGAGTGAGAGGATACTTACTCCCTTTCAAAGGTTTGGGAAGCGCGTTAAGTATAAGGTCACATACTACTATCGGGTTTGTCGTCCCCCCACAATCATGTAATCGGCCCATTATGCGTTAAAATCTTTGGAATTGTAAGAGAAGAATACAAAAAAATCAGGCGGCTAACTTATTCCAATATATACAGTTGTTTGTTCTACTAATTATCGTCTTTTAGTATAATCCGATGAAACTTATATAGTCCCCGTTTATAATGAACTGTATCCTTTATGGATACGACACCTTATGTATACTATACTGTTCGTTACCACGAACTGTTTGATCATATTATTAATTTTACAACTTTATTTCAAGCGTCGTTGTGCAATTATCTAGCACCTTCGGCCGTTAATCGAAAGGTTGGTGGTTCAAGGCACCCGGGGTAGATTTCTTTTAGTTTTTAATTCAGCTGTCAATAAAACTATGCTACCGATAATACCTACAAAATTCCCATTTACAGTATCGATCCCGTATGTAGATATAAAATTTAGTATAGGCAAGAGGTCGTTCTTTATTATATATTTCCCTTGCTGTTCAAGCCAAGGGACAGAAAGTTTCCTATACAGGGGTTTCGGACAAGGCGGTTCTAACGGTGTACTTGTTGTTTTGATCTGATTCCTCTGTTAGAAACTATGGGTTTTTATATTTCTTAACATTGGACGTGATCGTCTCTTACTAGGTTGCTAGCTACCGCTGCAACCCGCTGGTGTTAGCCACCAGTCTCTTCGGAGGCGTGGGTTCAAATCTTACCGCTGGTATGCGATTATGTTTGAAAGACTGCAGTGTGAAAAGAGATCGAAAATGCAGTTTTTGGTGGAAAAATTTATTCTCTTTTAGAAATAATTTATTTTAGTTACTATAGATTTTTAACCCAATTAATTTCCTTTAAAATGAGCTATTGAACAACCCTCTACGATGTTCCAGTGCCAAGCTATCTCTGGATACAAAAGAAAAAAAGAAAAAAAAAAGAAAAAAATATCCCGTTTAGGCAGAATGCTGTAGTAGCTGACACTTTTCTTGATTTTCAAGCCAATATATTTCCCTTGCTGTTCAAGCCAAGGGACAGAAAGTTTCCTATATAGGGTTTCGGACAAGGCGGTTCTAATGGTGTACTTTTTGTTTTGATCTGACTCCTCTGTTAGGAACTATGGGTTCTTATATTTCTTAACATTGGACGTGATCGTATCTTACTAGGTTGCTAGCTACCGCTGCAACCCGGATTCCAGGAATTTGTTCTAAATCATTAGTCTTACAAACACATATACTAATAACCCTAACAGGCTCGTTTTCGTCATAATTGAAAAACATTGCTTTTCCTTCGCTGTTGATAGGTATGCTTGTATATATATTTTTATTGCTGCTACATAAACTGCAATTGCTCCTTCCAAAATTAATATACGAATTTTCAAAGAAGTACGCCTCCGTATATTCACTGTGTTGTCGAACATTTTCCATTGCATCTATAAACTGTTCCGCAGTTGCCAATCCATACCTTGGAAGCTTTTCATTAAACTGACAACATTTCTTTTGGATATTACTATGAAGCTTTGCCAAAGCATTTCTAGCCGACTTTTCAACAGCATCCGCTCTTTCAAAGAGAATTTTAATCTGTAATTTTGAATACTTTTCGTGATCCTGGTAAAACATGCGTAAAATGTTTCTCAATTTACGAAGATCAGCCTGCATTTTTGCCATCTTCTTGTATTTCTGAATGTAATATTTCCCTTTGTCCTTAAGCGTTCTTCGGTACAACCTCGCAGAGAATTTAATTTTTCATTATAGCTTTTGTCACCCCAGTATCTACCCATTATTCTGGTAGCAACTTTTTTCTTATGTTTGTTTCGGTAATCTTCATCATTATCATACCGTTCCTTGCTCTTTTGTCTAGCCTGCTCAATTGTTGCTTCTCTATAAAGTTTATCATTGTGATAACGCTCCTTGATCTTTTGTCTAGCCTGCTCAATTCTTGCTTCTCTGTAATCTTCATCATTTTGATAACGCTCCTTGATCTTTTGTTTGGCTGTCTCAATTTTTACTTCTCGATACACCTGGACGGTTGAATACCTTTGCTTTTGGTTTTTCTTATATTTGATGCGGTAATCTTCATCATTGTGATAACTCTCCTTGAACTTTTGTTTGGCTGTCTCAATTTTTGCATGTCTATAATCTTCATCATTGAGATAACACATCTTGCTGTTTTGTTTTGCTCTCTCAATTATTACTTCTCGATACGCCTGGTCGGTTGAATACCTTTGCTTTTTTCTTTTCAAGTTACTATCTCTGTTGTTTGTGTAGTACTGTTTTTTCAACTTGCGTATAGCTTGCTTCGATCTAACCATTATCTAATCAAGAATGAGAGAATTTACATCTTTGTCGTTCTTAAGTAGTAATTATGACGTCACGGCGTAATGATTTTATTGACGTCATGGCGCAATGATATTATTTCATGACGTCTTCAGAAACAACAATATATTTTCGTGTTTTTCTATTCACGTCATAGCTCTAATATAAAACTATGATGCCATTCATTATTTATCTAGTAGGGTTTCAGACAAGGTAGTTCTAATGATATACTTTTGTTTTGATCTGACTCTATTTTTAGGAGTTTTGGGCTTTTATATTTCTTAGCATTGGACTGATCGTCTCTTACTAGGTTGCTAGCTACTGCTGCAACCCAAATTCACATATATATTTATTTATGAGAGGCAGCCTGGCCGAGTGGTCCAAGGCTCTGGTGTTAGCCACCTGTCTCTTTGGAGGCGTGGGTTCAAATCTTACCACTGGTATGCGATTATGTTTGAAAGACTGCAGTGTGAAAAGACATCGAAAATGCAGTTTTTGGTGGAAAAATTTATTCTCTTTTAGAAATAATTTATTTTAGTTACTATAGATTTTTAACCCAATTAATTTCCTTTAAAATGAGCTATTGAACAACCCTCTACGATGTTCCAGTGCCAAGCTATCTCTGGATACAAAAGAAAAAAAGAAAAAAAAAAGAAAAAAATATCCCGTTTAGGCAGAATGTTGTAGTAGCTGCCACTTTTCTTGACTTTCAAGCCAATATATTTCTCTTGCTGTTCAAGCCAAGGGACAGAAAGTTTCCTATACAGGTGTTTCGGACAAGGCAGTTCTAATGGTGTACTTTTTGTTTTGATCTGACTCCTCTGTTAGGAACCATGGGTTTTTATATTTCTTAACATTGGACGTGATCGTCTCTTACTAGGTTGCTAGCTACCGCTGCAACCCGGATAAAGCTACCGCTGCAACCCGGATAACATTGGACGGGATCGTCTTTTACTAGGTTGCTAGCTACTGCTGCAACCCTGATTTTTTAACTATAAATACAAACAGGAAAAAGCCTACGGCTTTTTCTTCTTTTAAATAGTAAGAGACGAAACTCAAACAACCAAGTAGCTAACTAAGTCCAATGTATGGAATGGTTTGTTATTTCAGTGATTTACTAACCTATACTATAGTTAAGTGGCCTATATAATTTAGTATAGGCAAGAGGTCGTTCTTTATTATAACTATGTGTTGAAGCTAGTTCGTTACTGTAATAAATACATCAATTTCCTTTCAAATGAGCTATTAAGCAGCTCGCTATGATTCTCCAGTGCCCCACCAGCTGCGCCTAAAAGAAACGAACCTCAGAGAATCAGGCAGCTGCTTAAGTCCAATATATACAATAGCTTTTTTTTCCAAATGCTCGTCATTTAATGTAAATTATATGTCAGTAATTTCCGATGAAACTTACATACTTCCCATTTATAATGAGCTATTTCGATCCTTTATGTATTAGTATAGGCAAGAGTCCGTTCTTTTTTATAAATATTTTTAAGAGTTATTGGTTATTATATTTCTTAACATTGAACCTGTTCGTCTCTTACTAGGTTGCCAGCTACCGCTGCAACCCCGATTTGTTAACCCCCCCCCCTCCCCAAAAAAAAACAACTGTATTTTACATAATAATGGATAATTATGTAAAAAAAACCTAATTGACAAATACCATTTATGATGAACTATATCGGTCCTTTATGTAATTAGTTACTATATACTACTATATTCTAGAGTTTGTTCCTTATTATAATTACAATGGACTAGAGTTCGCTCTTCACTATACAGAATAAAAATCCAATTCTTTTTATATATCTATTGATATTAAAATTCCCTTTTTTAGAGTCTCAGTTACTATTGCGACGTTTCGCTCTTACTATACAGTTCGTTACCACGAACTGTTTGACAAAATTCCCATTTACAGTATCGATCCTTTATGTAAAATTTATGATTGATCCCTTACGTAAAAACTTTACTAACCTGTACTATAGTTAAATGGCCTATAAAATTTAGTATAGGCAAGAGGTCGTTCTTTATTATAATCAAACAATCGAGTAGCTAGCTAATTCCAATGTATTCAATTTTTTGTTATTCCAATGACCGTCTTTTATTGTAATATCTGTGGAAAAGAAGAAAAGAGAAAAAAAATATGCCGTGTGGAGAATAACGTGGTTAAAGTCAATTTTCTTGATTTTCAAGCCAATATATTTCCCTTGCTGTTCATGCCAAATGACAGAAATTTTCTTATACAGGGGTTTCGGACAAGGCGGTTCTAATGGTGTACTTTTTGTTTTGATCTGACTCCTCTGTTAGGAACTATGGGTTTTTATATTTCTTAACATTGGACGTGATCGTCTCTTACTAGGTTGCTAGCTACCGCTTCAAACCGGATACAAAAATCAAATATCTTTGAAAAGACTGCAGTATGAAAAGACATCAAAAATGAAGTTTTTAGTGGAAAAATTTATTCTGTTTTAGAAATAATTTATTTTAGTTACAAAAGATTTTTAACCCAATTAATTTCCTTTAAAATGAGCGATTGAACAACTCTGTACGATGTTCCAGTGCCAAGATATCAGTGGAAAAGAAAAAAAAAAAAATATCCCGTTTAGGCAGAATGTTGTAGTAGCTGCCAGTTTTCTTGATTTTCATGTCAATATATTTCCCTTGCTGTTCAAGCCAAGGGACAGAAAGTTTCCTATATAGGGGTTTCGGACAATGCGTTTCTAATGGTGTACTTTTTGTTTTGATCTGACTCCTGTTTTAGAAGCTCTGGGTTTTTATTCCTCTTAACATTGGATTTGATCGTCTCTTACTAGGTTGCTAGCTACTCCTGCAACCCGGATTATATAAGATAAACCTAATTTACAAACACCATTTATGATGAGCTACATCGGTCCTTTATGTAAAATAATCATAACTATAGTGAAGTTGCCTATGCAAGTTAGTATAGGGAAGAGTTCGATCTTAATTATAATTGAGATAGTAAGAGACGAACCTCAAACTATCAAGTAGCTAACTAAGTCCAATGTATGCAATGGTTTTTATTCCAATGATCGTCTTTTAATGTAACTATTTCCTTTTTTACTATGGGGCGTGATCGTCTCTTACTAGGTTGCTAGCTACCACTGCAACCCGGATCCCAGTTACTATGGGCTATAGTTCGTCCTTTAACGTAATGAGCAAGCTACCGCTGCAATACGGATTATCAAGCTACCGCTGCAACACGGATTACAAACAGGAAAAAGCCTACGGCTTTTTCTTCTTTGGAATAGTAAAAGACGATCCTCAAAGAATCAGACAGTTAACTAAGTTTATAATTTGTTCCTTATCATAATTAGCATTGGACTGATCGTCTCTTACTAGGTTTCTAGCTACCGCTGCAACCCAGATACCGCTGCAATCTGTATATCTTGCAGCTACCCCTGGAACCACCATATATCAGTTACTATGGGCGAGAGATCGGTCTTTACTGTAACAGTATCTACCCATTATTCTGGTAGCAACTTTTTCTTATATATTTTTCGGTAATCTTCATCATTGTGACAACGCTCCTTGATATTTTGTCTAGCCTGCTCAATTGTTGCTTCTCTGTAATCCTTATCATTATAATACCGTTCCTTTCTCTTTTGTCTAGCCTGCTCAATTTTTACTTCTCGATACGCCTGGTCGGTTGAATACCTTTGCTTTTCTCTTTTCAAGATACTATCTCTGTTGTCTGTGTAGTACTGTTTTTTTAACTTGCGTGTAGCTTGTTTTGATCTAACCATTATGTAATTCATGAATGAGACCATATACATCTTTGTCGTTCTTGAATAGTAATTATGAAGTCATGGCGTAATGATTTTATTTCATGACGTCATGGCGTTATGATATTATTTCATTTCGTCTTCAGAAACAACAACATAATGTCGTGTTTTTCTATTCACGTCATAGCTCTAATAAAACTATGACGATAATAAAACTATGACTATAAAACTATGATCATTTTTTATCTAGTAGGCTATCAGACAAGGTGGTTCTAATGATGTACTTTTTTTTTGATCTGAATCTATGTTTAGGAGTTCTGGTTTTGCTAGCTACCTTGTAATCTAGTTTTATTTGACAAAAAAAAGATCTTTTACAAGGAATCAGGCAGCTAACAAAGTCCAATACATGCGATGGTATGTTCGTTGAATGATCGTTTTTTAATGTAATTTTAAAAATAATTTATTTAATAATTAGAAAAGGTGTTTAACCCCATTAATTTCCTATAAAATGAGCCATTAAACAACTGTACGATGTTCCATTGCCAAGCTATCTCTGGAATTACTAACCTATACTATAATTAAGTGGCGTATAAAATTTAGTATAGGCAAAAGGTCGTTCTTTATTATAACTACCGCTGCAACCCGGATTAAAATGAGCCATTGAATAACTCTCCAAGATGTTCCATTGCCAAGCTATCTGTGGAATTACTAACCTATACTATAACTAAGTGGCGTATAAAATTTAGTATAGGCAAGAGGTCGTTCTTTATTATATTTCGTAAAAAACTGATTGTATTTTAAAAATACATTGTTTTAAGTACAAAAAGTTTTTAACGCCATTAATTTCCTTTAAAATGAGCCATTGAACAACTCTCTATGATGTTCCAGTGCCAAGCTATCTGTGGAAAAGAAGAAGAAATAAAAAAATATCCCCTTTGAGGAGAATAACGTGGTTAAGGTCAATTTTCTTGATTTTCAAGCCAATATATTTTCTCTGTTATTCAAGCTAAAGGGCTGTAAGTTTCCCTTAAAGGAATTTCAGACAAGGCGATTCTAATGGTGTACTTTTTGTTTTGATCTGACTCTTTTTTTTAAGGAATTATGGGTTTTTATATTACTTAACATTGGACGTGATCGTCTCTTACTAGGTTGCTAGCTACCGCTGCAACCCGGATTGCTAGCTACCGCTGCAACCCGGATAAGAGACGAGTCTCAAATAATCAAGTAGCTAGCTAATTCCAAAGGTATGCAATTTTTTGTTATTCCAATGATCGTTTTTTATTGTAACTAGGTTTCAGCCATCTCTACAGCCATGATACTATTGGAAATTACATAATCCCTATTTATGTTTCAGTTAACATGGGCAAGGTGTCGTTCTTTATTGTAATTCTCTGTAATCTTCATCATTACCATACCGTTCCTTGATCTTTTGTTTGGCTGTCTTAATTTTTGCATGTCTATAATCTTCATCATTGTGATAACACATCCTGCTGTTTTGTTTTGCTCTCTCAATTATTACTTCTCAATACGCCTGGTCAGATGAATACCTTTGCTTTTTTCTTTTCGAGATACTCTCTCTGTTGTTTGTGTAGTACTGTTTTTTTAACTTGCGTATAGCTTGCTTTGATCTAACCATTATCTAATTATGAATGAGAACATTTACAGTTTTGATGCTTCTTATGTAGTAATTATGACGTCACGGCGTAATGATTTTATTTCATGACGTCATGGCGCAATGGTATTATTTTATGACGTCGTCAGAAACAACAATATAATTTCGTGTATTTCTATTCACGTCATAGCTCTAATTTATCTAGTAGGGTTTCAGACAAGGTAGTTCTAATGATGTACTTCTGTTTTGATCTGACTGTATTTTTAGGAGTTTTGGGTTTTTATATTTCTTAGAATTGGACTGATCGTCTCTTGCTAGGTTGCTAGCTACTGCTGCAACCCAGATTCACATATTTTTATTTATGAGAGGCAGCCTGGCTGAGTGGTCCAAGGCACTTTTGTTAGCCACCAGTCTCTTCGGAGGCGTGGGTTCAAATCTTATCGCTGGTATACGATTATGTTTGAAAGACTGCAGTGTGAAAAGACATCAAAAATGCAGTTTTTGGTGGAAAACTTTATTCTTTTTTAGAAATAATTCATTTTAGTTACTATAGATTTTTAACCCAATTAATTTCCTTTAAAATGAGCCATTGAACAACTCTCTACGATGTTCCAGTGCCAAGCTATCTCCGGATACAAAGAAAAAAAGAAAAAAAGAAAAAAATATATCCCGTTTAGGCAGAATGTTGTAGTACCTGCCACTTTTCTTGATTTTCAAGCCAATATATTTCCCTTGCTGTTCAAGCCAAGGGACAGAAAGTTTACTATACAGGGGTTTCGGACAATGCGGTTCTACTGGTGTACTTTTTGTTTTGATCTAACTCCTTTTTTTAGGAACTATGGGTTTTTATATTTCTGAACATTGGACGTGATCGTCTCTTACTAGGTTGCTAGCTACCGCTGCAACCCGGATGTAACTACACCTGGAACCACCATATATCAATTAGTATGAAAGAGAGATCGTTCTTTACTGTAAAATGGTACGATGAAATAATAATATGCATATGGTTCTTAAATATGCTGTTTTATAGTCCCATATGGTGTAGCGGATAAGATAGCTGGCTTTCATCTAGAAGGCCCGGGTTTGATTCCCGGTATTGGAAAATTTTTAACTCTATAATCTTCGAACATTAGAAGCTCTAAACCTTTTATAATTTATAATGAACCACATTGATCCTTTATGTAATGTAACTACACCTGGAACCACCATATATCAGTTAGTATGGGAGAGAGATCGTTCTTTACTGTAATTTACTGTAATTATCTGCTCACAACTGTCACAATGCATTGTGGGGTATACATCCCTGATATTAGCTACCTTATCAAGGCTCTCATTAAATAATTTTATTGTTGTATTTTCATCCACAGAAACTCTAATATTGCTATCACCGTAAATGAAGTCTTGACTATTAAATCATTACAAACAGGAAAAAGCCTACGGATTTTTCTTCTTTGAAATAGTAAGAGACGAACCTCAAGCAATCAAGTAGCCAACTAAGTCCAATGTGTGCAGTGGTATGTTATTCCAATGATCGTCTTTTAATGTAAATATTCCCATTTATAATGAACTATTTTGATCATTTATGTATAGTATTTAATTAGAAGAAGTTTTAACCCCATAAATTTCCGTCATTGGTCAAAAATTGGTCATAAATGACGTCATTGGTCAATATTGTATATAAAAAATGAAGTTTTTCGTAAAAAATAATTAATTGAAAAAAAAATTAAATGCAAAAGTTGCTAGATCTAGAGATTTCCTTTAAAATGAGCCATTGAACAATTCTCTACGATGTTCCAGTACCAATCTATCTGTTGAATTACTAACCTATACTATAAATAAGTGGCGTGTAAAATTTAGTATAGGCAAGAGGTTGTTCTTTATTATAATGATCTGATTCTATTTTTAGGAGTTTTGTTATATTTCTTAGCATTGGACTGATCGTCTCTTACTAGGTTGCTAGCTACTGCTGCAACCCAGATTCACATATATATCATTTATGTGAGACAGCCTGGCCGAGTGGTCAAAGACACTGGTGTTAGCCACCAGTCTCTTCGGAGGCGTGGGTTCAAATCTTACCGCTGGTATACGATTATGTTTGAAATACTGCAGTGTGAAAAGACATCAAAAATGCAGTTTTTGGTGGAAAAATTTATTCTCTTTTAGAAAAAATTTATTTTAGTTACAAAAGGTTTTTAACCCAATTAATTTCCTTTAAAATGAGCTATTGAACAACTCTCTACGATGTTCCAGTGCAAAGCTATCTGTGGAAAAGAAAGAAAAGAGAAAAAAATATCCCGTTTGTGGAGAATAACGTGGTAAAAGTCAATTTGCTTGATTTTCAAGCCAATATATTTTCTTTGTTATTCAGGCCAAAGGGCGGTAAGTTTCCTTTATAGAGGTTTCGGACAAGGCGGTTCTAATGGTGTACTTTTTGTTTTGATCTGACTCCTCTGTTAGGAACTATGGGTTTTTTATATTTCTTAACATTGGACGTGATCGTCTCTTACTAGGTTGCTAGCTACCGCTGCAACCCGGATGACCGGGGTAAAAAATCCCCGTTAAAGGAAATTTTTAATATATTGACCTTAAATATAATGTACTAGTCTATGCTATAGTTAAGTTGCCTATACAAGTCATTATAGGCAAGAGTTCGTTCCTTATTATACTACCGCTGCAACCCGAATTACTATTGGGACGAGTCGCCTTACTATACAGTTCGTTATTACGAACTGTTATATATTAAATACTACTGCAAATTGGATTACAAACAGGAAAAAGAATAAGGCTTTTTCATGGTTGGAATAGCAAGAGACGATGCTTGTATATATTATCTTTTAGTGACTATGTACTGTGGTTTGTTCTTTATTAAGTTTCATCTGTATCCGATGAAACTTAGAAAGTCCCCATTTATAATTAACTGTTTTGATACTTTATATATTAATTACAAAAGGCACTATATGTAGTAATTTCCTTTAAAATGAGCCCTTTGTGATTTTCCAGTGCTTAGATAGATGAGGAGAAAAAACGGAAGCCAAAAAATCAATTTATAGGAGTTTTGGGTTATTTAATTTTTCACTATGGGGCATGCTCGTCTCTTACCAGGCTGCTAGCTACCGCTGCGGCTCGGATTAAAGCAATAGCTTTTAAATTTAAAAAATAAATTTTAGTTATTTAGGTTACTATGGGCAAGAGTTCGTTCTTTGTCATAGAAAATTAAACTAATTTTTCGAAAGATGAATGTGTATAAATATTGCATTCACTTGTTACGTCCCATATGGTTATCTTTTAATGTAAACATTGAATGACATGTCGCGTTTTTTAGAAATTAACAAAAATTAAAACTAATTTTTATATTTTCAGGTATTTTTCTAGTTTTAATTAAAAAATTAAAATTATTGCTCAAACACCATAAATATTTTGCAGTTTACATAAGAACTTTAACAATCCTGAACTGAGAACTAAAATATAATCAAATTATGTTGTCAAAAAATGAACGTGAATAAATATTGCATTTACTTATTACGTCATATATGGTTAATATATGGTTATAATGTTATTCATCAAGCTTGTACACAAAATGCAGTTTTTTTTTTGTCAAAATTGATTCTATTTTTAAAAATATTTTGTTTTTAAATACAAAAGATACTATATGTAGCAAATTCCTTTAAAATGAGCCATTATACAGCTCTTTATGATTTTCCAGTACCAAGCCAGCCGAGGAGAAAAAACCGGAAAGAAAAAAACATGTCTTATGTGGAGAGTATCGTGGTTTCAGCCACTTTTCTTCATTTTCAACCCAATATATTATCCCTGTTGTTCAGGCCAAGTGATGGTAAGTTTTCTATATAGAGGTTTTGGACAAGGCAGTTCTGATAGCGTACTTCTTGTTTCGATCTGACTCTATTATTAGGAGTTATGGGCTACTTTAGTTTTTACTATGGGGCGTAGTCGTCTCTTACTAGGTTTCTAACTGCCGCTGCAACCCGGACATCCTTGATTAAACTTTTCCTGGTAACAAACAGCATAGTAAGAGTGACTCGTCTCAATAGTAACCGAAAGTCAAACAACCGAAACTTTGATACTATTTGATATCTTTATGTAACAAATAGCTAACTAAGTCCAATGCATGTAACGGTATGTTATTCCAATGACAGTCTTTTTATGTACCATTTTAAAAATATGTAGATATAGTTATGTAAAATAAAGTAATTTCTGGGGGCACTAACACGTATAAAAGTATAAAAGGTTATATATATAACTTCAGAAATAACAACATAATGTCGTGTTTTTCTATTCACGCTATAGCTCTAATAAAACTAGGACGACATTCATTATTTATCTAGTAGGGTTTCAGACAAGGTGGTTCTAATGATGTACTTTTGTTTTGATCTGACTCTATTTTTAGGAGTTTTGGGTTTTTATATTTCTTAGCATTGGACTGATCGTCTCTTACTATCTCGCTAGCTACTGCTGCAACCCGGATTCACATATATAGTAATGAGAGGCAGCGTGGCCGAGTGGTCCAAGGTGCTGGTGTTAGCCACCAGTCTCTTCGGAGGCGTGGGGTCAAATCTTACCACTGGTATACGATTATGATTTATGTACAAAAATCAAATACCTTTGAAAAGACTGCAGTATGAAAAGACATCAATAATGCAGTTTTAAATGGAAAAAATTATTCTCTTTTAGAAATAATTTATTTTAATTACAAAAGATTTTTAACCCAATTAATTTTCTTTAAAATGAGCTTTTGAAAAACTCTCTACAATGTTCCAGTGCCAAGCTATCTGTAGAAAAGAAAGAAAGAAGAAAGAAAAAAATATACCGTTTAGGCAGAAGGTTGTAGTAGCCGCCACTTTTCTTGATTTTCAAGCCAATATATTTCCCTTGCTGTTCAAGCCAAGGGACAGAAAGTTTCCTATATAAGGGTTTCGGACAAGGCGGTTCTAATGGTTTACTTTTGGTATTGATCTGACCTTTTTTTTAGGAGTTATGGGTTTTATATTTCTTAACATTGAAAGTGATCGTTTCTTACTAGGTTGCTAGCTACCACTGCAACTTGTAGGTTGCTAGATACCACTGCAACCCGGATTACTATGGGATACAGTTCGTTCCTTAGTATATTTATAATAACGCTGTTTGTCACTATCAATTTTCGCATCTCGATACACCTTGTCAGTTGAATACCTTTGCTATTCTCTTTTCCAGATGTTGTCTCTGTTTTTTGTATAGTACTGTTTTTTTAAATTACGTATAACTCGCTTAGAAGGCATCTTATTACAAAACAAGAAATAACATTTTCATCTAATTAACACTTCTTATAACTCGTATCGAGTATCCATAACCTAACAAAAAATAAAACTAATTTTTAAATTTTCAGGTATTTTGTTAGTTTGAATGAACACATTAAAATTATTGCTCAGATATCATAAATATTTTTGCAGTTTACATAATAACTTTAGCGATTCTAAACTGAAAAATAAAATATATAAGAAATGGAATTTTTTGGTCTGAAAATACATAGTCAATCCCACATCGGGTAGTTAGAACCTAACCAAAAATAAAACCAATTTTAACATTTTAAGGTGTTTTTCTAGCTTGTATTGAAATATTCAAACTATTGCTCGGATACCATGGATATTTTTGAAGTTTACACAAGCTGCAAAGAACGCACAGGCTGATCTTTGTAAATTGAGAAAAATTTTACGGATGTTTTACCGGGATTACGAAAAATATTCAAAATTAAAGATTAAATTATCTCTGAAAGAATAGATTTTGTTGAAAAGTCAGCTAGAGATGCTTTCCCAAAACTTCATAGTAATATCCAAAAGAAATGTTGCATGTTTAGTGAAAAGCTTCCAAGTTATGGACCGGCAACTGTGGAACAGTTTACAGATGTAATGGGAAATCTTATACATCACTGTGAATATATGGAGGCATAATTGTCTTTTACTTAGTTTCAGCTTAAATTCGATGATCGAGCCTTTATGTAACAGACAAGGTAATTCTAATGATGTACTTTTGTTTTGATCTGACTCTGTTTTTAGGAGTTTTGTTATATTTCTTAGCATTGGACTGATCATCTCTTACTAGGTTGCTAGCTACTGCTGCAACCTAAATTCACATATATATTTATTTATGAGAGGCAGCCTGGCCGAGTGGTCCAAGGCACTGGTGTTAGCCACCAGTCTCTTCGGAGGCGTGGGTTCAAATCTTACCGCTGGTATACGATTATGTTTGAAAGACTGGAGTGTGAAAAGACATCGAAAATGCAGTTTTTGGTGGAAAAATTTATTCTCTTTTAGAAATAATTTATTTTAGTTACAAAAGGTTTTTAACCCAATTAATTTACTTTAAAATGAGCTATTGAATAACCCTCTACGATGTTCCAGTGCCAAGCTATCTGTGGAAAAGAAAAAAAAAGAAAAAAGAAAAAATATCCCGTTTGGGGAGAATAACGTGGTTAAAGTCAATTTTCTTGATTTTCAAGCCAATATATTTCCCTTGCTGTTCAAGCCAAGGGACAGAAAGTTTCCTATACAGGGGTTTCGGACAAGGCGGTTCTAATGGTGTACTTTTTGTTTTGATCTGACTCCTTTGTTAGGAACTATGGGTTTTTATATTTCTTAACATAAACCCATAGTTCCTAACAAAGTAGTCAGATCAAAACAAAAAGTACACCATTAGAACCGCCTTGTCCGAAACCCCTGTATATGAAACTTTCTGTCCCTTGGCTTGAACAGCAAGGGAAATATATTGGCTTGAAAATCAAGAAAATTGACTTTAACCACGTTATTCTCCCCAAACGGGATATTTTTTTCTCTTTTCTTTTTTTTCTTTTCCACAGATAGCTTGGCAATGGAACATCGTAGAGGGTTTTTCAATAGCTCATTTTAAAGGAAATTAATTGGGTTAAAAATCTATAGTAACTAAAATAAATTATTTCTAAAAGAGAATAAATTTTTCCACCAAAAACTGCATTTTTGATGTCTTTTCACACTGCAGTCTTTCAAACATAATCGTATAGTTCCTAACAGAGGAGTCAGATCAAAACAATCCGGGTTGCTGCGGTAGCTAGCAACCTAGTAAGAGACGATCACGTCCAATGTTAAGAAATATAAAAACCCATAGTTCCTAACAAAGGAGTCAGATCAAAACAAAAAGTACACCATTAGAACCGCCTTGTCTGAAACCCCTGAATAGGAAACTTTCTGTCTCTTGGCTTGAACAGCAAGGGAAATATATTGGCTTGAAAATCAAGAAAATTGACTTTAACCACGTTATTCTCCCCAAACGGGATATTTTTTTCTCTTTTCTTTTTTTTCTTTTCCACAGATAGCTTGGCACTGGAACATCGTAGAGGGTTGTTCAATAGCTCATTTTAAAGGAAATTAATTGGGTTAAAAATCTTACATTAAAGAACGAACTTTAGTCCATAGTAACTGAAGTTTTATTAAAAGACGGTAATTAGAATACCATAAATAAGGTATTATAATATAGTAAAGATCGACCTCTAGTCTATTTAAATTTTAAATTAAATGATTTTAATTCAACATAATAAAAGTTCTCCCCGACGGGGAATCGAACCCCATTCTCCCACATGACAAGTGTTTATGCTCATCAACGGACTGTCGAAGACTTATAAAATATGAGTTACATATAAGACATGATAATAATTTTGTTATTACACTAAAAATTATATAAGGAATCGTCCTGGTTAATTATAAATGGTAATTATGTTATTTTTTATATTTAAGAGCGAAATGTTGCCCTTAGTAAATGAAAATTTTTCTAAACAAGTTATAGTAAAGAATGATAAGCCGTTTATGGTTTCATAAATGATTATATAAAGGGGTTGTTAGAATACATAGCCTAAACAGAAGCATGGTTTCTTCTGAGCAAGCTAAACTATTAATACATAAAGGATCGATACAGTTCATTATAAATGGGGACTATATAAACTTCATCGTATATTGCTGAAAGCTAGTAAAGAAAAATCCGGGTTGCAGCGGTAGCTAGCAACCTAGTAAGAGACGATCACGTCCATTGCTAAGAAATATAAAAACCCCTAACTCCTAAAAAAAGAGTCAGATCAAAACAAAAAGTACACCATTAAAACCGCCTTATCCGAAACCCCTGTATAGTAAAATATCTGTCCCTTGGCTTGAACAGCAAGGGAAATATATTGGCTTGAAAATCAAGAAAAGAGGCAGCTACTACAACATTCTGCCTAAACGGGATATTTGTTTTTCTTTTTTCTTTGTTTCCAGAGATAGCTTGGCACTGGAACATCGTAGATAGTTGTTCAATAGTTCATTTTAAAGGAAATTAATTGGGTTAAAAATCCATAGTAACTAAAATAAATTATTTCTAAAATAGAATAAATTTTTCCACCAAAAACTGCATTTTGATGTCTTTTCACACTGCAGTCTTTCAAACAAAATACCAGCGGTAAGATTTGAACCCACGCCTCCGAAGAAACTGGTGGCTAAGACCAGTGCCTTGGACCACTCAGCCAGGCTGCCTCTCATAAATAATATATATGTGAATTTGGGTACAATAAGGAACGAACTTAACCCATAGTAACTTAAGTATTAAATCAAACGGTTCGTGGTCATAATAAAGAGCTGTGTAATGGCTCATTTTAAAGGAAACTGCTGTATATAGAAACCTTTTTTAATTAAAAAATTAATTATTATTATTATAAAACAAATTGTTACGATATGGTAAAGAACTAACTCTAGGCGATAGTAACTAATTTAATTTTGAAAAGAAAGAATAACGGCAGAAACATAAATGGTAGCAATATTCAGCTACATTTCATAAGAACCATCCATCGGGATTTGAACTCGGATCGCAGGATTCAAAGTCTGAAGTGCTAACCACAACACCAAGAAACGTTCTTTAAAGAAAGCATTTTAACAGTGTATGATAACTTAAAGACCGAATTCTAACCATCAGTATTGTCAATCAGTTCGTGTTAACATCTATAATAAAGATCGAACTCTTCCCTATACTAACTTGCATACGCAACTTCACTATAGTTAAGATTACAGTATTTATATTATACATCATTATAAATTATAAAAGGTTCAAATTGTTCGAAGATTTTACAGTAAAGAACGATCTCTCGCCAATAGTAACTGATATACGGTGGCTCCAGGGGTATCCGGGTTGCAGCGGTAGCTAGCAACCTAGTAAGAGACGATCACGTCCAATGTTAAGAAATATAAAAATTATAATAAAGAACGACCTCTTGCCTATACTAAATGTTATACGCCACTTAATTATAGTATAGGTTAGTAATTCCACAGATAGCTTGGCACTGGAACATCGTAGAGAGTTGTTCAATGGCTCATTTTAAAGGAAATTAATGAGGTTGAAAATTTTTTGTAATTTATCACTTAAGATCCATGTCACAGCGGTAGCTAGCAACATAGCAAGAGAGGATTACGTCTAATCTGTGTTGCAGCGGTAGCTAGCAACCTAGTAAGAGACGATCACGTCCAATGTTAAGAAATATAAAAACCCATAGTTCCTAACAAAGGAGTTTACATTAAAAGACGATCATTGGAATAACATATCGCTGCATAAATTGGACTTAGTTAGCTGCTTGATTGCTTGAGGTTCATCTCTTACTATTTCAAAAAAGAAAAAGCCATAGGCTTTTTCCTGTTTGTAATCATAGGCAGCGCGCTAGCGCTTGGCTTGAACAGCAAGGGAAATATATTGGCTTGAAAATCAAGAAAAGTGGCGGCTACTGCAACATTTTGCCTAAACGGCATATTTTTTTCCTTCTTTCTTTTCCTTCTTTCTTTGTCTGCTCAAACGGAAGCCTAGATGCCGAAATATCAGCAAGAGCGGCAAAAGCAAACTCTGTCTTCGGTCGCCTTCTAAAAACAGTCTTCCATAAACCCCAGATCAGCCGTCTCACCAAAACACGAATATATTCTGCTTCGGTTGCCAGCGTTATGCTCTATTCTGCTGAGACTTGGTCGCTGACTCAGACACAGACGCTGAAGGTAGATGCCATCCAGACGAAACACCTCCGAAAAATCGAAGGCTCCCGATGGCCCGACAGGGTACGAAATTCGGAAATCCTCAGGTCCTTCAAACTCCCACCCCTGTCCGAGCAGCTTGAGTCTCGCTCGCTGCGTTGGTATGGTCATCTGCTCCGTCTGCCTGCCCAAACACCCGCCCGACTCATCTTCGATTTCGACCCAGCTGCAAACGGCTGGAGGCGTCCTAGGGGAAGACCGAGCACCAGATGGGCGGACGTCATCCGTGATCGGCTCGCCTCCAGAAACATCAACCCGGCTGAAGTGACAACCCTCGCCCTGAACCGACCACTCTGGAGAAGACTGACGGCGCTGACGACTGGTTCCCTCTACGCTGGCGACGCTGCCGAGCAAGAGCTTTAAGTAAGTAAGTTTCTTTTCCACAGATAGCTTGGCACTGGTTACAGTAAAGAACGATCTCTCTCCCATACTAACTGATATATGGTGCTTCCAGGTGTAGTTACGTAAAGGAAGAATATAGCTCATCATAAATGGTGTTTGTCAATTATCCGGGTTTACAGTAAAGAACGATCTCTCATCCATATTAACTGATAAATGGTGGCTCCAGGGGTAGTTACTTGAGGTTCGTCTCTTACTATTTCCGGGTTGCAGCGGTAGCTAGCAACCTAGTTAGAAACGATCACGTCCAATGTTAAGAAATATAAAAACCCATAGTTCCTAACAAAGGAGTCAGATTATAGTAAAGATCAAACTCTTCCCTATACTAACTGGCATACGCAACTTCACTATAGTTAAGATTACAGTATTTATATTTTTACATTAAAAGACTATCACTGAAATAACAAACCATTCCATACATTGGACTTAGTTAGCTACTTGATTGTTTGAGTTTCGTCTCTTACTATTTAAAAGAAGAAAAAGCCGTAGGCTTTTTCCTGTTTGTATTTATAGTTAAAAAACGAACTCAAGTCCAAAGAAACTGAACACTGTGGTTCATTCATATTATCTTCATTATTTTAGCTAGAATGTAAATATCAGGGTTGCAGCGGTAGCTAGCAACCTAGTAAGAGACGATCACGTCCAATGTTAAGAAATATAAAAACCCATAGTTCCTAACAAAGGAGTCAGATCAAAACAAAAAGTACACCATTAGAACCGCCTTGTCCGAAACCCCTGTATAGGAAACTTTCTGTCCCTTGGCTTGAACAGCAAGGGAAATATATTGGCTTGAAAATCAAGAAAATTGACTTTAACCACGTTATTCTCCCCAAACGGGATATTTTTTTCTCTTTTCTCTTTTCTTTTGTACCCAGAGATAGCTTGGCACTGGAAAATCGTAGAGGGTTGTTCAATAGCTCATTTTAAAGGCAATTAATTGGTTTTTTTTTATAATAAAGAACGACCTCTTGCCTATAATAAATTATATAGGCCACTTAACTATAGTATAGGTTAGAAAAATTTACATTAAAAGACGATCACTGAAATCCGGGTTGCAGCGGTAGCTAGCAACCTAGTAAGAGACGATCTCCGGGTTGCAGCGGTAGCTAGCAACCTAGTAAGAGACGATCACCTCCAATGTTAAGAAATATAAAACCCCCCAACTCCTAAAAAAAGAGTCAGATCAAAACAAAAAGTACACCATTAGAACCGCCTTGTTCGAATCCTTTATAAAGGAAACTTACCACCCTTTGGCTTGAATAACAAAGAAAATATATTGGCTTGAAAATCAAGAAAATTGACTTTTACCACGTTATTCTCCACAAACGGGATATTTTTTTCTTTCCGCTTTTTTTTCCTGCTCAGCTAGCTGGGCACTGGAAAATCATAGAGAGCTGTATAATAGCTCATTTTAAAGGAAATTGCAACATCTAGTCACTTTTGTATTTAAAAATAAAATACTTTTTAAAGTAGAATCAATTTTGTCAAAAAAAAATGCATTTTTGATGTATTTTCATACTGCAGTCTTTTCAAAGGTATTTGAATTTTGAAGCAATAAAACAGTCAATGGTAATGAACTCTATAGTAAAATTTTCTTGATTTTCAAGCCAATATATTTCCCTTGCTGTTCAAGCCAAGGGACAGAAAGTTTCCTATACAGGGGTTTCAGACAAGTGGGTTCTAATGGTGTACTTTTTGTTTTGATCTGACTCCTTTGTTAGGAACTATGGGTTTTTATATTTCTTAACATTGGACGTGATCGTCTCTTACTAGGTTGATAGCTACCACTGCAACCCGGATAATAGCTACTTGTCTCAATAGTAACCGACATCAAAAAGACATCAAAAATGCAATTTTTGGTGGAAAAATTTATTCTCTTTTAGAAATAATTTATATTAGTTACTGTAGATTTTCAACCCAATTAATTTCCTTTAAAATGAGCTATTGAACAACCCTCTACGATGTTCCAGTGCCAAGCTATCTGTGGAAAAGAAAAAAGAAAAGAGAAAAAAATATCCCGTTTAGGCAGAATGTTGTAGTAGCTGCCACTTTTCTTGATTTTCAAGCCAATATATTTCCCTTGCTGTTCAAGCCAAGGGACAGAAAGTTTCCTATACAGGGGTTTTAGACAAGGCGGTTCTAATGGTGTACTTTTTGTTTTGATCTGACTCCTTTTTAGGAACTATGGGTTTTTATATTTCTTAACATTGGACGTGATCGTCTCTTACTAGGTTGCTAGCTACCGCTGCAACCCGGAAATATTCGGGGTGTTTTTTATTATAAAATATTCATAGTTATGCGAGGCAGCGTGGGCGAGTGGTTTAAGGTGCTGGTGCTAGCCACCCGTTACTTCTGAGGCATGGGTTCGAATCCAACCGCTGACAGTATTTTAGACCAGAGCAAACAAATTACTTGTTCGAGTCATAAATTATAATCTTATTTTACTTACTATGGGCTGAAGTTCGTTCTTTACTGTGAACATTAATTTCCTTTAAAATGAGCCATTGAACAACTCTCTATGATGTTCCAGTGTCAAGCTACCTGTTGAATTACTAACCTATACTACAATTAAGTGGCGTATAAAATTTAGTATAGGCAAGAGGTCGTTCTTTATTGTAATCTCAATTATTACTTCTCGATACGCCTGGTCGGTTGAATACCTTTGTTTTGCTCTCTCAATTTTTACTTCTCGATGCGCCTGGTCGGTTGAATATTTTTGCTTTTCTCTTTTCAAGATACTATCTCTGTTGTTTGTGTAGTACTGTTTTTTCAACTTGCGTGCGACTTGCTTGATTGAAACCATTATGTAATTATGAATGAGAACATTTTCATCTTTGTAGTTCTTAAGTAGTAATTATGACGTCACAGCGTAATGATTTTGTTGACGTCATAGAGCAATGATATTATTTCATGACGTCTTCAGAAACAACAATATAATTTCATGTTTTTCTATTCACGTCATAGCTCTAATATAAAACTATGATGACATTCATTATTTATCTAGTAGGGTTTCAGACAAGGTAATTCTAATGATGTACTTTTGTTTTGATCTGACTCTATTTTTAGGAGTTTTGTTATATTTCTTAGCATTGGACTGATCATCTCTTACTAGGTTGCTAGCTACTGCTGCAACCCAAATTCACATATATATTTATTTATGAGAGGCAGCCTGGCCGAGTGGTCCAAGGCACTGGTGTTAGCCACCAGTCTCTTCGGAGGCGTGGGTTCAAATCTTACCGCTGGTATACGATTATGTTTGAAAGACTGGAGTGTGAAACGACATCGAAAATGCAGTTTTTGGTGGAAAAATTTATTCTCTTTTAGAAATAATTTATTTTAGTTACAAAACGTTTTTAACCCAATTAATTTACTTTAAAATGAGCTATTGAGCAACCCTCTACGATGTTCCACTGCCAAGCTATCTGTGGAAAAGAAAAAAAAAGAAAAAAGAAAAAAATATCCCGTTTGGGGAGAATAACGTGGTTAAAGTCAATTTTCTTGATTTTCAAGCCAATATATTTCCCTTGCTGTTCAAGCCAAGGGAAAGAAAGTTTCCTATACAGGGGTTTCGGACAAGGCGGTTCTAATGGTGTACTTTTTGTTTTGATCTGACTCCTTTGTTAGGAACTATAGGTTTTTATATTTCTTAACATTGGACGTGATCGTCTCTTACTAGGTTGCTAGCTACCGCTGCAACCCGGACAAATAGCTAACTAAGTCCAATGCATGTAACGGTATGTTATTCCAATGACAGTCTTTTTATGTACCATTTTAAAAATATGTAGATATAGTTATGTAAAATAAAGTAATTTCTGGGGGCACTAACACGGAATTGGATTCGTCTACAGAAACTAGAATAATTCCGGAAATTTTTAAATAAAATAATTTTATTTAACTGCAAACAGCAAAAATATTTATGATGTGTGATCAATAGTTTTAATTTTTTTAGTTTAAACCAAGAAAGTACGTGAAATTTTTTTTTTCTTGTTAGGTTGTAAGTACTTGAAGTTTTATTTCATCTTTCAGTTCAAAGTCATAATTGTCTCCTAGATCTATATAAAATGGCTTAACTCCTAAAGTTTATGTCTCTATAGCGCTGTGCTATTTCAAATTAAATTGAAAAAGTTCAAATAAACTTAAAAAAAAAGAAAATTTAAAATAAATCTTATTTTATTTAGTTCTCAGTTCAGAATCGCTAAAGATATTATGTAAACTGCATATATATTTACGGTGTCAGAGCAATAATTTTAGTGTTTCAATTAAAAGTAGAAAAGTGCCTAATAATTTTAAAATTAGTTTTATTTTTAGTTTGCTAAAAGAGACTCTATCTGTCACACAGAAAAGAGATGGTCTGAAGGGAATATATCGAAAGAGTTGGTTTCAAGATCACAAGTAATAGCAGCAGCTGTAGACGCAAGTTTTATGATCCTATTCGCATGTAGTCACAATAGCAGTTTAAGGAGTCGCAGTGACAGTCACAACTAGTTGAGGTTGCAGTCACGAGTAGCAAGAGGCACAATTAGTCTTATTCCAAAGTGATCGCAGTCACAAATAGCCAGAGTTACAGTTACAAATAGTCAAGATAGTTAAATTTTTCCCTCAACATGGCCTGAAAGTTTCAACTTGGTACCTTCTGCTGTTCCTTTGATACAAAAACTTACACCCTTATTACAACTTGGGTGTACCTAATATCTTTTCAACATTCTCAAAAAACCTGCTCTGAAAGTTCCGACAAAACACTTCCAGCTTTTCCTGGGAGTTTGTACATACAAACTTTTTACAATATGGATAACCATGGTACATTTTGGTTTAGTTTTATAGACCAAGCTTTTCCTGAAAGTTAAAACTTAATAACCTATCCGGTTATTTATAAATTGTATTCATACCGTTTTGACAACCTGGATGCATTTAATCCCTTTTCGTTTAGTTCAATGGGCGTTGTATGGGCGTTCAATGGGCGTAGTAAAAACCCTCAGAATTTCAACTGAATACCCTCTGTCATTCCTTAGATTCAGATCGTTATTCTTGATTTAGTTCGCAGGTAGTTTCCCAGAAAAATTTCCGCTCTATATCCTGTTCTGTTCCTGAGATATTGCATCCATCCATTTTGATAAACCAGATAACTCAATAGCGCGCATCAGACTCCTCAAAAACACTCTACTGCCACCATCAACCAGCAAATCACAAGCAACAAAACAATGTGAGGACGGCAAAAAAAGGTGCAGCAACAAAACAACGTGAGGACGTTTAAAAAAGGTTCAGCAAAAAAATAATTTGAGGGCATCGAAAAAAAAGTTTCAGTAAAAAAACATTGTGAGGACGTCGTAAATTGTCTACTAGGCTTCACACTTCGTTTTCTTTTTTAATTATTAATCATAGGCAGCGCGCTGGCGCTGCCTAAATAAAGAACGATGTGGGCACAATGTGTTTTTTTTTTTGTTTTTTTTTTCCATACACGGGCACTTCGTATTGAAGGAGTTGTCGTAGAAACTTCGAAAAGGGCTAATTCAATTGGAAATCAGAGTGGCTAGTGCCCTTTTTAATAGTCGAAAGTGATTGGAGGGCAACTAGCCCCCCCCCACGCAAATCACTCCCCCAAACACATCCAATTAAAATTTTGAGATAGCCAATTTGGTCAGCGTAGTTGATTTCCAGATAGAACATATCTTTTTGAACATATCAAGTTATATCAAGTTATAGGCATATAAGAACAATGTTGGCACAATGTACCCTTTATTATTTTTTCCTTTAGAGCAGGGCACTTCATATGAAAGGGGTCGTCATAAAGACTTCAAAAGGGGCTCATTCGATTGGAAATCGAGAGTTCTAGGGTCCTTTTTAATAGTCGAAAGGAATTGGAGGGCAACAAGCCCCCCCCCACGCCCATCATTCCTCCAAACACATCCAATCAAAATTTCGAGATAGCCATTTTTTCAGCGTAGTTGATTTCAAGATAGAAAATATATTTTTGAGGAGGATACTCCCCAACAACCCTCAGGGCAAGGGTTTTAAGTTTTTCCTTGAGGGCATATAAGAACAATGTTGGCACAATATACCCTTCATTATTTTTTCCTTTAGAGCTGGGCACTTCATATGGAAGGGGTCGTCATAAACCCTTCAAAAGGGGCTCATTCGATGGGAAACCGAGAGTTCTAGCGCCCCTCTTTAATAGTCGAAGGTGATTGGAGGGCAACTAGCCCCCCCCACGCCCATCATTCCCCCAAACACATCCAATAAAAATTTCGAGATAGTCATTTTGTTCAGCGTAGTTGGTTTCCAGATAAAAAATGTGTTTTTGAGGAGGACACTCCCCCAAAACCCTCAGGGCAAGGGTTTTAAGTTATGCGCAGGGGGCATATAAGGTTTTTATAGAAGGCGTTGTCGCAAAAACTTCGAAACAGGCTCATTCGATTTGAAATTCGAAGGGCTAGTATCATTTTTAATAGTTGAAAGTGATTGGAGGGCAAATAGTCCCCCCCCCTCCGTCCATCATTCCCCCAAACACATCCAATCAAAATTTTGAGATAGCCATTTTGTTCAGCGTAGTTGATTTCCAGATAGAGAATATGTTTTTGTGGAGGACACTCCCCCACGACTCTCAGGGTAGGGTTTTAAGTTATGCCTTGGGGCATATAAAGTTTTTATAGAAGGTGTTGTCGTAGAAAATTCAAAAAAGGCTCAATCGATTGGAAATTCAAAGGGCTAGTGCCCTTTTTAATAGTCGAAAGTGATTGAAGGGCAACTAACCCCTCCCCCCTCATGCCCATCATTCCCTCAAACATATCCAATCAAAATTTTGAGATGGCCATTTTGTTCAGCGCAGTTGATCCAAATGGAAAATATGCTTTTGTTGAGGACACTCTCCCCCAACCCTCAGGGAAAGGGTTTAAAGTTATGCCCTGGGGGCTTATAAGGTTTTTATAGAAGGCGTTGTCGTATATACTTCAAAAAAGGGCTCATTCGATTGGAAATTCAAAGGGCTGGTGCCCTTTTTAATAGTCGAAAGTGATGGGAGGTCAACTAGCCCTCCCCCCCTCGCCCATCATTTCAGGGTTTTAAGTTATGCTCTAGGGGCATATAAGGTGTTTAAAGAAGGTGTTGTCGTAGAAACTTCTAAAAAAGCTCACTCGATTAGAAATTCAAAGGGCTAGTGCCCTTTTTAATAGTCGAAAGTGATTGAAGGGCAACTAGCCCCCCTCCCCACGTCCATCATTCCCCCAAACACATCCAATCAAAATTTTGAGATAGCCATTTTGTTCTGCGTAGTTGATTTCCAGATAGAAAATATGTTTTTGAGGAGGAAAATCCCAAACAACCCTCAGGGCAAGGGTTTTAAGTTATGCCCTGAGGGCATATAAGAACAATGTTGGCACAATGTACCCTTTATAGATCAGGGCACTTCATATGGAAGGGGTCGTCGTAGAGAATTCAAAAGGCTCATTCAATTGGATATAGAGAGTTTTAGGGCCCATCTTTAATAGTCGAAAATGATTGGAGGGCAACTAGCCCCCCCCCACGCCCATCATTCCGCCAAACACATCCAATCAAAATTTCAACATTGCCATTTTGTTCAGCGCAGTGGATTTCCAGATAGAAAATGTGTTTTTGTGGAGGATACTCCCCCACAACCCTCAAGGCAGGGGTTTGAAGTTATGCCCTGGGGGCAAATAAGGTTTTTCTAGAAGGTTTTGTCTTAGAAACATCAAAACAGGCTCATTCGATTTGTAATTTGAAGGGCTAGTACCCTTTTTAATAGTAGAAAGTGATTGGAGGGCAACTAGCCCACCACTCCCATCATTCCCCCAAACACATCCAATCAAAATTTTGAGATAGCCATTTTGTTCAGCGTAGTTGATTTCCAGATAGAAAATATGTTTTTGTGGAGGGCTCTCCCCCACGACCCTCAGGGTAGGGTTTTAAGTTATGCCTTGGGGGTATATAAAGTTTTTATAGAAGGTGTTGTCGTAGAAAACTCAAAAAAGGCTCAATCGATTGGCAATCCAAATGGCTAGTGCCCTTTTGAATAGTCAAAAGTGATTGAAGGGCAAATAACCCCCCCCCCCCCTTATGCCTATCATTCCCCCAAACACATCCAATCAAAATTTTGAGATAGTCATTTTGTTCAGCGTAGTTGATCCAAATAGAAAATATGTTTTTGTTGAGGACACTCTCCCCCAACCCTCGGGGCAAGGGTTTTAAATTATGCCCTAAGGGCATATAAGGACGATGTTGGCATAATGTATTATGTATTATTTTTTCCTTTAGTGAAAGGCACTCCATATGGAAGGGGTCGTATAAGGTTTTTATAGAGGGCTTTGTCGTAGAAACTTTAAAAAAGGATCAGTCGATTGGAAACTCAAAGGGCTAGTGCCCTTTTTAATAGTCACAAGTGATTGAAGGGTAACTAACCCCCCCCCCCCCCACACCCATCATTCCCCCAAACACATCCAATCAAAATTTCGAGATAGCCATTTTTGTTCAGCGTAGTTAATTTCCATATAGAAAATATGTTTTTGTTGAGGAGAATCCCAAACAACCCCCTCAGGGCAAGGGTTTTAAGTTATGCCCTGAGGGCATATAAGAACAATGTTGGCACAATGTACCCTTTATAGATCAGGGCACTTCATATGGAAGGGGTCGTCGTAGAGAATTCAAAAGGCTCATTCAATTGGATATAGAGAGTTTTAGGGCCCATCTTTAATAGTCGAAAGTGATTTGAGGGCAACTAGCCCCCTCCCACGCCCATCATTCCGCCAAACAAATCCAATCAAAATTTCAACATTACCATTTTGTTCAGTGCAGTGGATTTCCAGATAGAAAATGTGTTTTTGAGGAGGATACTCCCCCACAACCCTCAAGGCAGGGGTTTGAAGTTATGCCCTGGGGGCAAATAAGATTTTTCTAGAAGGTTTTGTCTTAGAAACATCAAAACAGGCTCATTCGATTTGTAATTTAAGGGTTAGTACCCTTTTTAATAGTAGAAAGTGATTGGAGGGCAACTAGCCCACCACTCCCATCATTCCCCCAAACACATCCAATCAAAATTTTGAGATAGCCATTTTGTTCAGCGTAGTTGATTTCCAGATAGAAAATATGTTTTTGTGGAGGGCTCTCCCCCACGACCCTCAGGGTAGGGTTTTAAGTTATGCCTTGGGGGTATATAAAGTTTTTATAGAAGGTGTTGTCGTAGAAAACTCAAAAAAGGCTCAATCGATTGGCAATTCAAAGTGCTAGTGCCCTTTTGAATAGTCAAAAGTGATTGAAGGGCAAATAACCCCCCCCCCTTATGCCTATCATTCCCCCAAACACATCCAATCAAAATTTTGAGATAGTCATTTTGTTCAGCGTAGTTGATCCAAATAGAAAATATGTTTTTGTTGAGGACACTCTCCCCCAACCCTCGGGGCAAGGGTTTTAAATTATGCCCTGAGGGCATATAAGGACGATGTTGGCATAATGTATTATGTATTATTTTTTCCTTTAGAGAAAGGCACTTCATATGGAAGGGATCGTATAAGGTTTTTATAGAGGGCTTTGTCGTAGAAACTTTAAATAAGGATCAGTCGATTGGAAACTCAAAGGGCTAGTGCCCTTTTTAATAGTCAAAAGTGATTGAAGGGTAACTAACCCCCCCCCCCCCCCCCACGCCCATCATTCCCCCAAACACATCCAATCAAAATTTCGAGATAGCCATTTTGTTCAGCGTAGTTAATTTCCATATAGAAAATATGTTTTTGTTGAGGACAATCCCCCACAACCCTCGGGGCAAGGGTTTTAAGTTATGCCCTAAGGGCATAAAAGAACGATGTTGGCACAATGTACAATGAATTATTTTTTCCTTTTGATAAGGGCCCTTCATATAGAAGAAGTCGTCGTAGAAACTTCAAAAGGGTCTCATTCGATTGGAAATTGAGAGTTCTAGTGCCCTTTTTAGCAGTCAAAAGTGATTGGAGGGTAACTAGCCCCCTCCCACCATGTTCATCATTCCCCCAAACACATCCAATCAAAATTTTGAGATAGCTATTTTGTTCAGCGTAGTTGATTTCCCGATAGAAAATATGTTTTTGTGGAGGACACTCCCCCACAACCCTCAGGGCAAGGGTTTTAAGTTATGCCCTGGGGCATATAAGGTTTTTATAGAAGGTGTTGTCGTAGAAACTTCAAAACAGGGTAATTTGATTGGAAATTTGAAGGGCGAGTAACCTTTTTAATAGTCAGAAGTTATTGGAGGGCAACTAGCCCCCCCCCCACACCCAAGAGACGATCACGTCCAATGTTAAGAAATATAAAAACCCCTAACTCCTAAAAAAAGACTCAGATCAAAACAAAGAGCACACCATTAGAACCGCCTTGTCCGAAACCCCTGTATAGTAAACTTTTTGTCCCTTGGCTTGAACAGCAAGGGAAATATATTGGCTTGAAAATCAAGAAAATTGACTTTAACCACGTTATTCTCCCCAAACGGGATATTTTTTTTTTCTTTTTTCTTTCTTTTCCACAGATAGCTTGGCACTGGAACATCGTAGAGGGTTGTTCAATAGCTCATCCTAAAGGAAATTAATTGGGTTAAAAATCTATAGAAACTAAAATAAATTATTTCTAAAAGAGAATAAATTTCTAAAAGAGAAAAATAAAAAGCGGTGCTGCCGCTTAACCTAACCTAAGGTAACCTAACCTAATCTAACCTAACCTAACCTCCCAACTTTTACTGGCTTTATGTATAAATTTCATAGTGTCGTGCCACCCCAACTTTTACTGGCTTTATGTATAAATTTCATAGTGGCGTGTGCCACTTAAGCTGCTGCTTACCCTAACCTAAGGTAACCTAATCTAATCTAACCAAACCTAACCTCCCAACTTTTACTGGCTTTATTTATAAATTTCATAGTGTTGCGGCATCATAACTTTTACTGGCTGTATGTATAAATAGTATCGCGCCAGCCCAACTTTTACTGGCTTTATGTATAAATTTCATAGTGGCGTCTGCCACTTAAGCTGCCGCCGTTGAACCAGTGCAAGTTGAAATATAGACAGAAATATAATGATGAATAGTTCAAATGTAGTCGATGATTCTCCAATGGTTGATGTGAGTTTAAATAACTTTTTAAGACAATGTTTGTTGCTAGTAATAAACATTTTTACTGTCCTTAGCCATTACAAGATAGCCAGACCTGCAATTTAAGGATCCATAAACCCATTTGTGGGTGCCATTTGTTTAGAATAAACTATATTTTTTGCTAGAAATAAATATTTTTAGCTGTCCTTAGACATTACGAGATAACCAGACCTGTAAATTAGGTATCTGTAAACCCATTTTTGCGTACCATTAATTAGAATTAACTATATTTTTTGCTAGAAATAGCCTGTCCTGTAAATTAAGTGTCTATAAACCCATTTTTGCATACCATTTATTTAGAATAAACTATATTTTTTGATAAAAATAAACATTTTTAGCTAACCTTAGCCATTATGAGATAGCCAGACCTGTAAATTAAGTATCCATAAAACCCATTTTTGTGTACCATTTATTTAGAATAAACTATGTTTATTCTATATTTTTATTTAGAATAAACTATGTTTGTTGCTAGTAATAGACATTTTTTAGTTGTCCTTAGCCATTACAAGATATCCAGACCTGCAATTTAAGGATCCATAAACCCATTTGTGGGTACCATTTGTTTAGAATAAACTACATTTTTTGCTAGAAATAAATATTTTTAGCAGTCCTTAGACATTGCGAGATAGCCAGACCTGTAAATTAGGTATCTGTAAACCCATTTTTGCGTACCATTAATTAGAATTAACTACATTTTTTGCTAGAAATAGCCTGTCTTGTAAATTAAGTGTTCATAAACCCATTTTTGCGTACCATTTATTTAGAATAAACTATATTTTTTGATAAAAATAAACATTTTTAGCTAACCTTAGCCATTATGAGATAGCCAGACCTGTAAATTAAGTATCTATAAAACCCATTTTGGTGTACCATTTCTTTATAGTAAACTATGTTTGCTAACAGAAATAAACATTTTTACTGTCCTTAGCCATTACGAGATATCCAGACCTGTAAATTAAGTATCTATAAACTCATTAGTGAGTACCATTTGTTCAGAATTAACTATATTATTTGGTAGAAATGAAAATTTTTAGCAGTCCTTAGCTATTACTTGATAGCCAGACCTGTAAATTAAGGATCTATAATCCCATTTTTGCTTACAATTTATTTAGAATTAACTTTATTTTTGGCTAGAAATAAGCATTTTTAGCATTCCTTAGCCATTACGATATAGCCAGACCTGTAAATTATGCATCTATATACCCATTTTTGCGTACCATTTATTAGAATTAACTATATTTTTTGCAAGAAATAAATATTTTTAGCAGTCCTTAGACATTACGAGATAGCCAGACCTGTAAATTAAGTTTCTATAAACCCATTTTTAAGTATCATTTATTTAGAATAAACTATATTTTTTTATAAAAATAAACATTTTTAGCAGTCCTTAGCCATTACGAGATAGCCAGACCTGTAAATTAAGTATCTATAAAAGCCTTTTTTGTGTACTATTTCTTTAGAATAAACTATATTTGCTGCTAGAAATAAACATTTTTACTGTCCTTAGCCATTACGAGATATCCAGACCTGTAAATTAAGTATCTATAAACTCATTAGTGAGTACCATTTTTTCAGAATTAACTATATTATTTGGTAGAAATGAACATTTTTAGCAGTCCTTAGCTATTACGTGACAGCCAGACCAGTAAATTAAGGATCTATAAACCCATTTTTGCTAACCATTTATTTAGAATTAATTTTATTTTTTGCTAGAAATAAGCATTTTTAGCATTCCTTAGCCATTACGATATAGCCAGACCTGTAAATTATGCATCTATAAACCCATTTTTGCGTACCATTTATTAAAATTAACTATATTTTTTGCAAGAAATAAACATTTTTTTAGCTGTCCTTAACCATTACGAGATCGCCAGACCTGTAAATTAAGTTTCTATAAACCCATTTGTGGGTATCATTTGTTTAGAATAAACTATATTTTTTATTAGAAATAAACATTTTTAGCAGTCCTTAGTCATTACGAGATAGCCAGACCTGTAAATTAAGGATCTATAAACCCATTTTTGCTTACCATTTATTTAGAATTAACTTTATTTTTTGCTAGAAATAAGCATTTTAAGCATTCCTTAGCCATTACGATATAGCCATTACAAATTACAAATTATGGATCTATATACCCATTTTTGCGTACCATTTATTAGAATTAACTATATTTTTTGCAAGAAATAAATATTTTTAGCAGTCCTTAGACATTACGAGATAGCCAGACCTGTAAATTAAGTTTCTATAAACCCATTTTTAAGTATCATTTATTTAGAATAAACTATATTTTTTTATAAAAATAAACATTTTTAGCAGTCCTTAGCCATTACGAGATAGCCAGACCTGTAAATTAAGTATCTATAAAACCCTTTTTTGTGTACTATTTCTTTAGAATAAACTATATTTGCTGCTAGAAATAAACATTTTTACTGTCCTTAGCCATTACGAGATATCCAGACCTGTAAATTAAGTATCTATAAACTCATTAGTGAGTACCATTTTTTCAGAATTAACTATATTATTTGGTAGAAATGAACATTTTTAGCAGTCCTTAGCTATTACGTGATAGCCAGACCTGTAAATTAAGGATCTATAAACCCATTTTTGCTTACCATTTATTTAGAATTAACTTTATTTTTTGCTAGAAATAAGCATTTTTAGCATTCCTTAGCCATTACGATATAGCCAGACCTGTAAATTATGGATCTATAAACCCATTTTTGCGTACCATTTATTAAAATTAACTATATTTTTTGCAAGAAATAAACATTTTTTTAGCTGTCCTTAACCATTACGAGATCGCCAGACCTGTAAATTAAGTTTCTATAAACCCATTTGTGGGTATCATTTGTTTAGAATAAACTATATTTTTTATTAGAAATAAATATTTTTAGCAGTCCTTAGACATTACGAGATAGCCAGACCTGTAAATTAAGGATCTATAAACCCATTTTTGCTTACCATTTATTTAGAATTAACTTTATTTTTTGCTAGAAATAAGCATTTTTAGCATTCCTTAGCCATTACGATATAGCCAGACCTGCAAATTATGGATCTATAAACCTATTTTTGCGTACCATTTATTAGAAATAACTATATTTTTTGCTAGAAATAAACAATTTTAGCTGTCCTTAACCATAAAGAGATAGCCAGACCTGTTAATTAAGGATCTATAACCTATTTGCGGGTACCATTTGTAATGAATAATCTCTATTTTTTGCTAGAAATAAACATTTTTTAGCTGTCCTTAGCCATTACGAAATAGCCAGACCTGTAAATTAAAATCTATAAACCCATTTTTGCGCACCATTTGTTATGAATAATCTATATTTTTTGATAGAAATAAACATTTATAGCAGTCCTTAGCCATTATGAAATAGTCAGACCTGTAAATAATGGATCTATAAATCCATTTCTGGGTACCATTTTTTAGAATAAACTATATCTTTTATTGGAAATAAACATTTTTAGCAGTCCTTAGCCATTACGAGATAGCCAGACCTGTAAATTAAGCATCTATAAACCCATTTTTGCGTACCATTTATTAGAATTAACTATATTTTTTGCTAGAAATATACATTTTTAGCAGTCCTTAGCCATTACGAGATAGCCAGACCTGTAAATTATGGATCTATAAACCCATTTTTGCGTACCATTTGCTTAGAATAAACTATATTTTTTATTAGAAATAAATTTTTTTTTTAGCTGTCCTTAACCATAACGATATTGCCAGACCTGTAAATTAAGGATCTATAAACCCATTTTTGCGTACCATTTATTAGAAATAACTATATTTTTTGCTAGAAATAAACAATTTTAGCTGTCCTTAACCATAACGAGATAGCCAAACCTGTTAATTAAGGATCTATAACCCATTTTTGCGAACCATTTGTTATGAATAAAATATATTTTTTGCTAGAAATAAACATTTTTAGCAGTCCTTAGCCATTATGAAATAGTCCGACCTGTAAATTAGAATCTATAAACCCATTTTTGCGTACCATTTATTAGAAATAACTATATTTTTTGCTAGAAATAAACAATTTTAGCTGTCCTTAACCATAACGAGATAGCCAGACCTGTTAATTAAGGATCTATAACCTATTTTCGGGTACTATTTGTTATGAATAAAATATATTTTTTGCTAGAAATAAACATTTTTAGCTGTCCTTAGCCATTACGAGATAACCCGACCTGTAAATTAAGTTTCTATAAACCCATTTTTGCGTACCATTTATTAGAATTAACTATATTTTTTGCTAGAAATAAACATTTTTAGCTGTCCTTAACCATAACGAGATAGCCAGACCTGTTAATTAAGGATCTATAACCTATTTACGGGTACCATTTGTTATGAATAATCTTTATTTTATGCTAGAAATAAACATTTTTAGCAGTCCTTAGCCATTACGAGATAACCAGACCTGTAAATTAAGTTTCTATAAGCCCATTTTTTGTGTACCATTTATTAGAATTAACTATATTTTTTTCTAGAAATAAATATTTTTAGCAGTCCTTAGACATTACGATATAGCCAGACGTGTAAATTAAGTTTCTATAAACCCATTTTTGGGTATCATTTGTTTAGAATAAACTATATTTTTTATTAGAAATAAACATTTTTAGCAGTCCTCAGCCATTACGAGATAAGCAGACCTGTAAATTAAGCATCTATAAACCCATTTTTGCGTACCATTTATTAGAATTAACTATATTTTTGGCTAGAAATAAACATTTTTTTAGTTGTCCTTAGCCATTACGAGATAGCCTGACCTGTAAATTAAGCATCTATAAACCCATTTGTGGGTAACATTTGTTTAGAATAAACTATATTTTTAGCTAGAAATAGACATTTTTTAGTTGTCCTTAGCCATTACGAGATAGCCAGACCTGTAAATTAAGCATCTATAAACCTATTTTTGCGTACCATTTATTAGAATTAACCATATTTTTTGCTATAAATATACATTTTTAGCTGTCCTTAACCATTATGAGATAGCCAGACCTGTAAATTAAGTTTCTATAAACCCATTTGTGGGTACCATTTGTTTAGAATAAACTATATTTTTTGCTAGAAATAAACATTTTTAGCTGTCCTTAGCCATTTAGAGATAGCCAGGCCTGTAAATTGAGTATCTATAAAGCCCATTTTTGCGTACCATTCGTCCGCAGCCGGCCTTCGGCTCCGCGGCTCCCATTAGACGATTTTGTAAAAAGATGATGTGGGGTGTGTCGGAGGGGGGCGGCGGGGGGCCCGCTGGGTCGGGGGAGGGTCGCAGGGGGGCATTAAATAGTGGAAATTGAGGGGGTTGTTTGAACAGAATCAAAACCTACTATGTCATGTTTTAGATTGTATTTAGCTGGAACCTTCAGGATATATGGAGTAAACCAAATGCTACTACTAAGCACATGTAAATAATAATTTTTAAAAATTGGATTAACTTCAGTGTATATTGCCTTCAGTCTCCGGGCTCAGGGGGTGTGGGTCCCGCCCGTGGCCGGCTTAAGTTTTCTTAAGAAAATGATCCATCGTTAACAAATTTATCCTTAGCTAGTTAAAACTTCGCATAAATTCTTGATTTTTTGTCGTGTTACTTAGGTAATAAAGGAACATTTAGTATTTTTTTTCTAATGTTAGTGTTTTCTTAAGAAAATGGCCCATCTTTAACAAATTTAGCCTTAGCTAGTTAAAACTGCGTATACGAAACTGATCGTCCCTGCCGACGGATAAATTCAAGGCGGAGGAATGAGAGAGGAGTAACTCTGTGACGTCACCTCTTTCAAATGCTGGATGGGGAGCTATCTACATTGAATCCATTGGCAATGTTTTCAAAAGTGTATCAACGATATGATTCTGCTTTGTTCCAATTAATATATCAATAAATTGAGTATAAGCATTTAAGTCACATCGACAAAGATTTATACAATAGTCCAATGGGGAAGAATCAGTCCTCATTATATTGTCAAGTGTTCCCCGGGAGAATATCCTGCGTTGAAGAGATAACTCGAGAAAATCATCATCCAAAATTAAATGTTTTTCCACAAACACTAGATTCGATCTAATTCTCTCTTTCTCAAATTTATTCATTTTTCAATCCTTTCACGCTGACTGCTGACTCTAGACTGACCCTGAATCGTTAGCCCTAGCATTCTAACCTAACCAGAAAAGAAAGGGAACATTTCTTTTCGATTTTGAAAAAAATTTATTGAATAATTACAACAACAATAATACTAAGCATGTGCAATTAGCGGTACAGTTTATTGTCTTCGATATGCTTCACTAATGCACTTAAAGCACATTGAAGTCTATTCACATGTGCTATATCAACTTTTGCAGCGAAACATAATTGATCCTCCATTTTAAATTTGCTCAAGGATATCACATATCTTGCATATACTTCATCCCATTCCAGACAAAGTCGTGATCCTCTCGTAATTTCCACCGCAATGTTTGGTGCTCTTGTATTATTGCCATCAACTCCACTATCAACTTATAATAGGGTAAACATTCCACTCGTCATCATCATCAACACAAATATATATCCAAATGAGTAAAGTTAAACTGTTCTTCTTCTCACTCCTTTGAATTCTATTCACAGACTAATAGAAACTATAGCAAAAATCATTTCCTTATATTCTCTGCGATCCTCTCCCACTAATATGTAAGCGACTCTCTGATTGGCCTAGAAGGAGACACGTGATTTGTTTCCCGTTATCAGATCAATAAAATTCCCAATCGATTACGCAATTAAGTTCTCGGAAATCCACTTCCCCCTCGATTACGCAATCAAATTCTCAGAAATCCATTTCCCCTAGGGAGACTGCCCATATATGGTGCCCCGTCACGAGCTCATGAGGTTAGGCTAGGTTACGCAATCAATTTCTCGGAAATGTGTTCTCCCTGGGGAATCCATGCCCATATATGGTGCCCCGTCGGACTGACAGAACAGGTATTCTTCCTAGGGACTCTATGTCCATATATGGACCCCCGTCGGCATTAAACTAAATTGTAGATGGCAGCAGGGGTGAGGGGTTGGAGATATTATTGCCCTCCTACTGCCGTATGTGGAGAATATCGTGGTTACAGTCAATTTTATTGATTTTTAAGCCAATATATTTTTCTTGTAATTCAAGCCAAGGGACGGTAAGTTTACTATACAGAGGTTTTGGACAAGGCGGTTCTAATAATTTATTTCTTGTTTTGATCTGAATCTTTTTTCAGGAGTCATGGGTTACTTTAGTTTTTACTATGGGGCGTGATGGCCTCTTACTAGGTTGCTAGATACCGTTGCAAACCAGAAAACCTAACAAAGAATAAAACTAATTTAAAAATTTTCAGGTATTTTTCTAGTTTAAATTAAGAGATAAAAACTATTGCTCAGATACCATAAATGTTTTTGCAGTTTATAACTTTGTCGATTCTGAAGTACAACTAAAATAAAATAAAAATTGATTTTTTCAATTTTTACAAAAATTATAAATTTAGTTTGGTTTTTTGTGAGGTTCTATACGTGTTTTTGTAATTAACAAAAAAATGAGGGTTTTAACAAATAATCTGATTCTTCAACTTAAACTAAAATTATTCCTAAGAAATTTAAATAAATTAATTTTATTTAACTGCAAACTGCAAAAATATCTATGGTGTCTGAGTAATAATTTCAATTATTTAATTCAAACCAGATGAATACCTGAAATTTTAAAATTAGTTTGATTTTCCTTTTGGTTTAAGCGACTCTTACGCTTGCAAACACGCACAAAGGACAATTATCTTTGATTCGTGATGCCGTAAAAAACTTCTATGTCATTAAAAGGATTGTGTATAAACTTTCTAAAGGGCCGTAATCGGGTATCAGAAAACCATTGTGTATTCTTCCTATTCAGTTAAATGGAAAGAAACAGATGTGAATAAGAAAAACAACAAAAATAAAGCAAATAAATGAAGTAATCGGATAACAAGAGCAACAAAACCCCTAACCAGAAAGTATCAAGATATGATGAGTACATTTCTAATAGCTACTGAGACCAGGAGGCAACAATAACCAATATCTACTACCTGCAGCTCCTCACAACCCAACAGACCAACAGGCGTATAAAAATATATATGCAGACGCACCCTCCAAGGAGTAAGTAACAAAATTGATCAAAGTACTGAAAAACTATGAAAGCTCAGGAATAAATGGTATATCTGCCAAGCTACTGAATGCTCGCCAAGCTAAGTTAAAAGTGTGTAAATATTGCATTTACTTATTGTTGATCTTTGTAAATTGAGAACAAATTTTCGAATGTTTTACCGGAATTACGCAAAATATCCAAAATTCCAGATTAAAATTATCTCTGAAAGAGCGGATTTGTTGAAAAGTTGGCTAGAAATGCTTTGGTAAAACTTCATAGTAATATCCAAAATAAATGTTGCATGTTTAATTAAAAGCTTCCAAGGTATGGACCGACAACTGAGGAATAGTTTACAGATAAAATGGGACATATTAGACATCACTGGGAATATATGGAGGTATAATTGTCCTTAATGTAGTTTAAGCTTTATTCGATGATCAAGCCTTTATGTATACCACTGCAATCCGGATTATGAAATTATTAGGTTGCTAGCTACCGCTGCAACCTAGATATTCTTATTTCTGTTACTATGGGCTAAGGTTCATTCTTTACTGTAAGCTACCGCGGCAACCCGGATTACAGCCAATTTTCTTTATTTTCAAGCCAATATATTTTCCTTGTTATTCAAGCTAAGGTACGGTAAGTTTGCTTCTTAGAGTTTTCGGACAAGGTGGTTATAAGAGTGTACTTATTGTTTGAATCTGAATCTTTTTTCAGGAGTTATGGGTTACTTTAGTTTTCACTATGGGGCATGATCTTCTCTTACTAAGTTGCTAGCTACCACCGCAACCCAGATAACAAACAGGAAAAAGCTTATGGCTTTTTCTTATTTTGAATAGTAAGAGACGAACTCTAGAGAGGCAGGCAGCTAACCTGGTCTAATATGTGGTATGGTTCGTTCTTTACTAGGTTTCAGCTATCTGTACAGCCATGATACCGATGAAAATTACACAATTTCTATTTATATTTCAGTTAACATGGGCTAGATGTCGTTCTTTATTATATTTTCATCCAAATAACACTTCTTATGACTCGTATCGAGTATCCATAACCTAACAAAAAGTAAAACTAATTATAAATTTTCAGGTATTTTGTTAGTTTGAATGAAAAGATTAAAATTATTGCTCAGATATCATAAATATTTTTGCAGTTTACATAATAACTTTAGCGATTCTAAACTGAAAAATAAAATATATATTAGAAAATGGGATTTTTTGGTCTGAAACTACATAGTCAATCCCACATCGGGTAGTTAGAACCTAACCAAAAATAAAACTAATTTTAACATTTTAAGGTATTTTTCTAGCTTGAATTGAAATATTCGAACTATTGCTCGGATACCATGGATATTTTTGCAGTTTACACAAGCTAAAAAGAACGCACAGGCTGATCTTCGTAAATTGAGAAAAATTTTACGAATGTTTTACCGGGATTACGAAAAATATTCAAAATTAAAGATTAAAATTATCTCTGAAAGAATATATTTTATTGAAAAGTCAGCTAGAGATGCTTTCGCAAAACTTCATAGTAATATCCAAAAGAAATGTTGCATGTTTAGTGAAAAGCTTCCAAGGTATGGACCGGCAACTGTGGAACAGTTTACAGATGTAATGTGAAATCTTATACACCACCGTGAATATATGGAGGCATAATTGTCCTTTACTTAGTTTCAGCTTAAATTCGATGATCGAGCCTTTATGTAACTCTACAATATTCCAGTGCCATGCTATCTGTTGAATTACTAACCTATACTATAATTACGTGGCGTATAAAATTTAGTATAGGTAAGAGGTCGTTCTTTATTATAATTCTTATATAGTAATTATGACGTCACTGCATCAAAAATACAGTTTTTATTGGAAAAATTTATTCTCTTTTAGAAATAATTTATTTTAGTTACAAAAGGTTTTTAACCCAATTAATTTCCTTTAAAATGAGCTATTGAACAACTCTCTACGATGTTCCAGTGCCAAGCTATCTGTGGAAAAGAAAAAGAAAAAAAAAAAGAAAAAAATATCCCGTTTGGGGAGAATAACGTGGTAAAAGTCTATTTTCTTGATTTTCAAGCCAATATATTTTCTTTATTATTCAAGCCAAAGGGCGGTAAGTTTCCTTTATGGAGGATTTGGACAAGGCGGTTCTAATGGTGTACTTTTTGTTTTGATCTGACTCTTTTTTTAGGAGCTACGGGTTTTTATATTTCTTAACATTGGAGGTGATCGTCTCTTACTAGGTTGCTAGCTACCGCTGCAACCCGGATACTAACTATATCCAGCGACTATGACGTCATTGATCAATATTGTATATAAAAAATTAAGTTTTTCGTAAAAATAATTAATTAAAAAAAATTAAGTGCAAAAGGCGCTAGATCTAGAGATTTCCTTTAAAATGAGCTATTGAACAACTATCTACGATGTTCCAGTGCCAAGCTATCTCTGGATACAAAGAAAAAAAATATCCCGTTTAGGCAGAATGTTGTAGTAGCTGCCACTTTTCTTGATTTTCAAGCCAATATATTTCCCTTGCTGTTCAAGCAAAGGGACAGAAAGTTTACTATACAGGGGTTTCGGACAAGGCGGTTCTAATTGTGTACTTTTTGTTTTGATCTGACTCCTTTTTTAGGAGCTATGGGTTTTTATATTTCTTAACATTGGACGTGATCGTCTCTTACTAGGTTGCTAGCTACCACTGCAACCCGGATTCATTAATCGGATATTTTAATATATCCTATGGGGTCTAGAGGTTGGAATAGCTCTCACCCAGTTGGCTTGAGTTCAGTTTCCGTATGGGAAATTTTTACTTATGATGATTTCTTAAGGAATATAATTGGAATTTCTTCATGTAATAAAAATAATTTGTTTTAATTACAAAAGGTTTTTAACCCCATTAATTTCCTTTAAAATGAGCTATTGAACAACTCTCTACGATGTTCCAGTGCCAAGCTATCTGTTGAATTACTAAGTTATACTATAATTAAGTGGCGTATAAAATTCAGTATAGGCAAGAAGTCGTTCTTTATTATAACAACCCAAATTCACATATATATTTATTTATGAGAGGCAGCCTGGCCGAGTGGTCCAAGGCACTGGCGTTAGCCACTAGTCTCTTCGGAGGCGTGGGTTCAAATCTTACCGCTGGTATGCGATTATGTTTGAAAGACTGCAGTGTGAAAAGACATCGAAAATGCAGTTTTTGGTGGAAAAATTTATTCTCTTTTAGAAATAATTTATTTTAGTTACTATAGATTTTTAACCCAATTAATTTCCTTTAAAATGAGCTATTGAACAACTATCTACGATGTTCCAGTGCCAAGCTATCTCTGGATACAAAAAAAGAAAAGAGAAAAAAATATCCCGTTTGGGGAGAATAACGTGGTTAAAGTCAATTTTCCTGATTTTCAAGCCAATATATTTCCCTTGCTGTTCAAGCCAAGGGACAGAAAGTTTCCTATACAAGGGTTTCGGACAAGGCGGTTCTAATGGTGTACTTTTTGTTTTGATCTGACTCCTTTGTTAGGAACTATGGGTTTTTATATTTCTTAACATTGGACGTGATCGTCTCTTACTAGGTTGCTAGCTACCGCTGCAACCCGGATACCGCTGCAACCCGAATTGTTGTTTAAGCAAAGAGACCCGGGTTATAGCTGCTGCTGCAACCCGGATACCGCTGCAATCTGGACAGCTTGCAGCTAGCCTTGGAACCACCATATATCAGTTATTACTATGGGCGAGAGATCGTTCTTTACTGTAAAATTAATTTTTTCATTATAGATTTTGTCACCCCAGTATCTACCCATTATTCTGGTAGCAACTTTTTTCTTATATATTTTTCGGTAATCTTCATCATTGTGATAACGCTCCTTGATCTTTTGTTTGGCTGTCTCAATTTTTACTTCTCGATACACCTGGACGGTTGAATACCTTTGCTTTTGGTTTGTCTTATATTTGATGCGGTAATCTTCATCATTGTGATAACTCTCCTTGAACTTTTGTTTGGCTGTCTCAATTTTTGCATGTCTATAATCTTCATCATTGAGATAACACATCTTGCTGTTTTGTTTGATTACTTCTCGATACACCTGGTCGGTTGAATACCTTTGCTTTTTTCTTTTCAAGATACTATCTCTGTTGTTTGTGTAGTACTGTTTTTTCAAATTGCGTATAGCTTGCTTCGATCTAACCATTATCTAATCAAGAATGAGAACATTTACATCTTTGTCGTTCTTAAGTAGTAATTATGACGTCACGACGTAATGATTTTATTGACGTCATGGCGCAATGATATTATTTCATGACGTCTTCAGAAACAACAATATATTTTCGTGTTTTTCTATTCACGTCATAGCTCTAATATAAAAAACTATGATGATATTCGTTATTTATCTAGTAGGGTTTCAGACAAGGTAGTTCTAATGATGTACGTTTGTTTTGATCTGACTCTATTTTTAGGAGTTTTGGGTTTTTATATTGCTTAGCATGGGACTGATCGTCTCTTGCTAGGTTGCTAGCTACTGCTGCAACCCAAATTATAAGAGGCAGCCTGGCTGAGTGATCCAAGGCACTGGTCTTAGTCACCAGTCTCTTCGGAGGCGTGGGTTCAAATCTTACCGCTGGTATACGATTATGTTTGAAAGACTGCAGTGTGAAAAGACATCGAAAATGCAGTTTTTGGTGGAAAGATTTAGTCTCTTTTAGAAATAATTTATTTTAGTTACTATAGATTTTTAACCCAATTAATTTCCTTTAAAATGAGCTATTGAACAACTCTCTACGATGTTCAAATGCCAAGCTATCTCTGGAAACAAAGAAAAGAGAAAAAAAAATATCCCGTTTAGGCAGAATGTTGTAGTAGCTGCCACTTTTCTTGATTTTCAAGCCAATATATTTCCCTTGCTGTTCAAGCCAAGGGACTGAAAGTTTCCTATACAGGGGTTTCGGACAAGGCGGTTCTAATGGTGTACTTTTTGTTTTGATCTGACTCTTGTTTTAGAAGATGGGGGGTTTTATATTTCTTAACATTGGAGGTGATCGTCTCTTACTAGGTTGCTAGCTACCGCTGCAACCTGGATGAAAAGACATCTAAAATGCCGTTTTTGGTGGAAAAATTTATTCTCTTTTAGAAATAATTTATTTTAGTTACTATAGATTTTTAACCCAATTAATTTCCTTTAAAATGAGCTATTGAACAACCCTCTACGATGTTCCAATGCCAAGCTATCTCTGGATACAAAAGAAAAGAGAAAAAAAGAAAAGAGAAAAAAAATATCCCGTTTAGGCAGAATGTTGTAGTAGCTGCCACTTTTCTTGATTTTCAACCCAATATATTTCCCTTGCTGTTAAAGCCAAGGGACAGAAAGTTTCCTATACAGGGGTTTCGGACAAGGCGGTTCTAATGGTGAACTTTTTGTTTTGATCTGACTCCTTTTTGAGGAACTATGGGTTTTTATATTTCTTAACATTGGACGTGATCGTCTCTTACTAGGTTGCTAGCTACCGCTGCAACCCGGAGTTCCTTTAAAATGAGCTATTGAACATTTATCTACGATGTTCCAGTGCCAAGCTATCTCTGGAAACAAAGAAAAGAGAAAAAAAATATCCCGTTTAGGCAGAATGTTGTAGTAGCTGCCACTTTTCTTGATTTTTTAGTATTGATTTTTTAACTTGCGTGTAGCTTGCTTTGATCTAACCATTATGTATTCATGAATGAGACCATTTACAGTTTTGACGTTTCTTATATAGTAATTATGACGTCACTGCATCAAAAATACAGTTTTTGGTGGAAAAATTTATTCTCTTTTAGAAATAATTTATTTTAGTTACTATAGATTTTTAACCCAATTAATTTCATTTAAAATGAGCTATTGAACAACCCTCTACGATGTTCCAGTGCCAAGCTATATCTGGATACAAAGAAAAGAGAAAAAAAAAGAAAAAAATATCCCGTCTGGGGAGAATAACGTGGTTAAAGTCAATTTTCTTGATTTTCAAGCCAATATATTTCCCTTGCTGTTCAAGTCAAGGGACAGAAAGTTTCCTTTAAAGGGGTTTCGGACAAGGCAGTTCTAATGGTGTACTTTTTGTTTTGATCTGACTCCTTTTTTAGGAACTATGGGTTTTTATATTTCTTAACATTGGACGTGATCGTCTCTTACTAGGTTGCTAGCTACCGCTGCAACCCGGATAACTACCTCTTGAATCCAGAGCATAAATTACAAACAGGAAAAGCCTACGGCTTTTTGTTCTTTGCAATAGTAAGAACGATCCTCAAATAATCAGAGAGCTAACTAGGTTTATAATTTGTTCTTTAACATAAACGTCATTAATCGGATATTTTAATATAGGCAAGAGGTCGTTCTTTATTATATGCTTATTAAGATTATTATAACAGCTCGGATAATAAACTGATTACAAACAGGAAAAAGCCTACGGCTTTTTCTTCTTTGAAATAGTAAGAGACGAACCTCAAACCATCAAGTAGCTAACTAATTCCAATGTATGCATTTGTTTGTTATTCCAATGATCGTCTTTTAATGTAACAAAGGAAAAAATTACATTCAGAAATACAACAAGATGGCAAAAATGCAGGCTGATCTTTGTAAATTGAGAAACATTTTACGCATGTTTTACCAGGATCACGAAAAGTATTAAAAATTACAGATTAAAATTCTCTTTGAAAGAGCGGATGCTGTTGAAAAGTCGGCTAGAAATGCTTTGGCAAAGCTTCATAGTAATATCCAAAAGAAATGTTGTCAGTTTAATGAAAAGCTTCCAAGGTATGGATTGGCAACTGTGGAACAGTTTATAGATGCAATGGAAAATGTTCGACAACACAGTGAATATACGGAGGCGTACTTCTTTGAAAATTTGTATATTAATTTTGGAAGGAGCAATTGCAGTTTATGTAGCAGCAATAAAAATATATATACAAGCATACCTATCAACAGCGAAGGAATATAATAAAGAACGAACTCTTGTTAATAATTAAGAACGAGTTCTAGCTCATAGTAAAATAAATCATCATATGCTTTATTTGGGTCAATTCTAGAGCCATATTTGGTTCTGTTAGAGTAACAATTAGCACATACTCCATATCAGAGCAATATTCTGTCTCCATTAGGTTCATAATACGAAACAAATATACAAATGAGATACGCAGATAAAAATCTGAGTATGTTACTGACGTCTGATGATAATCCGGGTTGCAGCGGTAGCTAGCAACCTAGTAAGAGACGATCACGTCCAATGTTAAGAAATATAAAAACCCATAGTTCCTAACAGAGGAGTCAGATCAAAACAAAAAGTACACCATTAGAACCGCCTTGTCCGAAATCCCTGTATAGGAAACTTTCTGTCCCTTGGCTTGAACAGCAAGGGAAATATATTGGCTTGAAAATCAAGAAAAGTGGCAGCTACTACAACATTCTGCCTAAACGGGATATTTTTTTCTTTTTTTTTTCTCTTTTCTTTTGTATCCAGAGATAGCTTGGCACTGGAACATCGTAGAGGGTTGTTCAATAGTTACAAACAGGAAACAGCCTATGGCTTTTACTTAATTGGAATAGTAAGAGACGACCTGGCTACAACCTACGATTATCACATCATTGATCAATCTTTAATATTAATTATAATCTTATTTTAGTTACTATGGGCTGGAAGTTTGTTCTTTCCTGTAATGTTTGAAATTTCTATAACGTTCGTTAACACTAACTGATTGACAACACTGATGGTTAGAGTTCAGTCTTTAAGTTATCATATACTGTTAAAATTCTTTGTTATATGAACGTTTCTTGGTGTAGTGGTTAACATTAAAGACTATGAATCCTGCGATCCGAGTTCAAATCCCGGTGGACGGTTCTTATGAAATGTAGCTTACTTATACTACCATTTAGGTTTCTGCCATAATTTTTTCCTTTCAAAATTAAATTAGTTACTGTCGCCTAGAGATAGTTCTTTGCCATATCGTAACAATTTGTTTTATAATAATAATTAATTTTGTTAATTACAAAAGATTTCTATATAAAACAGTTTCCTTTAAAATGAGCCATTACACAGCTCTTTATTATGACCGCGAACTGTTTGATTTATTAAGTTACTATGGGTTACAGTTCGTTCCTTATTGTAATATATTTCCCTTGCTGTTCAAGCCAAGAGACAGAAAGTTTCCTATACAGGTGTTTCGGACAAGGCGGTTCTAATGGTGTACTTTTTGTTTTGATCTGACTCCTTTTTTAGGAACTATGGGTTTTTATATTTCTTAACATTGGACGTGATCGTCTCTTACTAGGTTGCTAGCTACCGCTGCAACCCGGATTACATAATCTTTATTTCTGTTACAGTTAACATGGGCTAGGTGTCGTTCTTTATTGTAAACCTTTAAAATGAGCTATTGAACAACCCTCTACGATGTTCCAGTGCCAAGCTATCTCTGGATACAAAAAAAGAAAAGAAAAAAAATCAGTTATTACTATGGGCGAGAGATCGTTCTTTACTGTAAAATGTATTTCTGAATGTAATTTTTCCCTTTGTCCTTATGCGTTCTTCGGTACAACCTCGCAGAGAATTTAATTTTTTCATTATAGCTTTTTTCACCCCAGTATGTACCCATTATTCTGGTAGCAACTTTTTTCTTATGTTTGTTTCGGTAATCTATATCGTTATCATACCGTTCCTTGCTCTTTTATTTGGCTATCTCAATTGTTGCTTCTCTGTAATCTTCATCATTATCATACCGTTCCTTAATCTTTTGTTTGGCTGTCTCAATTTTCGTATGTCTATAAACTACATCATTATAATAACGCTGTTTGTCACTATCAATTTTCGCATCTCGATACGCCTGGTCGGTTGAATACCTATGCTTTTCTCTTTTCAAGATGCTATCTCTGTTTTTTTGGTAGTACTGTTTTTTTAACTTGCGTGTAGCTTGCTTGATTGAAACCATTATGTAACCATTAGTTGAATGTTTAAGTCACGTATCAAGTATCAAAAACCTAACAAAAAATTAAACTAATTTTTTAAGTTTTCAGGTATTTTTCTAGTCTAAATTAAAAGATTAAAACTATTGTTCAGACACCATAAATATTTTTGCAGTTTATAACTTTAGCGATTCTGAACTAAAAACGAAAATAAAATAAAAATTAATTTTTTAAATTTTTACGTCACGTCGCTCATTAAGTCATATATGGTTATTAGTATAAAATAGGTTTTAGATATTACGTCATGTCACTTATTACGTCATATATGGTTATTAGTAGATAATTGGTAAAATATTCGTTCTTTATTATAATTTAAAATGATCCATTGAACAACTCTCTATGATGTTCCAGTACTAAGCTATCTATGGAATATAAAGTTTAAAATACAACCTTACCACGAACTGTTTGATTGCTTCAAAAATCAAATGTCTTTGAAAAGACAGCAGTATGGAAAGACATCAAAAATACAGTTTTTAGTGGAAAAATTTAACCTGTTTTAAAATAATTTGTTTTAGTTACAAAAGGTTTTTAACCCAATTAATTTCCTTTAAAATGAGCCATTGAACAACACTCTACGATGTTCCAGTGCAAAGCTATCTCTAGAAAAGAAGAAAAAAAGAAAAAAAATATCCCGTTTGTGGAGAATAACGTGGTTGAAGTCAATTTTCTTGATTTTCAAGCCAATATATTTCCCTTGCTGTTCAAGCCAAAGAACGGCAAGTTTCTTTTCAAGGGGTTTTGGACAAGGCGGTTCTAATGGTGTACTTTTTGATTTGATCTGACTCCTTTTTTAGGAACTATGGGTTTTTACATTTCTTAACATTTGACGTGATCGTCTCTTACTAGGTTGCTAGCTACCGCTGCAACCCGGATTGCTAGCTACCGCTGCAACCCGGATTTTTTAGGAGTTAGGGGTTCTTATATTTCTTAACATTGGAAATGATCGTCTCTTACTAGGTTGCTAGTTACCGCTGTAACCCGGATACCAAGAACTGTTTGATTGCTTCAAAAATCAAATATCTTTGAAAAGGCAGCAGTATGAAAAGACATCAAAAATATATTTTTTAGTGGAAATAAATTTATTTTGTTTTATAAATAATTTTTTTCAGTTACAAAAGGTTTTTAACCCAATTAATTTCCGTTAAAATGAGCCATTGAACAACTCTCTACGAAGTTCCAGTGCGTAGCTATCTGTGGAAAAGAAAGAAGAAAAGAGAAAGAAAAAAGATGCCGTTTAGGCAGAATGCTGTACTAGCTGCCACTTTTCTTGATTTTCAAGCCAATATATTTCCCTTGCTGTTCAAGCCAAATGACAGAAAGTTTCCTATACAGGGGTTTCAGATTTGGCGGTTCTAATGGTGTACTTTTTGTTTTGATCTTTTTTTTAGGAGCTAAGGGTTTTTATATTTCTTAACATTGGACGTCATCGTCTCTTACAGGGTTGCTAGCTACTGCTGCAACCCGGATCTCTTACTAGCTAGCAACCTTGGTTGCTAGCTACCGCTGCATACTGGGTATTTTCTTTTTACTATGGGGAGTGATCGTCTCTTAATAGGGTGATAGCTACCGCTGCCACCCAGATTAGTATAGGCAAGTGTTCGCTCTTTATTATAACATTGGAGGTGATCGTCTCTTACTAGGTTGTTAGCTACCGCTGCAACCCGGAAAAAACCTGATTACAAACGGGAAAAAGCCTACGGCTTTTTCTTTTTTTTTTAAAAGTAAGAGACGAACCTAAAAAAATCAAGTACCTAACTAAGTTCACTGAATGCAATGGTTTGTAATCCCAATGATGGTCTTTTAATGTAAAATTTTAACGCCATTAATTTCCTTTAGAATGAGCCATTGAACAACTCTCTACGATGTTCCAGTGCCAAGCTATCTGTGGAAAAGAAGAAGAAGAAGAAGAAAGAAGAAAATATCCCGTTTGTGGAGAATAACGTGGTTAAAGTCAATTTTCTTGATTTTCAAGCCAATATATTTTCTTTGTTATTCAAGCCAAAGGGCGGTTAGTTTCCTTTATAGAGGTTTCGGACAAGGCGTTTCTAATGGTGTACTTTTTGTTTTGATCTGACTATTTTTCTAGGAGTTAGGGGTTTTTATATTTCTTAACATTGGACGTGATCGTCTCTTACTAGGTTGCTAGCTACCACTGCAACCCGGATTACTACTTCAGTTAGTTGGGGCTACAGTTTGTGCCTTAATGTAAACTCTTTCTAATTAATTACAAACAGGAAAAAGCCTACGGCTTTTTCTTCTTTCAAATAGTAAGAGACTAGCCTCAAACAATCAAGTAGCTAACAAAATCAAATGTATATAAAGGTTTTTATTCCATTGATCGCCTTTTAATAGAAAATTTTAATATATTAACCTTAAATATAACTGTACAAGCCTATAGTAAAGTTAAGTTGTTTATGAAATTTAGTATAGGCTAAAGGTCGTTCTTTATTATAAACTAGCAAAACATTTTTTAAGCCTGATGAAGATTTAAATAATGTGTCAAAAGTAAGGTTGCAAGTCGACGATTTTGTATTGGCCTTATTATTATTGGTATGGTGAAATAATAATATGCATATGGCTCTTAAATCATACTTTTTTATGGTTCCATATGATCTAGTGGCTAGGGTAGTTAACTTTCACTTAACAGGCTCGGGTTCGATTCGCGGTGTGGGAAAATTTTTAACTCTATAATCTTCAAACATTTGAACCTTTTATAATTTATAATGATGTATAATATAAATACTGTAATCTTAACTATAGTGAAGTTGCGTATTTCTATTCACGTCATAGCTCTAATATAAAGCTATGACGACATTCATTATTTATCTAGTAGGGTTTCAGACAAGGTAGTTCTAATGATGTACTTTCGTTTTGATCTTACTCTATTTTTAGGAGTTTTGTTATATTTCTTAGCATGGGACTGATCGTCTCTTACTAGGTTGCTAGCTACTGCTGCAACCCAAATTCACATATATATTTATTTATGAGAGGCAGCCTGGCCGAGTGGTCCAAGACACTGGTGTTAGCCACCAGTCTCTTCGGAGGCGTGGGTTCAAATCTTACCGCTGGTATACGATTATGTTTGAAAGACTGCAGTGTGAAAAGACATCAAAAATGCAGTTTTTGGTGGAAAAATTTATTCTCTTTTAGAAATAATTTATTTTAGTTACTATAGATTTTTAACCCAATTAATTTCCTTTAAAATGAGCTATTGAACAACCCTCTACGATGTTCCAGTGCCAAGCTATCTGTGGAAAAGAAAAAAAAAGAAAAGAGAAAAAAATATCCCGTTTGGGGAGAATAAAGTGGTTAAAGTCAATTTTCTTGATTTTCAAGCCAATATATTTCCCTTGCTGTTCAAGCCAAGGGACAGAAAGTTTCCTATACAGGGGTTTCGGACAAGGCGGTTCTAATGGTGTACTTTTTGTTTTGATCTGACTCTTTTTTTAGGAGTTGGGGGGTTTTATATTTCTTAACATTGGAGGTGATCGTCTCTTACTAGGTTGCTAGCTACCGCTGCAACCCGGAAACACCGTATATCAGTTACTATTGGCGATAGATCGTTCTTTACTGTATGGCTCTTAAATCATACTTCTTTATGGTTCCATATGGTCTAGTGGCTAGGATAGTTAACTTTCACTTAACAGGCTCGGGTTCGATTCCCGGCGCGGGAAAATTCTTAACTCTATAATCTTCGAACATTTGAACCTTTTATAATCTATAATGATGTATAATATAAATACTGTAATCTTAACTATAGTGAAGTTGCGTATGCAAGTTAGTATAGGGAAGAGTTCGATCTTTATTATACTATGACGACATTCATTATTTATCTAGTAGGGTTTCAGACAAGGTAGTTCTAATGATGTACTTTTGTTTTGATCTGACTCTATTTTTAGGAATTTTGTTATATTTCTTAGCATGGGACTGATCGTCTCTTACTAGGTGGCTAGCTACTGCTGCAACCCAAATTCACATATATATTTATTTATGAGAGGCAGCCTGGCCGAGTGGTCCAAGACACTGGTGTTAGCCACCAGTCTCTTCGGGGGCGTGGGTTCAAATCTTACCGCTAGTATACGATTATGTTTGAAAGACTGCAGTGTGAAAAGACATCAAAAATGCAGTTTTTGGTGGAAAAATTTATTCTCTTTTAGAAATAATTTATTTTAGTTACTATAGATTTTTAACCCGATTAATTTCCTTTAAAATGAGCTATTGAACAACCCTCTACGATGTTCCAGTGCGAAGCTATCTGTGGAAAAGAAAAAAAAGAAAAAAGAAAAAAATATCCCGTTTGGGGAGAATAACGTGGTAAAAGTCAATTTTCTTGATTTTCAAGCCAATATATTTCCCTTGCTGTTCAAGCCAAGGGACAGAAAGTTTCCTATACAGGGGTTTCGGACAAGGCGGTTCTAATGGTGTACTTTTTGTTTTGATCTGACTCCTTTGTTAGGAACTATGGGTTTTTATATTTCTTAACATTGGACATGATCGTCTCTTACTAGGTTGCTAGCTACCGCTGCAACCCGGATTCCTGCCTTTTACATTATAATGGATAAATATATAAGAAAACCTGATTGAAAAATACCATTTATGATGAACTATATCGGCCCTTAATGTAAAATTATTTCTTATATGAACAGTGGTTAGCAATTAGGACTTTGAATCCTGCGATCTGAGTTCAAATCTCGGTGGAAGGTTTTTACGAAATGTAGATTACTTATACTACCATTTAGGCTTCTGCCGTAATTCTTTCTTTTCAAAATTAAATTATTTACTATGGCCTAGAGTTAGTTCTTTACCCTATAGTAACAATTTATTTTATAATAATAATTATTCTTGTTAATTAAAAAAGGCTTCTATATACAACAGTTTCCCTTATAATGAGCCATTAGACAGCTCTTTATTATGACCACTAACTTTTGGATTTAATACTTCAGTTACTATGGGTTACAGTTCGTTCCCTATTTTAACATTTATAAATAATTTATTTTTGTTACAAAAGATTTTTAAACCAATTAATTTCCTTTAAAATGAGCCATTGAAAAACTCTCTACGATGTTCCAGTGCCAAGCTATCTGTGGAAAAGAAAAAAAAAGAAAAAGAAGAAAAAAAAATATCCCGTTTAGGCAGAATGTTGTAGTAGCTGCCACTTTTTCTTGATTTTCAAGCCAATATATTTCCCTTGCTGTTCAAGCCAAGGGACAGAAAGTTTCCTATATAGAGGTTTCAAACAAAGTGGTTCTAATGGTGTACTTTTTGTTTTGATCTGACTCTCTTTTTAGGAGCTTTGGGTTTTTATATTTCTTAACATTGGACGTGATCGTCTCTTGCTAGGTTGCTAGCTACCGCTGCAACCTGGATCTTAACATTGGACGTGATCGTCTGTTACTAGGTTGCTAGCTACCGCTGCAACCCGGATAAAATCTTTTCTCAGGAGTTATGGGTTAGTTTAGTTTTTACTATGGGGCGTGATCGTCTCATACTAGGTTACTAACTACCGCTGCAACCCGGATTATATAAAAAACCTATTTGACAAATACCATTTATGATGAACTATATCGGTCCTTTATGTATCCAAAAGAAATGTTGCATGTTTAGTGAAAAGCTTCCAAGGTATGGATCGGCAACTGTGGAACAGTTTACAGATGTAATGGGAAATCTTATACATCACTGTGAATATATGGAGGCATAATTGTCCTTTACTTAGTTTCAGCTTAAATTCGATGATCGAGCCTTCATGTAATACTAACTACATCCAACGACTATGACGTCATTGATAAATATTGTATATAAAAAATTAGGTTTTTCGTAAAAAATAATTAATTAAAAAAAAATTAAGTACAAATAGCACTAGTTCTAGAGATTCATTTAAAATGAGCCATTGAACAACTCTCTGCGATGTTCCAGTGCCAAGCCATATGTGGAAAAGAAGAAGAAGAAGAAAGAAAAAAATATCCTGTTTGTGGAGAATAACGTGGTTAAAGTCAATTTTCTTGATTTTCAAGCCAATATATTTTCTTTGTTATTCAAGCCAAAGGGCGGTAAGTTTCCTTTAAAGGGGTTTTGGACAAGGCGGTTCTAATGGTGCACTTTTTGTTTTGATCTGACTCTTTTTTTAGGAGTTAGGGGTTTTTATATTTCTTAACATTGGACGTGATCGTCTCTTACTAGGTTGCTAGCTACCGCTGCAACCCGGATTATATTTCTTAGGATTGGACTGATCGTCTCTTGCTAGGTTGCTAGCTACTGCTGCAAACCGGATTCACATATGAAGTTATGAGTCCAAGGCGCTGGTGTTAGCCTCCAGGCTTTTCGGAGGCGTGGGTTCAAATCTTACCGTTGGTATACGATTATGATTTATGTACAAAAATCAATTATCTTTGAAAAGACTGCAGTATGAAAAGACATCAAAAATGCAGTTTTTAGTGGAAAAATTTATTCTCTTTTTAAAATAATTTGTTTTAGTTACAAAAGATTTTTAACCCAATTAATTTCCTTTAAAATGAGTAATTGAACAACTCACTACGATGTTCCAGTACCAAGCTATCTGTGAAAAAGAAAAAAAAAGAAAGAAAAAAATATGCCGTTTAGGCAGAATGTTATAGTAGCCGCCACTTTTCTTGATTTTCAAGCTAATATATTTCCCTTGATGCTCAAGCCAAATAACAGAAAGTTTAATATACAGGGTTTTTGGACAAGGCGGTTCTAATGGTGTACTTTTTGTTTTGATCTGACTTTTTTTTAGGAGTTATGGGTTTTTATATTTCTTAACATTGGACGTGATCGTCTCTTACTAGGTTGCTAGCTACCGCTGCAACCCGGATATGCAATGGTGTGTTCTTGTAATGATCGTCTTTTAGTGAACTGTTTTATTACTATAGGCAATAGATCGTTCTTTAACATAATCTTTAAGAAATAATTTATTTTAGTTATTATAGATTTTTAACCCAATTAATTTCCTTTAAAATGAGCTATTGAACAACCCTCTACGATGTTCCAGTGCCAAGTTATCTGTGGAAAAGAAAGAAAAAAAATATCCCGTTCAGGCAGAATGTTGTAGTAGCTGCCACTTTTCTTGATTTTCAAGCTAATATATTTCCCTCGCTGTTCGAGCCAAGGGACAGAAAGTTTCCTATACAGGGGTTTCGGACAAGGCGGTTCTAATGGTGTACTTTTTGTTTTGATCTGACTCCTTTTTTAGGAACTATGGGTTTTTATATTTCTTAACATTGGACGTGATCGTCTCTTACTAGGTTGCTAGCTACCGCTGCAACCCGGATTATTTAATGCTGATCGGAAATTCTCCTGACTTTTCAACATTTTCCCAGCACAGTAATCACAGACAGAGAATGAATCTATGACATCCTCTTTCCAACCTGTACAATGAATTAGCTGTTCTCTGTCATCTTTGGGTATGTCCTGTTGGAGGTGTTCTAAAATCGTGGCCAACATTACATCAAAACCTTTCTTATTTGAAAGGGATCTTAGACTCTTCAATTGGTATTTTGTCTTTATCTGCTCGCAACTGTCACAATGCATTGTGGGGTATATATCCCTGATGTTAGCTACCTTATCAAGGCTCTCACCCAATAATTTTATTATTGTATTTTCATCCACAGAAACTCTAATATTGCTATCACCTTAGATGACGTCTTGACTATTACGACAGAGTCTACTTGACACTTCTTCTAAATAATGACTTAATTCCTTGTACGAGCCCTCGACTTTTAGTAGATTAATATGTTGTATAATCTTAGATTTTGATACTGCCTTATATACGCTATTAATAATGAAACAGGTCAAGACAGGAAAATGTAGAGCTAGTGCCTTTAGGCAACGCAAATAGCTCTGACATCACTCATTTGGGCTACAGTATAACGAATGCCCTTGCTTTCTTGTGTCCCTGTAATTGATTTCACAATAATCCAATTCACCAAGGTAGAAATTAACCACTTTGTCAGTTGAAAATTTTAATGCTACATTATTTTCAAGGATATCAAAAAGAATTTGACATAATTCAATATCCGTCGGATAGAGCTTGCAGATATTAGGGTGACATTGCCAAGTAAGCTGCTGCCCAATTTTTGGTTTTGAATGTTTATTCAGATTGTTATAGGTGACTCCAGCCATCATAATTTCCTTGTCAGATCTAGTTTCAGACCATTTTTCAATAGTTGTCTCGTACTTTCCAGGACAGTTTGTTCTACTACACAGAGCATTTTTTGCCAAATATTCAGTAGAACTAAAAGAACTGTTTAAAACACAGTTAGAAATACTTTTTTCTTGAGTCGGTGTTCCAGGAATTTGTTCTAAATCATTAGTCTTACAAACACATATACTAATAACCCTAACAGGCTCGTTTTTGACATAATTGAAAAACATTGCTTTTCCTTCGCTGTTGACAGGTATGCTTGTATATATATTTTTATTGCTGCTACATAAACTGCAGTTGCTCCTTCCAAAATTAATATACGAATTTTCTAAGAAGTACGCCTCCGTATATTCACTGTGTTGTCGAACATTTTCCATTGCATCTATAAACTGTTCCGCAGTTGCCAATCCATACCTTTGAAGCTTTTCATTAAACTGACAACATTTCTTTTGGATATTACTATGAAGCTTTGCCAAAGCATTTCAAGCCGGCTTTTCAACAGCATCTGCTCTTTCAAAGAGAATTTTAAGCTGTAATTTTGAATACTTTTCGTGATCCTGGTAAAACATGCGTAAAATGTTTCTCAATTTACGAAGATCAGCCTGCATTTTTGCCATCTTCTTGTATTTCTGAATGTAATTTTTCCCTTTGTCCTTATGCGTTCATCGGTACAACCTCGCAGAGAATTTAATTTTTTCATTATAGCTTTTGTCACCCCAGTATCTACCCATTATTCTGGTAGCAACTTTTTTCTTATATATTTTTCGGTAATCTTCATCATTGTGATAACTCTCCTTGATCTTTTGTCTAGCCTGCTCAATTGTTGCTTCTCTATAATCTTCATCATTGTGATAACGCTCCTTGATCTTTTGTTTGGATTTCTCAATTTTCGCATGTCTATAATCTTCATCATTGTGATAACACATCTTACTGTTTTGTTTGATTACTTCTCGATACGCCTGGTCGGTTGAATACCTTTGCTTTTTTCTTTTCGAGATACTATCTCTGTTTTTTTTTGTAGTACTGTTTTTTTAACTTGCGTTTAGCTTGCTTTGATCTAACCATTATTTATTGAGACCATTTACAGTTTTGACGTTTCTTATACAGTAATTATGACGTCACGGCGTAATGATTTTATTTCATGACGTCATGGCGCTATTTCATGACGTCTTCAGAAACAACAATATAATTTCGTGTTTTTCTATTCACGTCATAGCTCTAATATAAAACTATGATGGCATTCATTATTTATCTAGTAGGGTTTCAGACAAGGTAGTTCTAATGATGTACTTCTGTTTTGATCAGACTCTGTTTTTAGGAGTTTTGGGTTTTTATATTTCTTAGCATTGGACTGATCGTCTCTTACTAGGTTGCTAGCTACTGCTGCAACCCAAATTCACATATATATTTATTTATGAGAGGCAGCCTGGCCGATTGGTCCAAGGCACGTGTGTTAGCCACTAGTCTCTTCGGAGGCGTGGGTTCAAATCTTACCGCTGGTATTTATTATGTTTGAAAGACTGCAGTGTGAAAAGACATCAAAAATGCCTTATTTGGTGGAAAAATTTATTCTGTTTTAGAAATAATTTATTTTAGTTACTATAGATTTTTAACCCAATTAATTTCCTTTAAAATGAGCCATTGAACAACTATCGACGATGTTCCAGGGCCAAGCTATCTCTGGAAACAAAGAAAAAAATATCCCGTTTAGGCAGAATGTTGTAGTAGCTGCCACTTTTCTTGATTTTCAAGCCAATATATTTCACTTGCTGTTCAAGCCAAGAGACAGAAAGTTTACTATACAGGGGTTTCGGACAAGGTGGTTCTAATGGTGTACTTTTTGTTTTGATCTGACTCCTTTGTTGGGAACTATGGGTTTTTATATTTCTTAACATTGGACGTGATCGTCTCTTACTAGGTTTTTAGCTACCGCTGCAACCCGGATTGGTGGTTCAAGGCCCCTGGGAGTTGATTTCTTTTAGTTTGTAATTCAGCTATTATAAGAACCTTGATACTGATGATTTTTACAAAATTTCCATTTTCAGTATTGATCTTTTATGTATTTTTAAAAATAATTTGTTTTAATTACAAAAGTTTTTAACTTTATCAGTTTTCTTTAAAATGAGCCATTGAACAACTCTCTACGATGTTAAAGTGCCAAGCTATCTGTGGAAAAGAAAAAAGAAAAAAAAAGAAAAAGATGACTTTTATGCAAAATATGGTCAAATGAAGATGCCGTTAATTAGGCAATTACCTCAATCCAATATATGCAGTGGTACCACTGCATAATTGTCCTTTCCTTTACTAGGTTTTAGCTTTTTTCTAATGATCGAGCCTTTATGTAAATTTTAATGTAGCTTTTTAGAAAATATATCATTTACTAAGGGCAACAGTTCATTCATAAATATGATTATAATTTACACTGCTGAGCTCAATCAACGGAAGACTTGCATAAAGGAAAAATTAAAGCTAAAGCCTCAAAGGTAAGAAACCCGTGTGACATAAATCAAATAATGTCATTTGAGGTCTTATCCGTGTTAATCTTCGTAAAAAATAATGTAACTAGCAATTGTTATTGTTACTAAGGGCTTTGGTTCGTCCTTTATTAGGTTGCAGCTACCCCTTCAATCATGACGGTTGTAACTTTTGATTATGACATCACCCATCATTTTGTTTGCAAAATCATGATGTGTTTGATAATATCTTGTTGACTAACAGTTGCCGTAGCGTAATGGTAACGAAACGATCCTTAAAAAATAAAGGATTTGATTTCAAGCCTGTCTACGGTAACGGTTCTAGTACATACTTAATCTAAAGATGCGAGCGAGGCACTCAGTACCTTAGGGGAACATTGGTCCATCTGAGTGTGTGAATCCAGCCGTTAGAAATGAAGCAACAATATGACCGTCTTTTTCGCCAAAAAAACATTTAATTGCCTCAGAAATGTTTTCAGGCTTTTGGCTTTAGCTGTTCAGACTTATTCAAAATCAAATGTAGTCTCGTATGACATCATATATACCAAAGACCCCTTTTACTTTTCCCTGTTGCTTCAGTTACTATGGGATTGACTGAGGTCCTTAATTCAATTCTAGTGCCAAGCTATCTGTTGAAAAAAGAAAAGAGAAAAAAAGAAAAAAAAAGATACCATTTGAGAAGAATGTTGTAGTAGCTGTCAATTTTTTTTTTATTTTCTCTTGCTGTTAAAGTTAAATGATAGAAAGTTTCCTATATGAGGGTTTTGGACAAGGCAGTTCTAATGGTATACTTTTTGTTTTGATCTGACTTTTTTTCAGGACTTATCGGTTTTTATATTTCTTAAGATTGGACGTGATCGTCTCTTACGAGGGTGCTAGCTACCGCTGCGACTCGGATTATTCTGAAGGTCACAGATTCAATTCTTAGTGTGGGCAATTTTTAAACGTTTGTTAATCTTAAGTCTAAACAAAACTTCTATTAATGACTACTACACGAGTTCCCCTTGACTAACACCATTTATGATAACTTAATCCATCCCTTATGTAAAAACTTGAAAAATACCTGATAATATATAATTTTTGATAATTGATAATTAGTTTTATTTTTTGTTAGGTTTTTGTTTAATAACAAGCCGAAATATTTTCTTTTTTGTTTAAGGAAAGAGACTCCGGGTTATATCTGCCGATGCAACCAGGATACTGCTGCAATCTGGATAGCTTTCAGCTAGCCCTGGGACCACCATATATCAGTTACTGTGGGCAAGAGATCGTTCTTTACTGTAAATGTTTGAAAGACTGCAGTGTGAAAAGACATCAAAAATGCAGTTTTTGGTGGAAAAATTTATTCTCTTTTAGAAATAATTTATTTTAGTTACTACAAATATTTAACCCAATTAATTTCCTTTAAAATGAGCCATTGAACAACTATCTACGATGTTCCAGTGCCAAGCTATCTCTAGAAACAAACAAAAAAAAATATCCCGTTTAGGCAGAATGTTGTAGTAGCTGCCACTTTTCTTGATTTTCAAGCCAATATATTTCCCTTGCTGTTCAAGCCAAGGGACAGAAAGTTTACTATACAGGGGTTTCGGACAAGGCAGTTCTAATGGTGTACTTTTTGTTTTGATCTGACTTCTTTGTTAGGAACTATGGGTTTTTATATTTCTTAACATTGGACGTGATCGTCTCTTACTAGGTTGCTAGCTACCGCTGCAGCCCGGATCTAATGGTTTACTTTTTGTTTTGATCTGAGTCTTTTTTTAGGAGTTAGGGGTTTTTATATTTCTTAACATTGGACGGGATCATCTCTTACTAGGTCGCTAGCTACCTCTGCAACCCGGATCTAAATATAAAAACTTTAGTATAAATTAATATAGGCAAAAGGTCGTTCTTTATTATATGGCATATAATTTAGTATAAGATCGTTCTTTATTATAATTATGATGATTTCTTAAGGAAAATAATTAAAATTTCTTAATGTAATAAAAATAATTTGTTTTAAATACATCAGATTTTTAACCCCATTAATTTCCTTTAAAATGAGCCATTGAACAACTCTCTACGATGTTCCAGTGCCAGGCTATCTGTTGAATTACTAACCTATACTATAATTAAGTGGCATATAAAATTTAGTATAGGTAAAAGGTCGTTCTTTATTATAAAATCCAGTGCCAAGCTATCTATGGAATATAAAGTTTAAATACAACTTTACTACGAACTGTTGAATTGCTTCAAAAACCAAATATCTTTGAAAAGAAAGCAGTATGAAAAGATATCAAAAATACAGCTTATAGTGGAAAAATTTATCCTCTTTTAAAAATAATTTGTTTTAGTTACAAAAGGTTTTTAACCCAAATAATTTCCTTTAAAATGAGCCATTGAACAACTCTCTATGATTTTCCAGTGCCAAGCTATCTGTGGAAAAGAAGAAAGAAAAAAAGATGCCGTTTGTGGAGAATAACGTGGTTAAAGTCAATTTTCATGATTTTCGAGCCAATATATTTTCTTTGTTATTCAATCCAAATGAAACTTAGAGATGAAAAAAAAACTAACAAAATGAAAAATAAAATCAAAAAGGTTTGAATATACTATATAGACTATAATAAACTATATAAACTATTATAATAAACTATATAGAAGTTTTGGACAAGGCGGTTCTAATAGTGTACTTCGTTTTGATCTGAATCTTTTTCTAGGAGTTATGGGTTTTTATATTTCTCAACATTGGACGTGATCGTCTCTCACTAGGTTGCTAGCTACCTCTGCAACCCGGATCATATACAATGGGCTACAGTTCGTTTCTTAATGTAACTATTTAAAGGTTCCTTATAACACTTCAGTTACTATGGACTGAATATTGTTCTTTAATGTAATGCTGCAACCCAAATTCACATATATATTTATTTATAAGAGGCAGCCTGGCCGAGTGGTCCAAGGCACTGGTGTTAGCCACCAGTCTCTTCGGAGGCGTGGGTTCAAATCTTACCGCTGGTATTTATTATGTTTGACAGACTGCAGTGTGAAAAGACATCAAAAATGCAGTTTTTGGTGGAAAAATTTGTTCTTTTTTAGAAATAATTTATTTCAGTTACTATAGATTTTTAACCCAATTAATTTCCTTTAAAATGAGCCATTGAACAACTATCTACGATGTTCCAATTCCAAGCTTTCTCTGGAAACAAAGAAAAAAAATATCCCGTTTAGACAGAATGTTGTAGTAGCTGCCACTTTTCTTGATTTTCAAGCCAATATATTTCCCTTGCTGTTCAAGCCAAGGGACAGAAAGTTTACTATACAGGGGTTTCGGACAAGGCGGTTCTAATGGTGTACTTTTTGTTTTGATCTGACTCCTTTGTTAGGAACTATGGGTTTTTATATTTCTTAACATTGGACGTGATCGTCTCTTACTAGGTTGCTAGCTACCGCTGCAACCCGGATTCGTCCTTTATTATAATTTATTATAAAAACAGGAAAAAGCCTACGGCTTTTTCTTCTTTGAAATAGTAAGAGACTAGCCTCAAACAATCAAGTAGCTAACTAAATCAAATGTATGTAATGGGTTTTTATTCCAATGATCGTCTTTTAATGGAAACTTTTAATATATTGACCTTAAATGTAACTGTACTAGCAAATACTATAGTTAACTGGTCGTTAAAACTTAGTATAGGCAAGAGGTCGTTCTTTATTATTATGCAACCCGGATTAGGAGCTATGGGCTATTTTTAGCTCTTAGGAGCTATTAATTAATATTAGGAGCTATTTTTAGGAGCTATGGGTTTTTATATTTCTTAACATTGGACATGATCGTCTCTTACTAGGTTGCTAGCTACCACTGCAACCCGTACTACATCCAACGACTATGACGTCATTGATCAATATTGTATATAAAGAATTAAGTTTTTCGTAAAAAATAATTAATTAAAAAAAAAAATTAAGTACAAATAGCACTAGATCTAGAGATTTCCTTTAAAATGAGCCATTGAACATTGTAATTACCACTGGTATATAGGTATATAAGATTATGATTTATGTACAAAAATCAAATATCTTTGAAAAGACTGCAGCATGAAAAGAAATCAAAAATGCAGTTTTTGGTGGAAAAATTTATTCTCTTTTAGAAATAATTTATTTTAGTTACTAAAGATTTGTAACCCAATTAATTTCCTTTAAAATGAGCTATTGAAAAACTCTCTACAATTTTCCAGTGCCAAGCTATCTGTGGAAAAGAAAGAAAAAAAAAGAGAAAAAAAATATGCGGTTCGTGGAGAAAAACGTGGTTAAAGTCAATTTTCTTGATTTTCAAGCCAATATATTTCCCTTGCTGTTCAAGCCAAATGACAGAAAGTTTCCTATACATGGGTTCCCGACAAGGTGGTTCTAATGGTGTACTTTTTGTTTTGATCTGACTCCTTTTTTAGGAGCTATGGGTTTTTATATTTCTTAACATTGGACGTGAGCGTCTCTTACTAGGTTGCTAGCTACCGCTGCAACCAGGATTTTAACTACAAAAGTGACTAAATGTAACAGTTTCCTTTAAAATGAGCTATTATACAGCTCTCTATGGTTTTCCAGTACCCAGCTAGCTGAGGAGAAAAAAAAGCGGAAAGAAAAAAAAGATGCCGTTTGTGGAGAATATCGTGGTTAAAATAAATTTTTTTGATTTTAAATCCAAAATATTTTCTTTGTTCTTCAAATCAAAAGACGGTAAGTTTGATATATAGAAGTTTTGGACAAGGCGGTTCTAATAGTGCACTTCTTGTTTTGATCTGAATCTTTTTTCAGGAGTTATGGGTTACTTTAGTTTTTACTATGGGGCGTGATCGTCTCTTACTAGGTTGCTAGGTACCACTGCAACCCGGATCAATAAAATCATATCATTACTATATCGTTAACTATAAATAAGTTGAATATCCAATCTAGTATAGGCAAGGGTTCGTTCTTTATTATATACAAACAGGAAAAAGCCTACGGCTTTTTCTTCTTTGAAATAGTAAGAGACTAGCCTCAAATAATCAAGTAGCGAACTAAATCCATTGTATGTAATTGGTTTTTATTCCAATGATCGTCTTTTAATGGAAAATTTTAATATATTGACCTTAAATATAACTGTACTAGACTATACTATACGTAAGTGGCCTATAAAAATTTAGTATAGGCAAGAGGTCATTCTTTACTGTATTTTAATGAAAATGTCTTGACCTTAAATATAAATGTACAAGCTTATGCTGTAGTTAAGCTGCCTATGCAAGATAGTATAGGCAAGAGTTCGTTCCTTATTGTAAAATGATTCACTAACCTATACTATAGTTAAGTGGCCTATATAATTTAGTATAGGCAAGAGGTCGTTCTTTATTATAAACCCTCTACGATGTTCCAGTGCCAAGCTATTTCTGGATACAAAAAAAGAAAAAAAGAAAAAAATATCCCGTTTGTGGAGAATAACGTGGTTAAAGTCAATTTTCTTGATTTTCAAGCCAATATATTTCCCTTGCGTTTTGGACAAGGTGGTTCCCTTCCCTTATAGTTTTGGACAAGGTGGTTCTAATGGTGTACTTTTTGTTTTGATCTGACTCCTTTGTTAGGAAATACGGGTTTTTATATTTCTTAACATTGGACGTGATCGTCTCTTACTAGGTTGCTAGCTACCGCTGCAACCTGGATATATTTCCCTTGCTGTTCAAGCCAAGTGACAGAAAGTTTCCTATACAGCGAGTTAAGACATGGCGGTTCTAATGGTGTACTTTTTGTTTTGATCTGACTTTTTTCTTAGGAGTTATGGGTTTTTATATATCTTAACATTGGACGTGATCGTCTCTTACTAGGTTGCTAGCTACCGCTGCAACCTGGATATACATGATATAATGTTTAGTCAAATAATAGTGTAAGCCTTCGGTAGCTCAGTTGGTAGAGTTGTCGGACGGCAAACACGTATGTCGCTGGTTCAAATCCAGGTCGAAGGAATTTTTTACCACCTTTGTTTTCAACTATACTCTGTCTCGTGTTTTAAATTAAAAAACCACTGAAAATCAGGCAACTAAGCTATTCAATTACATGCTGTTGTATGTTATTTACTAATTTTCAGATCGATCCTTTATTTAAAAATCCCAACGCTGCCAGTATTTCATACCAAAGCAAACAAAGTACTTGTTTTAGTCTTAAATTATAATTTTAGTTACTATGGGCTGAAGTTCGTTCCTTACTGTAAATTTTCTAGTCTAAATTAAAAGATTAAAACTATTGTTCAGACCCCATAAATATTTTTGCAGTTTATAACTTTAGCGATTCTGAACTAAAAACGAAAAATAAAATAAAAATTAATTTTTTCAATTTTTACATCCCGTCGCTCATTAAGTCATAAACCTATTGTGTACTATTATTAGTACACAATAGGTTTTAGATATTACGTCATGTCACTTATTACGTCATATATGGTTATTAGTAGATAATCGGTAAAATATTCGTTCTTTATTATAATTACAATATCGTAACAATTTATTTTATGATAATAATTATTTTTGCTAATTACAAAAGGTTTCTATATACAGCAATTTCCTTTAAAATTAGCCATTAGACAACTCTTTATTATGACCAAGAACTGTTTGATTTAATAATTCAGTTACTATGGGTTACAATTCGTTCCTTATTCTAACTTTTTTAGGAGCTAAGGGTTTTTATATTTCTTAACATTGGACGTGATCGTCTATTACTAGGTTGCTAGCTACCGCTGCAACCCGGATTATTGCTACCCACCGCTGCATCCCGGGCTACTAACAAACAGGAAAAACCCTACGGCTTTTTCTTCTTTGAGATGGTAAGAGACGAACGTACAATAGCTGAACCTAAGTCCAATGTATGCAATGGTTTGTTATTCCAATGATCGTCTTTTAATGTAAAATTATTCCAATAATCGTCTTTTAATGTAATTTTCAAACCAAATTAGCTACTATGGCCTTGAATTCGTTCTTTACAATAATGAGCAATATCAGTCCTTTATGTAAAATTTACTAACCTATACTATAGTTAAATGGCCTATATAATTTAGTATAGGCAAGAGGTCGTTCTTTATTATAATTATCTAGTAGGGTTTCAGACAAGGTATTTCTAATGATGTACTTTTGTTTTGATCTGACTCTATTTTTAGGAGTTTTGGGTTTTTATATTTCTTAGCATTGGACTGATCGTCTATTACTAGGTTGCTAGCTACTGCTGCAACCCAAATTCACATATATATTTATTTATGAGAGGCAGCCTGGCCGAGTGGTCCAAGGCACTGGTGTTAGCCACCAGTCTCTTCAGAGGCGTGGGTTCAATTCTTACCGCTGGTATACGATTATGTTTGAAAGACTGCAGTGTGAAAAGACATCAAAAATGCAGTTTTTGGTGGAAAAATTTATTCTCTTTTAGAAATAATTTATTTTAGTTACTATAGATTTTTAACCCAATTAATTTCCTTTAAAATGCGCTATTGAACAACCCTTTACGATGTTCCAGTGCCAAGCTATCTGTGGAAAAGAAAAAAGAAAAAAAAAGAAAAAAAAAGAAAACAATATCCCGTTTAGGCAGAATGTTGTAGTAGCTGCCACTTTTCTTGATTTTCAAGCCAATATATTTCCCTTGCTGTTCAAGCCAAGGGACAGAAATTTTACTATGCAGGGGTTTCGGACAAGGCGGTTCTAATGGTGTACTTTTTGTTTTGATCTGACTCGATTTTTAAGAACTATGGGTTTTTATATTTCTTAACATTGGACGTGATCGTCTCTTACTAGGTTGCTAGCTACCGCTGCAACCCGGATGGGAAATCTTATACATCACTGTGAATATATGGAGGCATAATTGTCCTTTACTTAGTTTCAGCTTAAATTCGATGATCGAGCCTTTATGTACTACATCCAACGACTACGACGTCATTGATCAATATTGTATATACAAAATTAAGTTTTTTGTGAAAAATAATTAATAAAAAAATCAAGTGCAAAAGGCGCTAGATCTAGAGATTTCCTTTAAAATGAGCCATTGAACAACTCTCTACGATGTTCCAGTGCCAAGCTATCTCTGGAAACAAAAGAAAGAAAAAAATATCCCGTTTGTGCAGAATAACGTGGTTAAAGTCAATTTTCCTGATTTTCAAGCCAATATATTTTCTTTGCTATTCAAGCCAAAGGGTGGTAAGTTTCCTTTATAGGGGTTTCGGACAAGGCGGTTCTAATGGTGTACTTTTCTTGATCTGACTATTTTTTAGGAGTTAGGGGTTTTTATATTTCTTAACATTGGACGTGATCGTCTCTTACTAGGTTGCTAGATACCGCTGCAACCCGGATAAAATCGTGGCCATCATTACATCAAAACCTTTCTTATTTGAAAGGGATCTTAGACTCTTCAATTGGTATTTGGTCTTTATCTGCTCACAACTGTCACAATGCATTGTGGGGTATACATCCCTTATGTTAGCTACCTTATCAAGGCTCTCACCAAATAATTTTATTATTGTATTTTCATCCACAGAAACTCTAATATTGCTATCACCGTAAATGAAGTCTAGACTATTATTACGACAGAGTCTACTTGACACTTCTTCTATATAATGAAAAAAATTTTTCTTCCAGGAGACAAAAAGCAAAACTAATTTTAGAATTTTCATGTATTTTTGTTGTTTAAATTAAAAAATTACTATTACTGACTAGGCATCATAAATATTTTTGCAGTTTACTTAATAATTTTAGCGATTAAGCCAAAAAAGAAAATTTTGGTTCCAGGAGTTTCGGTTACTATTGAGACAAGTAGCTATTATTACTATAGAGTTCATTACCATGGACTGTTTTATTGCTTCAAAATTCAAATATCTTTGAAAAGACTGCAGTATGAAAATACATCAAAAATGCAATTTTTTTGACAAAATTGATTCTACTTTAAAAAGTATTTTATTTTTAAATACAAAAGTGACTAGGTGTTGCAATTTCCTTTAAAATGAGCTATTATACAGCTCTCTATGATTTTCCAGTGCCCAGCTAGCTGAGCAGGAAAAAAAAGGGGAAAGAAAAAAATATCACGTTTGTGGAGAATAACGTGGTAAAAGTCAATTTTCTTGATTTTCAAGCCAATATATTTTCTTTGTTATTCAAGCCAAAGGGTGGTAAGTTTCCTTTATAGAGGATTCGGACAAGGCGGTTCTAATGGTGTACTTTTTGTTTTGATCTGACTCTTTTTTTAGGAGTTGGGGGGTTTTATATTTCTTAACATTGGAGGTGATCGTCTCTTACTAGGTTGCTAGCTACCGCTGCAACCCGGATTTTCTTATGTTTGTTTCGGTAATCTTCATCATTATCATACCGTTCCCTGCTCTTTTGTCTAGCCTGCTCAATTCTTGCTTCTCTGTAATGTTCATCATTACCATACCGTTCTTTTGCTCTCTCAATTATTACTTCTCGATACGCCTGGTCGGTTGAATACCTTTTTTTTGCTCTCTCAATTATTACTTCTCGATACACCTGGTCGGTTGAATACCTTTGCTTTTTTCTTTTCAAGTTACTATCTCTGTTGTTTGTGTAGTACTCTTTCTTCAACTTGCGTATAGCCTGCTTTGATCTAACCATTATTCTAATCAAGAATGAGAGAATTTTCAGTTTTGACTTTCCTTATATACTAATTATGACGTCACTCTATTCACGTCATAGCTCTAATATAAAACTATGATGATCTTATATAGTAATTATGACGTCACTGCATCAAAAATACAGTTTTTATTGGAAAAATTTATTCTCTTTTAGAAATAATTTATTTTAGTTACTATAGATTTTTAACCCAATTAATTTCCTTTAAAATGAGCTATTGAACAACCCTCTACGATGTGCCAGTGCCAAGCTATCTCTGGATACAAAAAAAAAGAAAAAAGTATCCCTTTTGACGAGAATAACGTGGTTAAAGTCAATTTTCTTGATTTTCAAGCCAATATATTTCCATTGCTGTTCAAGCCAAGGGACAGAAAGTTTCCTATACAGGGGTTTCGGACAAGGCGGTTCTAATGGTGTACTTTTTGTTTTGATCTGACTCCTTTTTTAGGAGCTATGGGTTTTTATATTTCTTAACATTGGACGTGATCGTCTCTTACTAGGTTGCTAGATACCGCTGCAACCCGGATAAAATCGTGGCCATCATTACATCAAAACCTTTCTTATTTGAAAGGGATCTTAGACTCTTCAATTGGTATTTGGTCTTTATCTGCTCACAACTGTCACAATGCATTGTGGGGTATACATCCCTTATGTTAGCTACCTTATCAAGGCTCTCACCAAATAATTTTATTATTGTATTTTCATCCACAGAAACTCTAATATTGCTATCACCGTAAATGAAGTCTAGACTATTATTACGACAGAGTCTACTTGACACTTCTTCTATATAATGAAAAAAATTTTTCTTCCAGGAGACAAAAAGCAAAACTAATTTTAGAATTTTCATGTATTTTTGTTGTTTAAATTAAAAAATTACTATTACTGATTAGGCATCATAAATATTTTTGCAGTTTACATAATAATTTTAGCGATTAAGCCAAAAAAGAAAATTTTGGTTCCAGGAGTTTCGGTTACTATTGAGACAAGTAGCTATTATTACTATAGAGTTCATTACCATGGACTGTTTTATTGCTTCAAAATTCAAATATCTTTGAAAAGACTGCAGTATGAAAATACATCAAAAATGCAATTTTTTTGACAAAATTGATTCTACTTTAAAAAGTATTTTATTTTTAAATACAAAAGTGACTAGGTGTTGCAATTTCCTTTAAAATGAGCTATTATACAGCTCTCTATGATTTTCCAGTGCCCAGCTAGCTGAGCAGGAAAAAAAAGGGGAAAGAAAAAAATATCACGTTTGTGGAGAATAACGTGGTAAAAGTCAATTTTCTTGATTTTCAAGCCAATATATTTTCTTTGTTATTCAAGCCAAAGGGTGGTAAGTTTCCTTTATAGAGGATTCGGACAAGGCGGTTCTAATGGTGTACTTTTTGTTTTGATCTGACTCTTTTTTTAGGAGTTGGGGGGTTTTATATTTCTTAACATTGGAGGTGATCGTCTCTTACTAGGTTGCTAGCTACCGCTGCAACCCGGATTTTCTTATGTTTGTTTCGGTAATCTTCATCATTATCATACCGTTCCCTGCTCTTTTGTCTAGCCTGCTCAATTCTTGCTTCTCTGTAATGTTCATCATTACCATACCGTTCTTTTGCTCTCTCAATTATTACTTCTCGATACGCCTGGTCGGTTGAATACCTTTTTTTTGCTCTCTCAATTATTACTTCTCGATACACCTGGTCGGTTGAATACCTTTGCTTTTTCAAGTTACTATCTCTGTTGTTTGTGTAGTACTCTTTCTTCAACTTGCGTATAGCCTGCTTTGATCTAACCATTATTCTAATCAAGAATGAGAGAATTTTCAGTTTTGACTTTCCTTATATACTAATTATGACGTCACTCTATTCACGTCATAGCTCTAATATAAAACTATGATGATCTTATATAGTAATTATGACGTCACTGCATCAAAAATACAGTTTTTATTGGAAAAATTTATTCTCTTTTAGAAATAATTTATTTTAGTTACTATAGATTTTTAACCCAATTAATTTCCTTTAAAATGAGCTATTGAACAACCCTCTACGATGTTCCAGTGCCAAGCTATCTCTGGATACAAAAAAAAAAGAAAAAAATATCCCTTTTGACGAGAATAACGTGGTTAAAGTCAATTTTCTTGATTTTCAAGCCAATATATTTCCATTGCTGTTCAAGCCAAGGGACAGAAAGTTTCCTATACAGGGGTTTCGGACAAGGCGGTTCTAATGGTGTACTTTTTGTTTTGATCTTACTCCTTTTTTAGGAGCTATGGGTTTTTATATTTCTTAACATTGGACGTGATCGTCTCTTACTAGGTTGCTAGATACCGCTGCAACCCGGATAAAATCGTGGCCATCATTACATCAAAACCTTTCTTATTTGAAAGGGATCTTAGACTCTTCAATTGGTATTTGGTCTTTATCTGCTCACAACTGTCACAATGCATTGTGGGGTATACATCCCTTATGTTAGCTACCTTATCAAGGCTCTCACCAAATAATTTTATTATTGTATTTTCATCCACAGAAACTCTAATATTGCTATCACCGTAAATGAAGTCTAGACTATTATTACGACAGAGTCTACTTGACACTTCTTCTATATAATGAAAAAAATTTTTCTTCCAGGAGACAAAAAGCAAAACTAATTTTAGAATTTTCATGTATTTTTGTTGTTTAAATTAAAAAATTACTATTACTGATTAGGCATCATAAATATTTTTGCAGTTTACATAATAATTTTAGCGATTAAGCCAAAAAGAAAATTTTGGTTCCAGGAGTTTCGGTTACTATTGAGACAAGTAGCTATTATTACTATAGAGTTCATTACCATGGACTGTTTTATTGCTTCAAAATTCAAATATCTTTGAAAAGACTGCAGTATGAAAATACATCAAAAATGCAATTTTTTTGACAAAATTGATTCTACTTTAAAAAGTATTTTATTTTTAAATACAAAAGTGACTAGGTGTTGCAATTTCCTTTAAAATGAGCTATTATACAGCTCTCTATGATTTTCCAGTGCCCAGCTAGCTGAGCAGGAAAAAAAAGGGGAAAGAAAAAAATATCACGTTTGTGGAGAATAACGTGGTAAAAGTCAATTTTCTTGATTTTCAAGCCAATATATTTTCTTTGTTATTCAAGCCAAAGGGCGGTAAGTTTCCTTTATAGAGGATTCGGACAAGGCGGTTCTAATGGTGTACTTTTTGTTTTGATCTGACTCTTTTTTTAGGAGTTGGGGGGTTTTATATTTCTTAACATTGGAGGTGATCGTCTCTTACTAGGTTGCTAGCTACCGCTGCAACCCGGATTTTCTTATGTTTGTTTCGGTAATCTTCATCATTATCATACCGTTCCCTGCTCTTTTGTCTAGCCTGCTCAATTCTTGCTTCTCTGTAATGTTCATCATTACCATACCGTTCTTTTGCTCTCTCAATTATTACTTCTCGATACGCCTGGTCGGTTGAATACCTTTTTTTTGCTCTCTCAATTATTACTTCTCGATACACCTGGTCGGTTGAATACCTTTGCTTTTTCAAGTTACTATCTCTGTTGTTTGTGTAGTACTCTTTCTTCAACTTGCGTATAGCCTGCTTTGATCTAACCATTATTCTAATCAAGAATGAGAGAATTTTCAGTTTTGACTTTCCTTATATACTAATTATGACGTCACTCTATTCACGTCATAGCTCTAATATAAAACTATGATGATCTTATATAGTAATTATGACGTCACTGCATCAAAAATACAGTTTTTATTGGAAAAATTTATTCTCTTTTAGAAATAATTTATTTTAGTTACTATAGATTTTTAACCCAATTAATTTCCTTTAAAATGAGCTATTGAACAACCCTCTACGATGTTCCAGTGCCAAGCTGTCTCTGGATACAAAAAAAAAAGAAAAAAATATCCCTTTTGACGAGAATAACGTGGTTAAAGTCAATTTTCTTGATTTTCAAGCCAATATATTTCCATTGCTGTTCAAGCCAAGGGACAGAAAGTTTCCTATACAGGGGTTTCGGACAAGGCGGTTCTAATGGTGTACTTTTTGTTTTGATCTTACTCCTTTTTTAGGAGCTATGGGTTTTTATATTTCTTAACATTGGACGTGATCGTCTCTTACTAGGTTGCTAGCTACCGCTGCAACCCGGATATATTTCATGACGTCTTCAGAAACAACAATATAATTTCGTGTTTTTCTATTCACGTCATAGCTCTAATATAAAACTATGATGACATTCATTATTTATCTAGTAGGGTTTCAGACAAGGTAGTTCTAATGATGTACTTTTGTTTTGATCAGACTCTATTTTTAGGAGTTTTGGGTTTTTATATTTCTTAGCATTGGACTGATCGTCTCTTACTAGGTTGCTAGCTGCTGCTGCAATCCAAATTCACATATATATTTATTTATGAGAGGCAGCCTGGCCGAGTGGTCCAAGGCACTGGCGTTAGCCACTAGTCTCTTCGGAGGCGTGGGTTCAAATCTTACCGCTGGGATTTATTATGTTTGAAAGACTGCAGTGTGAAAAGACATCAAAAATGCAGTTTTTGGTGGAAAAATTTATTCTCTTTTAGAAATAATTTATTTTAGTTACTATAGATTTTTACCCAATTAATTTCCTTTAAAATGAGCCATTGAACAACTATCTACGACGTTCCAGCGCCAAGCTATCTCTGGAAACAAAGAAAAAAAAAATATCCCGTTTAGGCAGAATGTTGTAGTAGCTGTCACTTTTCTTGATTTTCAAGCCAATATATTTCCCTTGCTGTTCAATCCAAGGGACAGAAAGTTTACTATACAGGGGTTTCGGACAAGGCGGTTCTAATGGTGTACTTTTTGTTTTGATCTGATTCCTTTGTTAGGCACTATGGGTTTTTACATTTCTTAACATTGGACGTGATCGTCTCTATTTTTAGGAGTTTTGGGTTTTTATATTTCTTAGCATTGGACTGATCGTCTCTTACTAGATTGCTAGCTACTGCTGCAACCCAATTTCACATATATATTTATTTATGAGAGGCAGCCTGGCCGAGTGGTCCAAGGCACTGGTGCTAGCCACCAGTCTCTTCGGAGGCGTGGGTTCAAATCTTACCGCTGGGATTTATTATGTTTGAAAGACTGCAGTGTGAAAAGACATCAAAAATGCAGTTTTTGGTGGAAAAATTTATTCTCTTTTAGAAATAATTTATTTTAGTTACTAAAGATTTTTAACCCAATTAATTTCCTTTAAAATGAGCTATTGAACCACTCTCTACGATATTCCAGTGCCAAGCTATCTGTGGAAAAGAAACAAAAAAAGAGAAAAAAAATATGCCATTTGTGGAGAATAACGTGGTTAAAGTCAATTTTCTTGATTTTCAAGCCAATATATTTTCTTTGTTATTCAAGCCAAATGACAGAAAATTTACTATACAGGGTTTTCGGACAAGGCGGTTCTAATGGTGTACTTTTTGTTTTGATCTGACTCCTTTTTTATGAGCTATGGTTTTTTTTATTTCTTAACATTGAACATGATCGTCTCTTACTAGGTTGCTAGCTGCCGCTGCAACCCGGATTACTAGGTTGTTAGCTACCGCTGCATCCCGGATATAACCAAGTATTAATATTGGATTCACTTATTAGTTCACATATGGTTATTACCTACGATTATGACGATGCATCATATTGTTAATTTCACAACTTAAATTAATGATTTCATAGTGCAAGTAGCTAGCACGATCGGCCGTTAACCGAAATGTTGGTGGTTCAAAGCCACCCGGGGTTGATTTCCTTACTTTGTAATTCAACTATCAATAAAACCATGATACCGACGATACTTACAAAATTTCAATTTACAGTATCGATCCCTTATGTATGATCTCCTAATGAACGTCTTTTATATAATTTCAGTTAGTAATGACTAAAGTTAGTTCTTTAATGTAATCCTTACTGTAAAACTAAATCCAGTATAAGCAATGGTTTGTGCTTCTAATGATCATCTTTTAATTTGGCGTTTCTACCGCTGCAACCCGCTGCAACCCGTATTTCTACCGCTGCAACCCGTATTATGTAATTAATAGGCTGCTAGCTACCGCTGCAACCTAGATATTCGTATGTCTGTTACTATGAGCTAAGGTTCGTTCTTCACTGTAAAATCGCTGCAAACCGGATACGTCAACTCCTTCGATGCGAAGTGCCTGACAGAAGAAGAAAAAAACACATTGTGCCCACATCGTTCTTTACTCAGGCAGTGCTAGCGCGCTGTCTATGATAATAAACGGATTGCACACAGGAAAAACCCTACGGATTTTTCTTCTTTGAAATCTCTTACTAGGTTGCTAGCTACCGCTGCAACCCGGATGATCTTCTCTTACTTGGTTGCTAGCTACCTCTGCAACCCGGATTAACAAATATGATTAAAATAATCATCTAAATAATGATCCTTTTTTTCAATTACTATGGCCTAAAGATAGTTCCTTAATGTAATCATTTTAAAGGAAATTAATTGGGTTAGAAATCATTAGTAACTAAAATAAATTATTTCTAAAAGAGAATAAATTTTCCACCAAAAACCTGCATTTTTGATGACTTTTCATGCTGCAGTCTTTCAAAGATGTCTGATTTTTGTACATAAATCATAATCATATACCAGCAGTGAGATTTTCCGGGTTGCAGCGGTAGCTAGCAACCTAGTAAGAGACGATCACGTCCAATGTTAAGAAATATAAAAACCCATAGTTCCTAACAAAGGAGTCAGATCAAAAGAAAAAGTACACCATTTGAACCGCCTTGTCCGAAACCTTTGTATAGTAAACTTTCTGTCCCTTGGCTTGAACAGCAAGGGAAATATATTGGCTTGAAAATCAAGAAAAGTGGCAGATACTACAACATTCTGCCTAAACGGGATATTTTTTTTTTTTTGTTTCCAGAGATAGCTTGGCACTGGAACATCGTAGATAGTTGTTCAATGGCTCATTTTAAAGGAAATTAATTGGGTTAAAAACTTATAGTAACTAAAATAAATTATTTCTAAAAGAGAATAAATTTTTCCACCAAAAACTGCATTTTTGATGTCTTTTCACACTGCAGTCTTTCAAACATAATAAATACCAGCGGTAAAATTTGAACCCACGACTCCGAAGAGACTGGTGGCTAACACCAGTGCCTTGGACCACTCGGCGAGGCTGCCTCTCATAAATAAATATATATATGAATTTTGGTTGCAGCAGTAGCTAGCAACCTAGTAAGAGACGATCAGTCCAATGCTAAGAAATATAAAAACCCAAAACTCCCAAAAATAGAGTCTGATCAAATCAGAAGTACATCATTCGAACTACCTTGTCTGAAACCCTACTAGATAAATAATGAATGTCATCATAGTTTTTTATTAGAGCTATGACGTGAATAGAAAAACACGAAATTATAATATTGTTTCTGAAGACGTCATGAAATAATACCATTGCGTCATGACGTCATGAAATAAAATCATTACGCCGTGACGTCATAATTACTATATAAGAAACGTCAAAACTGTAAATGGTCTCATTCATTAATAAATAATGGTTAGACCAAAGCAAGCTACACGCAAGTTAAAAAAACAGTACTACAAAAAAACAGAGACAGTATCTCGAAAAGAAAAAAAAGCAAAGGTATTCAACCGACCAGGCGTATCGAGAAGTGAAGAAAGAAGGCGTAGAGAGAAGGCTCATTTTAAAGGAAATCTCTAGATCTAGTGCCATTTGTACTTAATTTTCTTTTTATTAATTATTTTTTACGAAAAACTTAATTTTTTATATACAATATTGATCAATGACGTCATAGTCGTTGGATGTAGTACATAAAGGCTCGATCATCGAATTTAAGCTGAAACTAAGTAAAGGACAATTATGCCTCCATATATTCACAGTGATGTATAAGATTTCCCATTACATCTGTAAACTGTTCCACAGTTGCCGGTCCATACCTTGGAAGCTTTTCACTAAACATGCAACATTTCTTTTGGATATTTTTATGAAGTTTTGCGAAAGCATCTCTAGCTGACTTTTCAACTAAATCTTTTCTTTCAGAGATAATTTTAATCTTTAATTTTGAATATTTTTCGTAATCCCGGTAAAACATTCGTAAAATTTTTCTCAATTTACAAAGATCAGCCTGTGCGTTCTTTGTAGCTTGTGTAAACTGCAAAAATATCCATGGTATCCGAGCAATAGTTCGAATATTTCAATTCAAGCTGGAAAAATACCTTAAAATGTTAAAATTAGTTTTATAATAAAGAACGACCTCTTACCTATACTAAATTTTGTTGGCCATTTAACTATAGTCTAGGTTAGTAAGGTTTACATAAAGGAACGATTGAGTTCATCATAATCCGGGTTGCATTTATAATAAAGAACGATCTCTTGCCTATATTAATTTATATTAAAGTTATTATATTTAGCTAGAAGGTAGGGAAACTGAGTTTCTTTTTTAAGCTTTATCCGGGTTGCAGTGGTAGCTAGCAACCTAGTAAGAGACGATCACGTCCAATGTTAAGATATATAAAAACCCATAGTTCCTAACAAAGGATTCAGATCAAAACAAAAAGTACACCATTAGAACCGCCTTGTCCGAAACCCCTGTATAGGAAACTTTCTGTCCCTCGGCTTGAAGAAAAAGCCTACGGCTTTTTTTTCTTTGAAATAGTAAGAGACGAGTCTCAAATAATCAAGTAGCTAGCTAATTCCAATTGTATGCAATTTTTTGTTATTCCAATGATCGTTTTTTATTGTAACTAGGTTTCAGCCATCTCTACAGCCACGATAATATTGGAAATTACATAATCCCTATTTATGTTTCAGTTAACATGGGCAAGGTGTCGTTCTTTATTGTAACTCTTTCAAAGAGAACTTTAATCTGTAATTTTGAATACTTTTTGTGATCCCGATAAAACATGCGTAAAATGTTTCTCAATTTACAAAGATCAGCCTGCATTTTTGCCATCTTCTTGTATTTCTGAATGTAATTTTTCCCTTTGTCCTTATGCGTTCTTCGGTACAACCTCGCAGAGAATTTAATTTTTTCATTATAGGTTTTGTCACCCCAGTAACGCTCCTTGATCTTTTGTTTGGCTGTCTCAATTTTTGCATGTCTATAATCTTCATCATTGTGATGACACATCTTGCTGTTTTGTTTTGCTCTCTCAATTTTTACTTCTCGATGCGCCTGGTCGGTTGAATACCTTTGTTTTGCTCTCTCAATTTTTACTTCTCGATGCGCCTGGTCAGTTGAATACCTTTGTTTTGCTCTCTCAATTATTACTTCTCGATACGCCTGGTCGGTTGAATACCTTTGTTTTGCTCTCTCAATTTTTACTTCTCGATGCGCCTGGTCGGTTGAATACCTTTGCTTTTCTCTTTTCAAGATACTATCTCTGTTGTTTGTGTAGTACTGTTTTTTCAAATTGCGTATAGCTTGCTTCGATCTAACCATTATTCTAATCAAGAATTTACATCTGTGTCGTTCTTAAGTAGTAATTATGACGTCACAGCGTAATGATTTTATTGACGTCAAGGCGCAATGATATTATTTCATGACGTCATCAGAAACAACAATATAATTTCGTGTTTTTCTATTCACTTCATAGCTCTAATATAAAGCTACGACATTCATTATTTATCTAGTAGGGTTTCAGACAAGGTAGTTCTAATGATGTACTTTTGTTTTGATCTTACTCTATTTTTAGGACTTTTGTTATATTTCTTAGCAGAGGACTGATCGTCTCTTACTAGGTTGCTAGCTACTGCTGCAACCCAAATTCACATATATATTTATTTATGAGAGGCAGCCTGGCCGAGTGGTCCAAGACACTGGTGTTAGCCACCAGTCTCTTCGGAGGCGTGGGTTCAAATCTTACCGCTGGTATACGATTATGTTTGAAAGACTGCAGTGTGAAAAGACATCAAAAATGCAGTTTTTTTTTTATTTCTTAACATTGGACGTGATCGTCTCTTACTAGGTTGCTAGCTACCGCTGCAACCCGGATTTATTATTGTAATTAGAACATTCCAATTTACAGTATCGATCCTTTATGTAAAAAATTTTAATGTGAAATGCCGTAACGAGTCAATTGAAGCAAGAGGAAAACCAGACTAATTTTATAACTTTTAGTTTTTTTTCTGGGTTTAATTAAAAAATGAAAATTTCTGATGAGACACCATAATTATTTTTGCATTTTGCAGTTAGATAAAATTATTTAGTTTAAATTTTTCAGGAATTAATCTAGTTTTATTTGACAAAAAAGATCTTTTACAAGGAATCAGGCAGCTAACAAAGTCCAACCTATGCGATGGTAAGTTCTTTGAATGATCGTCTTTTCATGTAATTTTAAAAATAATTTATTTTATAATTAGAAAAGGTGTTTAACCCCATTAATTTTCTTTAAAATGAGCCATTAAACAACTCTCTACGATGTTCCATTGCCAAGATATCTGTGGAATTACTAACCTATACTATAATTAAGTGGCGTATAAAATTTAGTATAGGCAAAAGGTGGTTCTTTATTATAGATCCTTTATGTAAGTTTCTAGCTACCGCTGCAACCCGGATAATAAACTGATTACAAACAGGAAAAAGCCTAAGGCTTTTTCTTCTTTGAAATAGTAAGAGACGAACCTCAAACAATCAAGTAGCTAACTAATTCCAATGTATGCAATTTTTTGTTATTCCAATGATCGTCTTTTAATGTAACGTCTCTTACTAGGTTGCTAGCTACTGCTGCAACCCAAATTATAAGAGGCAGCCTGGCCGAGTGGTCCAAGACACTGGTGTTAGCCACCAGTCTCTTCGGAGGCGTGGGTTCAAATCTTACCGCTGGTATACGATTATGTTTGAAAGACTGCAGTGTGAAAAGACATCAAAAATGCAGTTTTTGGTGGAAAAATTTATTCTCTTTTAGAAATAATTTATTTTAGTTACTATAGATTTTTAACCCAATTAATTTCCTTTAAAATGAGCTATTGAACAACCCTCTACGATGTTCCAGTGCCAAGCTATCTGTGGAAAAGAAAAAGAAAAAAGAAAAAAATATCCCGTTTGTGGAGAATAACGTGGTAAAAGTCTATTTTCTTGATTTTCAAGCCAATATATTTTCTTTGTTATTCAAGCCAAAGGGCGGTAAGTTTCCTTTATAGAGGATTCGGACAAGGTGGTTCTAATGGTGTACTTTTTGTTTTGATCTGACTCTTTTTTTAGGAGTTGGGGGGTTTTATATTTCTTAACATTGGAGGTGATCGTCTCTTACTAGGTTGCTAGCTACCGCTGCAACCCGGATTGCTAGCTACCGCTGCAACCCGGATGCTACATAAACTGCAATTGCTCCTTACAAAATTAATATACGAATTTTCTAAGAAGTACGCCTCCGTATATTCACTGTGTTGTCGAACATTTTCCATTGCATCTATAAACTGTTCCGCAGTTGCCAATCCATACCTTGGAAGCTTTTCATTAAACTGACAACATTTCTTTTGGATATTACTATGAAGCTTTGCAAAGCATTTCTAGCCGACTTTTCAACAGCATCCGCTCTTTCAAAGAGAATTTTAATCTGTAATTTGAATACTTTTCGTGATTCTGGTAAAACATGCGTAAAATGTTTCTCAATTTACGAAGATCAGCCTGCATTTTTGCCATCTTCTTGTATTTCTGAATGTAATTTTTCCCTTTGTCCTTATGTGTTCTTCGGTACAACCTCGCAGAGAATTTAATTTTTTCATTATAGCTTTTGTCACCCCAGTTATCTACCCATTATTCTGGTAGCAACTTTTTTCTTATATATTTTTCGGTAATCTTCATCATTGTGATAACGCTCCTTGATCTTTTGTCTATCCTGCTCAATTGTTGCTTCTCTATAAATTTTATCATTTTGATAACGCTCCCTGATCTTTTGTCTAGCCTGCTCAATTGTTGCTTCTCTGTAAAGTTTATCATTTTGATAACGCTCCTTGATGTTTTGTTTGGCTGTTTGAATTTTTACTTCTTGATACACCTGGTCGGTTGAATACCTTTGCTTTTCTTTTTTCTTATATTTGATTCGGAAATCTTCATCATTGTGATAACGCTCCTTGATCTTTTGTTTGACTCTCAATTTTTGCATATCTATAATCTTCATCATTATGAACACAACTTGCTGTTTTGTTTGATTACTTGTCGATACGCCTGGTCGGTTGAATACCTTTGCTTTTTTCTTTTCGATATGCTATCTCTGTTTTTTTCATAGTACAGTTTTTTCAACTTGCGTGTTGCTTGCTTTGATCTAACCATTATGTATTCACGAATGAGACCATTTAAAGTTTCGAAGTTTCTTATATAGTAATTATGACGTCACGGCTTAATGATTTTATTTCATGACGTCATGGCGCAATGGTATTATTTCATGACGTCTTCAGAAACAACAATGTAATTTCGTGTTTTTCTAATCACGTCATAGCTCTAATATAAAACTATGATGACATTCATTATTTATCTAGTAGGGTTTCAGACAAGGTAGTTCTAATGATGTACTTTTGTTTTGATTTGACTCTATTTTTAGAAGTTTTGGGTTTTTATATTTCTTAGCATTGGACTGATCGTCTCTTACTAGGTTGCTAGCTACTGCTGCAACCTAAATTCACATATATATTATTTATGAGAGGCACCCTGGCCGAGTGGTCCAAGGCACTGGTGTTAGCCACCAGTCTCTTCGGAGGCATGGGTTCAAATCTTACAGCTGGTAGTATATTTGAAAGACTGCAGTGTGAAAAGACATCAAAAATGCAATTTTTGGTGGAAAAATTTATTCTCTTTTAGAAATAATTTATTTTAGTTACTATAGATTTTTAACCCAATTAATTTCCTTTAAAATGAGCTATTGAACAACTATCTACGATGTTCCAGTGCCAAGCTATCTCTGGAAACAAAGAAAAAAGAAAAAAATATCCCGTTTAGGCAGAATGTTGTAGTAGCTGCCACTTTTCTTGATTTTCAAGCCAATATATTTCCCTTGCTGTTCAAGCCAAGGGACAGAAATTTTACTATACAGGGGTTTCGGATAAGGCGGTTCTAATGGTATACTTTTTGTTTTGATCTGACTTTTTTAGGAGTTAGGGCTTTTTATATTTCTTAGCATTGGACGTGATCGTCTCTTACTAGATTGCTAGCTACCGCTGTAACCCGGAGTCCAAAGTCTGCAATAGTTTGTTATTGCAATGATCGTCCCTTAATGTAATTTTTGTTTTGATCTGACTCTTTTTTTAGAAGTTAGGGGTTTTTATATTTCTTAGCATTGGACGTGATCGTCTCTTACTAGGTTGCTAGCTACCGCTGCAACCCGGATAACAACCAATCAAGTAGCTAACTAAATCAAATGTATGTAATGGATTTTTATTTTAGTATATTACATTAAAGGACGATCATTGGAATAACATACCACTGCATACATTGGACCTATTTAGCTACTTGATTGCTTGATCCGGGTTGCAGCGGTAGCTAGCAACCTAGTAAGAGACGATCACGTCCAATGTGAAGAAATATAAAAATCCCTAACTCCTAAAAAAGGAGTCAGATCAAAACAAAAAGTGCACCATTAGAACTACCTTGTTCAAGACCCCTATATAGGAAACTTTCTGTCCCTTGGCTTGAACAGCAAGGGCAATATATTGGCTTGAAAATCAAGAAAAGTGGCAGCTACTACAACATTCTGCCTAAACGGGATATTTTTTTTCCGGGTTGCATAGGTAGCTAGCAACCTAGTGAGAGACGATCACGTCTAATGTTAAGATATATCCGGGTTGCAGCGGTAGCTAGCAACCTAGTAAGAGACGATCACGTCCAATGTTAAGAAATATAAAAACCCATAGTTCCTAAAAAAGGAGTCAGATCAAAACAATTGCTTGATCCGGGTTGCAGCGGTAGCTAGCAACCTAGTAAGAGACGATCACGTCCAATGTTAAGAAATATAAAAATCCCTAACTCCTAAAAAAGGAGTCAGATCAAAACAAAAAGTGCACCATTAGAACTACCTTGTTCAAGACCCCTGTATAGGAAACCTTCTGTCCCTTGGCTTGAACAGCAAGGGAAATATATTGGCTTTAAAATCAAGAAAAGTGGCAGCTACTACAACATTCTGCCTAAACGGGATATTTTTTTTTCTTTATATCCAGAGATAGCTTGGCACTGGAACGTCGTAGATAGTTGTTCAATGGCTCATTTTAAAGGAAATTAATTGGGTTAAAAATCTATAGTAACTAAAATATATTATTTCTAAAAGAGAATAAATTTTTCCATCAAAAACTGCATTTTTGATGTCTTTTCACACTGCAGTCTTTCAAACATAATTGTATTCCAGCGGTAAGATTTGAACCCACGCCTCCGAAGAGACTGGTGGCGAACACCAGTGCCTTGGACCACTCGGCCAGGCTGCCTCTTATAAATAAATATATATGTGAATTTGGGTTGCAGCAGTAGCTAGCAACCTAGTAAGAGACGATCAGTCCAATGCTAAGAAATATAAAAACCCAAAACTCCTAAAAATAGAGTCAGATCAAAACAAAAGTACATCATTAGAAATACCTTGCCTGAAACCCTACTAGGTAAATAATGAATGTCATCATAGTTTTATATTAGAGCTATGACGTGAATAGAAAAAACACGAAATTATATTGTTGTTTCTGAAGACATCATGAAATAATACCATTGCGCCATGACGTCATGAAATAAAATCATTACGCCGTGACGTCATAATTACTATATAAGAAACGTCAAAACTGTAAATGGTCTCATTCATGAATAAATAATGGTTAGATCAAAGCAAGCTACACGCAAGTTAAAAAAACAGTACTACAAAAAAAAACAGAGATAGTATCTCGAAAAGAAAAAAGCAAAGGTATTCAACCGACCAGGTGTATCGAGAAGTAATCAAACAAAACAGCAAGATGTGTTATCACAATGATGAAGATTATAGACATGAGAAAATTGAGACATCCAAACAAAAGATCAAGGAAAGTTATCACAATGATGAAGATTATAGAGAAGCAACAATTGAGCAGGCTAGACAAAAGATCAAGAAGCGTTATCACAATGATGAAGATTACCGAAAAATATATAAGAAAAAAGTTGCTACCAGAATAATGGGTAGATACTGGGGTGACAAAAGCTATAATGAAAAAATTAAATTCTCTGCGAGGTTGTACCGAAAAACGCATAAGGACAAAGGGAAAAATTACATTCAGAAATACAAGAAGATGGCAAAAATGCAGGCTGATCTTCGTAAATTGAGAAACATTTTACGCATGTTTTACCAGGATCACGAAAAGTAGTCAAAATTACAGATTAAAATTCTCTTTGAAAGAGCGGATACTGCTGAAAAGTTGGCTAGAAATTCTATGGCAAAGCTTCATAGTAATATCCAAAAGAAATGTTGTCAGTTTAATGAAAAGCTTCCAAGGTATGGATTGGCAACTGCGGAACAGTTTATAGATGCAATGGAAAATGTTCGACAACACAGTGAATATACGGAGGCGTACTTCTTAGAAAATTCGTATATTAATTTTGGAAGGAGCAATTGCAGTTTATGTAGCAGTAATAAAAATATATATACAAGCATACCTATTAGCAGCGAAGGAAAAGCAATGTTTTTCAATTATGGCGAAAACGAGCCTGTTAGGGTTATTAGTTTATGTGTTTGTAAGACTAATGATTTAGAACAAATTCCTGGAACACCGACTCAAGAAAAAAGTATTTCTAACTGTGTTTTAAACAGTTCTTTTAGTTCTACTGAATATTTGGCAAAAAATGCTCTGTGTAGTAGAACAAACTGTCCTGGAAAGTACGAGACAACTATTGAAAAATGCTCTGAAACTAGATCTGACAAGGAAATTATGATGGCTGGAGTCACCTATAACAATCTGAGTAAACATTCAAAACCAAAAATTGGGCAGCAGGTTACTTGGCAATGTCACCTTGATATCTGCAAGCTCTATCCGACGGATATTGAATTATGTCAAATTCTTTTTGATATCCTTGAAAATAATATAGCATTAAAATTTTCAACTGACAAAGTGGTTAATTTCTACCTTGGCGGCTTGGATTATTGTGAAAACAATTACAGGGACACAAGAAAGCATGGGCCTTCGTTATACTGTATCCAAAATGATGGATGTCAGAGCTATTTGCGTTGTCTAAGGGCACTAGCTCCACATTTTCCTGTCTTGACCTGTTTCATTAATAGCGTATATAAGGCAGTATCAAAATCTAAGACTATACAACATATTAATCTACTAATCGTCGAGGGCTCGTACAAGGAATTAAGTCATTATTTAGAAGAAGTGTCAAGTAGACTCTGTCGTAATAGTCAAGACGTCATCTACGGTGATAGCAATATTAGAGTTTCTGTGGATGAAAATACAATAATAAAATTATTTGGTGAGAGCCTTGATAAGGTAGCTAAAATCAGACAATGTGTTGTGACAGTTGCGAGCAGATAAAGACAAAATACCAATTGAAGAAATATATTGGCTTGAAAATCAAGAAAAGTGGCAGCTACTACAACATTCTGCCTAAACAGGATATTTTTTTTTCTTGTTTTCCAGAGATAGCTTGGCACTGGAACATCGTAGATAGTTGTTCAATGGCTCATTTTAAAGGAAATTAATTGGGTTAAAAATCTATAGTAACTAAAATAAATTATTTCTAAAAGAGAATAAATTTTTCCACTAAAAACTGCATTTTTGATGTCTTTTCACACTGCAGTCTTTCAAATATAATCGTATACCAGCGGTAAGATTTGAACCCACGCCTCCGAAGAGACTGGTGGCTAACACCAGTGCCTTGGACCACTCGGCCAGGCTGCCTCTCATAAATAAATATATATGTGAATTTGGGTTGCAGCAGTAGCTAGCAACCTAGTAAGAGACGATCAGTCCAATGCTAAGAAATATAAAAACCCAAAACTCCTAAAAATAGAGTCAGATCAAAACAAAAGCACATCATTAGAACTACCTTGCCTGAAACCCTACTAGATAAATAATAAATGTCATCATAGTTTTATATTAGAGCTATGACGTGAATAGAAAAACTCGAAATTATATTTTTGCTTCTGAAGACGTCATGAAATAATACCATTGCGCCATGACGTCATTAAATAAAATCATTACGCCGTGACGTAATAATTACTATATAAGAAACGTCGAATCTGTAAATGGTCTCATTCATGAATAAATAATGATTAGATCAAAGCAAGCTACACGCAAGTTAAAAAAACAGTGCTACAAAAAAAAACAGAGATAGTATCTCGAAAAGAAAAAAGCAAAGGTATTCAACCGACCAGGCGTATCGAGAAGTAATTAAACAAAACAGCAAGATGTGTTATCACAATGATGAATATTTTAGACATGCGAAAATTGAGACATCCAAACAAAAGGTCAAGGAGCGCTATCACAATGATGAAGATTATAGAGAAGCAACAATTGAGCAGGCTAGACAAAAGATCAAGGAGCGTTATCACAATGATGAAGATTACCGAAAAATATATAAGAAAAAAGTTTCTACCAGAATAATGGGTAGATACTGGGGTGACAAAAGCTATAATAAAAAAAATTAAATTCTCTACGAGGTTGTACCGAAGAACCTATAAGGACAAAGGGAAAAATTACATTCAGAAATACAAGAAGATGGCAAAAATGCAGGCTGATCTTCGTAAATTGAGAAACATTTTACGCATGTTTTACCAGGATCACGAAAAGTATTCAAAATTACAGATTAAAATTCTCTTTGAAAGAGCGAATGCTGTTGAAAAGTCGGCTAGATATGCTTTGGCAAAGCTTCATAGTAATATTCAAAAGAAATGTTGTTAGTTTAATGAAAAGCTTCCAAGGTATGGATTGGCAACTGTGGAACAGTTTATAGATGCAATGGAAAATGTTCGACAACACAGTGAATATACGGAGGTGTACTTCTTAGAAAATTTGTATATTAATTTTTGAAGGAGCAATTGCAGTTTATGTAGCAACAATAAAAATATATATACAAGCATACCTATCAATAGCGAAGGAAAAGCAATGTTTTTCAATTATGGCGAAAACGAGCCTGTTAGGGTTATTAGTATATGTGTTTGTAAGACTAATGATTTAGAACAAATTCCTGGAACACCGACTCAAGAAAAAAGTATTTCTAACTGTGTTTTAAACAGTTCTTTTAGTTCTACTGAATATTTGGCAAAAAATGCTCTGTGTAGTAGAACAAACTGTCCTGGAACGTACGAGACAACTATTGAAAAATTCTCTGAAACTAGATCTGACAAGGAAATTATGATGGGTGGAGTCACCTATAACAATCTGAGTAAACATTCAAAACCAAAAATTGGGCAGCAGGTTACTTGGCAATGTCACCCTGATATCTGCAAGCTCTATCCGACGGATATTGAATTATGTCAAATTCTTTTTGATATCCTTGAAAATTAATATAGCATTAAGATTTTCAACTGACAAAGTGGTTAATTTCTACCTTGGCGAATTGGATTATTGTGAAATCAATTACAGGGACACAAGAAAGCATGGGCATTCGTTATACTGTAGGCCAAATGAGGGATGTCAGAGCTATTTGCGTTGTCTAAGGGCACTAGCTCCACATTTTTCTGTCTTGACCTGTTTCATTAATAGCGTATATAAGGCAGTATCAAAATCTAAGATTATACAACATATTAATCTACTAAAAGTCGAGGGCTAGTACAAGGAATTAAGTCATTATTTAGAAGAAGTGTCAAGTAGACTCTGTCGTAATAGTCAAGACGTCATCTACGGTGATAGCAATATTAGAGTTTCTGTGGATGAAAATACAATAATAAAATTATTTGGTGAGAGCCTTGACAAGGTAGCTAACATCAGGGATGTATACCCCACAATGCATTGTGACAGTTGCGAGCAGATAAAGACAAAATACCAATTGAAGAGTCTAAGATCCCTTTCAAATAAGAAAGGTTTTGATGTAATGTTGGCCACGATTTTAGAACACCTCCAACAGGACATACCCAAAGATGACAGAGAACAGCTAATTCATTGTACAGGTTGGAAAGAGGATGTCATAGATTCATTCTCTGTCTGTGATTACTGTGCTGGGAAAATGTTGAAAAGTCAGGAGAATGTCCGATCAGTATTAAATAACCTTCATATCGGCTGTACACCGGAATGCATAAAGTGTTTAAATAATTTTGAAATGGCAATGATTCGATTTGTAATGCCTTGTCTTACGATCGTCAGATTAGGGCAAGTAACTGCATTGAAGAGACCTAGAACAGAACTTGTTGACGCTCTTAAGGGTAGAATAGTATATCTACCTGTTGATGTGCAAGCAAATGCAGATATTCAGCCTGAAAAACTTCTTAACATTGTTAGTTTTGTAGTCATTGTCAATGGTCAGCCTACTTACAACAAGAATGTTTGGACTGCACTAATAGATCTGAGAAAAGTCCATGAAGCACTGTTGTGGTTAAGAGAGAACAACAGTCTCTATAAAACAATACCTGCATACACCCTAGAAGATTTAAATAAAATACTTGAAGCGCGTCTTGCTGAAAAAGCGGTTGGTGTTGATAATTTACCTGAAATACCGGAAGCTGCAATCCTTCAGAAACTGACAGAAAGCGCAAAATCTACATTGGTTGAACATTTTTCTGTCCAGCCTCTCAATTCAGCGGTTCCAAAAGACTTCATAGAAGATTTTAAGCAGATGAAAGATCTTGGTACTGACCAATTTCAAATCAAGAAACTAAAAGGTGAGAGCGAAGACTTATTTCAGGAAGAACTTGATCTAAAAGTGTTTCCAAATCTTTTCCCGAAAGGAAAATATGGCTTGCGTGACAAGGCAAGACCTTTTCCGATTAGGAATGCAGAATATTTTAAATCAAGGCTTCTTAGCAGACATACTAAGTTTCGTCTTGACAAACAGTTTCTTTTTCACAGCTTCCAATTGCAAGAATTCTCTTACATGTGTAATAGCGTCGGTCATATGTTGCGGACTGTGAAACCAACTCAAAATGCTCGTAAATTTATAGACAGGCTTCATTCCCGTGATGGAGAGATGCAAGCGACTTTGTTTTCTGTTCAGTCAAAAATCAGAGGATCTCAGCAGTATTTTCAATCTCTTTCCTATAAAGTAAAGTCAATGAATGAGCAATTGGGTCCACCGACTTTGTTTCTGACAGTTTCATGTGCTGAGTGGTACTCTCCTGAATTTATTGACTATTTACGGACTGTCCATAAGAATTCACCCGGTCTAGCAAAAATGACCCCAGCAGAGTTGACGTGTCTAGATCCAGTTGCAGTTTCCATGCACTTTGACAAAAAATGGACACCTATATTTAATGAGCTAATTTGTTCAAAGACAAATCCTTTGTTTGGTAAAATTAAGGATCATTTCTGGCGTATCGAGTATCAGAAACAAGGTGCGCCTCATGTACACTGTGTGTTGTGGATTGAAGATGCTCCTATTATTGGAAAATCAACAGCATCTGAAGTGATTCAGTATATCAATAGTATTATAACTTGTGAAATACCAAATAGATTGACTAGTCCAACTCTTCACAAACTGGTCAAAGACCATCAAGTGCACCACTGTAATAAATACTGTCAAAGAAAATATAAGAGCAAAAGAGGAAGATGGGTTACGTATTGTAAGTTTGGCTTTCCTCGTCCTACAAAGGTACGAACAGAATTATATGACATCCTTGACTGCTTGGCTCATGGTACAGACCGTAAAAATCCAAGAAAAAGAATATATCATCTGCTTCGAAGAGATGACGAGCGTTATATAAATGACTATTCTCCTGAGTTACTTATTGCTAATCATCCGGGTTGCAGCGGTAGCTAGCAACCTAGTAAGAGACGATCACGTCCAATGTTAAGAAATATAAAAACCCCTAACTCCTAGAAAAATAGTCAGATCAAAACAAAATGTACACCATTAGAACCGCCTTGTCCGAAACCCCTATAAAGGAAACTTACCACCCTTTGGCTTGAATAACAAAGAAAATATATTGGCTTGAAAATCAAGAAAATTGACTTTAACCACGGTATTCTCCACAAACGGGATATTTTATTCTTTCTTTCTTCTCTTCCACAGATAGCTTGGCACTGGAACATCGTAGAGAGTTGTTTAATGGCTCATTTTAAAGGAAATCTCTAGATCTAGTGCCATTTGTACTTAATTTTTTTTTTAGTTAATTATTTTTTACGAAAAACTTAATTTTTTATATACAATAATGGTCAATGACGTCATAGTCGTTGGATGTAGTATATAAAGGCTCGATCATCGAATTTAAGCTGAAACTAAGTAAAGGACAATTATGCCTCCATATATTCACAGTGATGTATAAGATTTCCCATTACATCTGTAAACTGTTCCACAGTTGCCGGTCCATACCTTGGAAGCTTTTCACTAAACATGCAACATTTCTTTTGGATATTACTATGAAGTTTTGCGAAAGTATCTCTAGCTGACTTTTCAACAAAATCTACTCTTTCAGAGATAATTTTAATCTTTAATTTTGAATATTTTTCGTAATCCCGGTAAAACATTCGTAAAATTCTTCTCAATTTACAAAGATCAGCCTGTGCGTTCTTTGCAGCTTGTGTAAACTGCAAAAATATCCATGGTATCCCAGCAATAGGTCGAATATTTCAATTCAAGCTGGAAAAATACCTTAAAATGTTAAAATTAGTTTTATTTTTGGTTAGGTTCTAACTACCCGATGTGGGATTGACTATGTAGTTCAGACCAAAAAATTCCATTTTTTAATATATTTTATTTTTCAGTTTAGAATCGCTAAAGTTATTATGTAAACTGCAAAAATGTTTATGATATCTGAAGCAATAATTTTAATCTTTTCATTCAAACTAACAAAATACCTGAAAATTTAAAAATTAGTTTTACTTTTTGTTAGGTTATGGATACTCGATACGAGTCATAAGAAGTGTTAATTAGACGACAATATTATTTCTTGTTTTGTAATAAGATGCCTTCTAAGCGAGTTATACGTAATTTAAAACTAACAGTACTATACAAAAAACAGAGATAGCATCTTGGAAAAAAAAAAGCAAAGGTATTCAACTGACAAGGCGTATCGAGAAGCGAAAATTGACAGTGACAAACAACGTTATTACAATGATGAAATTTATAGACATGCGAAAATTGAGACAGCCAAACAAAAGAGTAAGGAACGGTATGATAATGATGAAGATTACAGAGAAGCAACAATTGAGCAGGCTAGACAAAAGAGCAAGGAACGGTATGATCCGGGTTGCAGCGGTAGCTAGCAACCTAATAAGAGACGATCACGTCCAATGTAAAGAAATATAAAAACCCATAGTTCTTAAAAAAAGAGTCAGATCAAAACAAAAAGTACACCATTAGAACCGCCTTGTCCGAAACCCCTGCATAGTAAAATTTCTGTCCCTTGGCTTGAACAGCAAGGGAAATATATTGGCTTGAAAATCAAGAAAAGTGGCAGCTACTACAATATTCTGCCTAAACGGGATATTTTTTTCTTTTTTTTTTCTTTTTTTTTCTTTTTTTGTATCCAGAGATAGCTTGGCACTGGAACATCGTAGAAGGTTGTTCAATAGCTCATTTTAAAGGAAATTAATTGGGTTAAAAATCTATAGTAACTAAAATAAATTATTTCTAAAAGAGAATAAATTTTTCCACAAAAAACTGCATTTTGATGTCTTTTCACACTGCAGTCTTTCAAACATAATCGTATACCAGCGGTAAGAATTGAACCCACGCCTCTGAAGAGACTGGTGGCTAACACCAGTGCCTTGGACCACTCGGCCAGGCTGCCTCTCATAAATAAATATATATGTGAATTTGGGTTGCAGCAGTAGCTAGCAACCTAGTAAGAGACGATCAGTTTATAATAAAGAACGACCTCTTTCCTATACTAAATTTTATACGCCACTTAATTATAGTATAGGTTAGTAATTCAACAGATATCATGGCACTGGAACATTGTAGAGTTACAGTAAAGAACGATCTCTTGGCAATAGTAACTGATATACGGTAGCTCCAGGGGTATCCTGTTATCCGGATTGCAGCGGTAGCTAGCAACCTAGTAAGAGACGATCACGTCCAATGTTAAGAAATATAAAAACCCATAGTTCCTAAAAAAAGGAGTCAGATCAAATTTTATAATAAAGAACGACCTCTTGCCTATACTAAATTTTTTTTTGCCACTTAATTATAGTATAGGTTAGTAATTCAACAGATATCATGGCACTGGAACATTGTAGAGAGTTGTTCAATGGCTCATTTTAAAGGAAATTAATGGGGTTAAAAACCTTTTGTAATTAAAACAAATTATTTTTTTTTACATTAAGAAATTTTAATTATGTTCCTTAAGAAATCATCATAAGTAAAAATTTCCCATATAGAAATTGAACTCAAACCTACTGGGTGAGAGCTATCCCAACCTCTAGACCATATAGGATATATTAAAATATCCAATTAATGAAGTTTATGTTAAAGAACAAATTATAAACCTAGTTAGCTGCCTGATTATTTGAGCATCGCCTCTTTCTATTCCAAAGAAGAAAAAGCCGTAGGCTTTTTCCTGTTTGTAATTTAGTTTATAATAAAGAATGAAATTCAGGCTTTACTAAGTGAAAAGTTTAATCCGGGTTGCAGCGGTAGCTAGCAACCTATTAAGAGACGATCACGTCCAATGTTATCCGGGTTGCAGCGGTAGCTAGCAACCTAGTAAGAGACGATCACGTCCAATGTTAAGAAATATAAAAACCCATAGTTCCTAACAAAGGAGTCAGATCAAATCCGGGTTAGAGCGGTAGCTAGCAACCTAGTAAGAGACGATCACGTCCAATGTTAAGAAATATAAAAACCCATAGTTCCTAACAAAGGAGTCAGATCAAAACAAAAAGTACACCATTAGAACCGCCTTGTCCGAAACCCCTGTATAGGAAACTTTCTGTCCCTTGGCTTGAACAGCAAGGGAAATATATTGGCTTGAAAATCAAGAAAATTGACTTTAACCACGTTATTCTCCCCAAACGGGATATTATTTTCTTTTTTTCTTTTTTTTTCTTTTCCACAGATAGCTTGGCACTGGAACATCGTAGAGGGTTGTTCAATAGCTCATTTTAAAGGAAATTAATTGGGTTAAAAATCTATAGTAACTAAAATAAATTATTTCTAAAAGAGAATAAATTTTTCCACCAAAAACTGCATTTTTGATGTCTTTTCACACTGCAGTCTTTCAAACATAATCGTATACCAGCGGTAAGATTTGAACCCACGCCTCCGAAGAGACTGGTGGCTAACACCAGTGCCTTGGACCATATATATTATATATCCGGGTTGCAGCGGTAGCTAGCAACCTAGTAAGAGACGATCACGTCCAATGTTAAGAAATATAAAAACCCATAGTTCCTAACAAAGGAGTCAGATCAAAACAAAAAGTACACCATTAGAACCGCCTTGTCCGAAACCCCTGTATAGGAAACTTTCTGTCCCTTGGCTTGAACAGCAAGGGAAATATATTGGCTTGAAAATCAAGAAAATTGACTTTAACCACGTTATTCTCCCCAAACGGGATATTTTTTTCTTTTTTTCTTTTTTTTTCTTTTCCACAGATAGCTTGGAACTGGAACATCGTAGAGGGTTGTTCAATAGCTCATTTTAAAGGAAATTAATTGGGTTAAAAATCTATAGTAACTAAAATAAATTATTTCGAAAAGAGAATAAATTTTTCCACCAAAAACTGCATTTTTGATGTCTTTTCACACTGCAGTCTTTCAAACATAATCGTATACCAGCGGTAAGAATTGAACCCACGCCTCCGAAGAGACTGGTGGCTAACACCAGTGCCTTGGACCATATAATAAAGAACGACTTCTTACCTATGCTAAATTTTATACGCCACTTAACTATAGTATAGGTTAGTAATTCAACAGATAGCATGGCACTGGAACATTGTAGAGAGTTGTTCAATGGCTCATTTTGAAGGAAATTAATGGGGTTAAAAATTATAATAAAGAACGACTTCTTCCCTATGCTAAATTTTATACGCCACTTAATTATTACATTAAAAGACGATTATTGGAATAACGAACAATTGTATACATTGGAATTAGTTAGCTACTTGATTGTTTGAGGTTCGTCTCTTACTATTTCAAAGAAGAAAAAGCCGTAGGCTTTTTCCTGTTTGTAATCAGTTTTTATCCGGGTTGCAGCGGTAGCTAGCAACAACAACCGATATAGTTCGTCATAAATAGTATTTAGTATTATTAAAGTAAATAGTATTATTATTATCCGGGTTGTAGCGGTAGCTAGCAGCCTAGTAAGAGACGATCACGTCCAATGTTAAGAAATATAAAAACCCATAGTTCTTAAAAAAAGAGTCAGATCAAAACAAAAAGTACACCATTAGAACCGCCTTGTCCGAAACCCCTGCATAGTAAAATTTCTGTCCCTTGGCTTGAACAGCAAGGGAAATATATTGGCTTGAAAATCAAGAAAAGTGGCAGCTACTACAACATTCTGCCTAAACGGGATATTTTTTTCTTTTTTTTTTTCTTTTTTTTTCTTTTTTTGTATCCAAAGATAGCTTGGCACTGGAACATCGTAGAGGGTTGTTCAATAGCTCATTTTAAAGGAAATTAATTGGGTTAAAAATCTATAGTAACTAAAATAAATTATTTCTAAAAGAGAATAAATTTTTTATAATAAAGAACGACCTCTTGCCTATACTAAATTTTATAGACCACTTAACTATATTTACAGTAAAGAACGATCTCGTCCAATGTTAAGAAATATAAAAACCGATAGTTCCTAAAAAAAGGAGTTAGATCAAAACAAATAATAATAAAGATTATCGAAACAAACATAAGAAAAAAGTTGCTACTAGAATAATGGGTAGATACTGGGGTGACAAAAGCTATAATGAAAAAATTAGATTCTCTTCGAGGTTGTACCGAAGAACGCATAAGGACAAAGGGAAAAATTACATTTAGAAGCACAAGAAGATGGCGATTATAATAAAGAACGACCTCGTACCTACACTAAATTTTATACGCCACTTAATGATAGTATAGTTTATAATAAGGAACGAACTCTTCCCTATACTAACTTGCATAGGCAACTTCGCTATAGTTAATCCGGGTTGCAGCGGTAGCTAGCAACCTAGTAAGAGACGATCACGTCCAATGTTAAGAAATAAAAAAACCCATAGCTCCTAAAAAGGGAGTCGGATCAAAACAAAAAGTACACCATTAGAACCGCCTTGTCCGAAACCCCTGTATAGGAAACTTTCTGTCCCTTGGCTTGAACAGCAAGGGAAATATATTGGCTTAAAAATCAAGAAAATTGACTTTAACCACGTTCTTCTCCAAAAACGGCATATTTTCTTTTCTTTCTTCTTTTCCACAGATAGCTTGGCACTGAAACATCGTAGATAGTTTTTCAATGGCTCATTTTAAAGGAAATTAATTGGGTTAAAAATATTTATCCGGGTTGCAGCGGTAGCTAGAAACCTAGTAAGAGACGATCATGTCCAATGTTAAAAAATAAAAAAAACCATAGCTCCTAAAAAAGCTGTCAGATCAAAACAAAAAGTACACCATTAGAACCGTCTTGTCTGAACCCCCTGTATAGGAAACTTTCTGTCATTTGGCTTGAACAGCAAGGGAAATATATTGGCTTGAAAATCAAAAAAATTGACTTTAACCACGTTCTTCTCCACAAAAGGGATATTTTTTACTTTCTTTCTTTTGTTTCCACAGATAGCTTGGCACTGGAACATCGTATAGAGTTGTTCAATGGCTCATTTTAAAGGAAATCTCTAAATCTAGTGCTATTTGTCCTTAATTTTTTTTTTAATTAATTTTTTTTTACGAAAAACTTAATTTTTTATATACAATATTGATCAATGACGTCATAGTCGTTGGATGTAGTTAGTATTACATAAAGGCTCGATCATCGAATTTAAGCTGAAATTAAGTAAAGGACAATTATGCCTCCATATATTCACAGTGATGTATAAGATTTCCCATTACATATGTAAACTGTTCCACAGTTGCCGGCCCATACCTTGGAAGCTTTTCACTAAACATGCAACATTTCTTTTGGATATTACTATGAAGTTTTTCGAAAGCATCTCTAGCTGACATTTCAACAAAATCTATTCTTTCAGAGATAATTTTAATCTTTAATTTTGAATATTTTTCCTAATCCCGGTAAAACATTCGTAAAATTTTTCTCAATTTACAAAGATCAGCCTGTGCATTCTTTGCAGCTTGTGTAAACTGCAAAAATATCCATGGTATCCGAGCAATAGTTTGAATATTTCAATACAAGCTAGAAAAATACCTTAAAATGTTAAAATTAGTTTTATTTTTGGTTAGGTTCTAACTACCCGATGTGGGATTGACTATGTATTTTCAGACCAAAAAATTCCATTTTTTAATATATATTTTATTTTTCAGTTTAGAATCGCTAAAGTTATTATGTAAACTGCAAAAATATTTATGATACCTGAGCAATAATTTTAATCTTTTCATTCAAACTAACAAAATACCTGAAAATTTAAAAATTAGTTTTATTTTTTGTTAGGTTATGGATACTCGATACGAGTTATAAGAAGTGCTAATTAGATGAAAATATTATTTCTTGTTTTGTAATAATATGCCTTCTAAGCGAGTTATACGTAATTTAAAAAAACAGTACTATACAAAAAACAGAGACAGCATCTTGAAAAGAAAAAAGCAAGGGTATTCAACTGACAAGGCGTATCGAGAAGTAATAATTGAGAGAGCAAAACAAAACTGGATGTGTTATCACAATGATGAAGATTATAGACATGCGAAAATTGAGACAGCCAAACAAAAGAGTAAGGAACGGCATGATAATGATGAAGATTACAGAGAAGCAACAATTGAGACAGCCAAACAAAAGAGCAAGGATCGGTGTGATAACGATAAAGATTACCGAAACAAACATAAGACAAAAGTTGCTACCAGAATAATGGGTAGATACTGGGGTGACAAAAGCTATGATGAAAAAATTAAATTATCTGCGAGGTTGTACCGAAGAACGCATAAGGACAAAGGGAAAAATTACATTCAGAAATACAAGAAGATGGCAAAAATGCAGGCTGATCTTCGTAAATTGAGAAACATTTTACGCATGTTTTACCAGGATCACGAAAAGTATTCAAAATTACAGATTAAAATTCTCTTTGATAGAGCGTATGCTGTTGAAAAGTCGGCTAGAAATGCTTTGGCAAAGCTTCATAGTAATATCCAAAAGAAATGTTGTCAGTTTAATGAAAAGCTTCCAAGGTATGGACTGGCAACTGCGGAACAGTTTACAGATGCAATGGAAAATGTTCGACAACACAGTGAATATATGGAGCCGTACTTCTTAGAAAATTCGTATATTAATTTTGGAAGGAGCAATTGCAGTTTATGTAGCAGCAATAAAAATATATATACAAGCATACCTATCAACAGCGAAGGAAAAGCAATGTTTTTCAATTATGGCGAAAACGAGCCTGTTAGGGTTATTAGTATATGTGTTTGTAAGACTAATGATTTAGAACAAATTCCTGGAACACCGACTCAAGAAAAAAGTATTTCTAACTGTGTTTTAAACAGTTCTTTTAGTTCTATTGAATATTGGGCAAAAAATACTCTGTGTAGTAGAACAACCTGTCCTGAAAAGTTCGAGACAACTATTGAAAAATGCTCTGAAACTAGATCTGACAAGGAAATTATGATGGCTGAAGTCACCTATAACAGTCTGAGTAAACATTCAAAACCAAAAATTGGGCAGCAGGTTACTTGGCAATGTCACCCTGATATCTGCAAGATCTATCCGACGGATATTGAATTATGTCAAATTCTTTTTGATATCCTTGAAAATAATATAGCATTAAAATTTTCAACTGACAAAGTGGTTAATTTCTACCTTGGCGGCTTGGATTATTGTGAAATCAATTACAGGGACACAAGAAAGCATGGGCATTCGTTATACTTTAGCCCAAATGAAGGATGTCAGAGCTTTTTGCGTTCTCTAAGGGCACTAGCTCCACATTTTCCTGTCTTGACCTGTTTCATTAATAGCGTATATAAGGCAGTATCAAAATCTAAGATTATACAACATATTAATCTACTAAAAGTCGAGGGCTCGTACAAGGAATTAAGTCATTATTTAGAAGAAGTGTCAAGTAGACTCTGTCGTAATAGTCAAGACGTCATCTACGGTGATAGCAATATTAGAGTTTCTGTGGATGAAAATACAATAATAAAATTATTTGGTGAGAGCCTTGATAAGGTAGCTAACATCAGGGATGTATACCCCACAATGCATTGTGACAGTTGCGAGCAGATAAAGACAAAATACCAATTGAAGAGTCTAAGATCCCTTTCAATTAAGAAAGGTTTTGATGTAATGTTGGCCACGATTTTAGAACACCTCCAACAGGACATACACAAAGATGACAGAGAACAGCTAATTCATAGTACAGGTTGGAAAGAGGATGTCATAGATTCATTCTCTGTCTGTGATTACTGTGCTGGGAAAATGTTTAAAAGTCAGGAGAATGTCCGATAAGTATTAAATAACCTTCATATCGACTGTACACCGGAATGCATAAAGTGTTTAAATAATTTTGAAATGGCAATGATTTGATTTGTAATGCCTTGTCTTACGATCGTCAGATTAGGGCAAGTAACTGCATTGAAGAGACCTTGAACAGAACTTGTTGACGCTCTTAAGGGTAGAATAGTATATCTACCTGTTGATGTGCAAGCAAATGCAGATATTTAGCCTGAAAAACTTCTTAACATTGATAGTTTTGTAGTCCTTGTCAGTGGTCAGCCTACTTACAACAAGAATGTTCGGACTGCACTAATAGATCTGAGAAAAGTCCATGAAGCACCGTTGTGGTTAAGACAGAACAACAGTCTCTATAAAACAATACATGCATACACCCTAGAAGATTTAAATATAATACTTGAAGCGCGTTTTGCTGAAAAAGCGGTTGGTGTTGATAATTTACCTGAAATACCGGAAGCTGCAATCCTTCCGAAACTGACAGAAAACGCAAAATCTACATTGGTTGAACATTTTTCTGTCCAGTCTCTCAATTCAGCGGTTCCAAAAGACTACATAGAAGATTTTAAGCAGATGAAAGATCTTGGTACTGACCAATTTCAAATCAAGAAACAAAAAGGTGAGAGCGAAGACTTATTTCAGGAAGAACTTGATCTAAAAGTGTTTCCAAATCTTTTCCCGAAAGGCAAAAATGGCTTGCGAGACAAGGCAAGACCTTTTCGGATTAGAAATGCAGAATATTTTAAATCAAGACTTCTTAGCAGACATAGTAAGTTTCGTCTTGACAAACAGTTTCTTTTTCACAGCTTCCAATTGCAAGAATTCTCTTACATGTGTAATAGCGTCGGTCATATGTTGCGAAATGTGAAACCAAATCAAAATGCTCGTCAATTTATAGACAGGCTTCATTCCTGTGATGGAGAGATGGAAGCGACTTTGTTTTCTGTTCAGTCAAAAATCAGAGGATCTCAGCAGTATTTTCAATCTCTTTCCTATAAAGTAAATTCAATGATTGAGCAATTGGGTCCACCGACTTTGTTTCTGACAGTTTCATGTGCTGAGTGGTACTCTCCTGAATTTATTGACTATTTACGGACTGTCCATAAGAATTCACCCGGTCTAGCAAAAATGACCCCAGCAGAGTTGACGTGTCTAGATCCAGTTGCAGTTTCCATGCACTTTGACAAAAAATGGACACCTATATTTAATGAGCTAATTTGTTCAAAGACAAATCCTTTGTTTGGTAAAATTAAGGATCATTTCTGGCGTATCGAGTATCAGAAACGAGGTACGCCTCATATACGCTGTGTGTTGTGGATTGAAGATGCTCCTATTATTGGGAAATTAACACCATCTGAAGTGATTCAGTATATCAATAGTATTATAACTTGTGAAATACCAAATAGATTGACTAGTCCAACTCTTCACAAACTGGTCAAAGACCATCAAGTGCACCCACTGTAATAAATACTGTCAAAGAAAATATAAGAGAAAAAGAGGAAGATGGGTTACGTATTGTAAGTTTGGCTTTCCTCGTCCTACAAAGGAACGAACAGAATTATATGACATCCTTGACTGCTTGGCTCACGGTACAGACCGTAAAAAGCCAAGAAAAAGAATATATCATCTGCTTCGAAGAGATGACGAGCGTTATACAAATGACTATTCTCCTGCGTTACCTATTGCTAATCAAGCAAACATTGATGTTCAATATTTTGGCCATTTGGGCTCTAAATTACCGTATTACATTACCGATTACATGACTAAAGCAGATAGTGTCGAAATAGAAACAATGTGGGAGGAAGTAATTACAATAAAGAACGACACCTAGCCCATGTTAACTGAAACATAAACAAGGGATTATGTAATTTCCAACAGTATCATGGATGTAGAGATGGCTGAAACCTACACCGGGTTGCAGCGGTAGCTAGCAGCCTATTAAGAGACGATCACGTCCAATGTTAAGAAATACAAAAACCCCTAACTCCTAAAAAAAGAGTCAGATCAAAACAAAAAGCACACCATTAGAACCGACTTGTCCGAAACCCCTATAAAGGAAACTTACCGCCCTTTGGCTTGAATAACAAAGAAAATATATTGGCTTGAAAATCAAGAAAATTGACTTTAACCACATTACTCTCCACAAACGGCATATTTTTTTCTTTCTTCTCTTCCACCTAAATATAAAAACTCATAACTCCTAAAAAAAGTCAGATGTATAAAAACAAAAAGAGTATAAAAGAGTATAAAACAAAAGAGTATAAAGAGTATAAAAACCAAAAGCACACCATTAGAACCGTCTTGTCCGAAACCCCTGTATAGGAAACTTTCTGTCCCTTGGCTTGAACAGCAGGGAAATATATATACTTGAAAATCAAGAAAAGTGGCGGCTACTACAACATTCTGCCTAAACGGCAATTTTTTTCTTTCTTTTCCCCAGACAGTTTAGTGGGGCAATTGTACGGAAAGTATCACTAGAATACATAAAGAATCGATAAAAGACCAGTGATTAGAATTTAATTACATTAAAAGACGATCATTAGAATAACAAACCATTGCATACACTGGACTTAGCTAGCTTCCTGATTCTTTGAGGATCGTCTCTTACTATTTCAAGGAAGAAAAAGCCGTAGGCTTTTTTTATTTGTAATCAGGGTTGCAGCGATAGCTAGCAAACTAGTAAGAGGCGATCACGTCCCACATTAAAAACAAAAATAGCACTTAACTCCTAAAACTGGAGTCAGATAAAAAAAAAACAAAAAACAGTAGACTATTAGAGCCACCTTGCCCAATACCCCTATATAGGAAACTAACTGCCCCTTGGCTTGAATAACAAGGAAAATGTATTGGTTTGAAAATCAAGAAAAGGGGCTGTAACCATGAGATCCTGCGTTGACGGCATCTTTTTTCCCGCAGATAGCTGGGCACTGGAACATCGTAGAGGGCTGTTTAATGGCTCCTTTTGAAGGAAATTGCCACATCTGCCAATACTTTCTACCTAGCATCCTTTTCAGTCTACATCTAGCATCCTTTTGTAATTAAAAACAAAATAATCTTATGATTGAATCAATTTTTGACGAAAAATTATATTTTGCTATAGCGCTGTAGTACCAAAAGTTATTAACATCATATCGCATACGAGTACAAAAAAAAAGTACTTTTAACATTATAAAAAGCATGTATATATAGTTATGTAAAATCCAGCAATTCTTTAAGGTCTTAACTAAAAATTAGATCTGTGAGTTGAAACTAGAGTAATACCTGAAAATTAAAAAAAAAACTCAGTTCAGAGTTGTAATTGCCTCCAGGAACCAAACTTTATTTGGCTTAAATTTTTAGTGCACATCTCTTTAACCATTGTTTTATATTTGAATTGAAAAATTACAAAAAAGAGTGAACTCTTTCCTGTAAAAACTTGTATAGTGGTTTTTCCATAAAGGATCCATCATAAATGGCGTTAGTCAAGAGGATCTCATGTAGTATAATAAAGAACGAACTCTAACCTACACAAACCTTAATGTTTAACATAAAGTTTTATAGTAAAGAACAAAGTCTAGCGAATAGTAAAGTAAAGTCCTAATTCTAACCATCAATATTGTTATGGCGTCATGAGCCAACATAATTTTGAATGGAACTTAAGATTATCTTAGAATTTTTCTTTTAATATCCTGGTTGCAGCTTCGCTAGCAATCTAGTAAGAAACGATCACACCCACAGTAAAAAATAGCCAATAACTCCTAAAACTAGAATCAGATCCAAAACATAAAGGATCGATTAACTATAAATGAGAATTATGTAAGTTTTATTGGTATCATGGATACAGAGATAGCTGAAATTAAATACAAAGATTGTGCTTAAAATTGCATGAAGCAATTGGTGACACTTCAGATTATCATTGGTTTTTGCTCTTTTCTATCTAGATAATTTAAATTTTATAACTTTATTAATAAAGAACGAACAGCTACTACAGCATTCTTCCCAAACGGCACATTTTTTTTTCTTTTTTTTCCTTTTTTTCTGTTTGTAATAACATATTAAAAATGACCGTATTTCTAATGACCGTATCAGGGTTTACAGAAAGAATGGTAAGGAATGAACTATAGACCATAAAATACATTTGTCAAACAGTTCATGGTTACAAACTGTATAGTAAGAGTGACCCGGCTCAATAGTGACCAAAACTCTAAAAAAAGGAATTTTGATACAAATTTACAGTTAAGAACAAACTTCATCCCATAGTAACTAAAATAAGGTTAAAATTTGACTCAGACAAATAATTTGTTTGATTTGGTATAAAATACTGGAAGTATAGGGTTTCGAACCCAACCCTCCGAAGAGACAGGTGGCTAATACCAGTGCCTTTGACCACTCGGCCTCGCTGCCTCACTTAACTATGTGTTATTGTAAAGAATGAACTCTAGCCCATGGTGTCCGAAACATTAAATACACAACATATTACGATAAACGTTTTGTAAAAAGGGATATAAAATGAACAGGAACCGTATTTCAATTGAGTTTACTGCCATCTAGATACTTATAGCTTATAGGCACACAGGTAGGCCAAGATTGTATTAATTTTTTAACATTCTTTATTACAAAGAAAGAATTTTTTGCCCATAGTAACCGAAGGATTAAAATAATAGTCCGGGTTGCAGCGGTAGCTAGCAACCTAGTAAGAGATATAATAAGGAACGAACTCTTGCCTATACTAACTTGTATATGCCACTTAACTAAAGTATATGCTTGTACAGTTATATCTAAAATATTTAAAGACAATGTATTAAAAATTCACCCCAACGGAGAATGGTATCCGAGTCATCCGCGTCACAAGCGGGTTAGCTTACCATTGTACTATCAGGGACTTATGAAATGTATGTTACATATAAGATAAGATCCGGGTTGCAGCGGTAGCTAGCAACCTAGTAAGAGACGATCACGTCCAATGTTAAGAAATATAAAAACCCATAGTTCTTAAAAAAAGAGTCAGATCAAAACAAAAAGTACACCATTAGAACCGCCTTGTCCGAAACCCCTGCATAGTAAAATTTCTGTCCCTTGGCTTGAACAGCAAGGGAAATATATTGGCTTGAAAATCAAGAAAAGTGGCAGCTACTACAACATTCTGCCTAAACAGGATATTTTTTTTCTTTTTTTTTTCTTTTTTCTTTTCCACAGATAGCTTGGCACTGGAACATCGTAAAGGGTTGTTCAATAGCGCATTTTCAAGGAAATTAATTGGGTTAAAAATCTATAGTAACTAAAATAAATTATTTCTAAAAGAGAATAAATTTTTCCACCAAAAGCTGCATTTTTGATGTCTTTTCACACTGCAGTCTTTCAAACATAATCGTATACCAGCGGTAAGAATTGAACCCACGCCTCTGAAGAGACTGGTGGCTAACACCAGTGCCTTGGACCACTCGGCCAGGCTGCCTCTCATAAATAAATATATATGTGAATTTGGGTTGCAGCAGTAGCTAGCAACCTAGTAATAGACGATCAGTCCAATGCTAAGAAATATAAAAACCCAAAACTCCTAAAAATAGAGTCAGATCAAAACAAAAGCACATCATTAGAAATAACTTGTCTGAAACCCTACTAGATAAATAATGAACGTCATCATAGTTTTATATTAGAGCTATGACGTGAATAGAGTGACGTCATAATTAGTATATAAGGAAAGTCAAAACTGAAAATTCTCTCATTCTTGATTAGAATAATGGTTAGATCGAAGCAAGCTACACGCAATTTGAAGAAAGAGTACTACACAAACAACAGAGCTAGTATCTTGAAAAGAGAAAAGCAAAGGTATTCAACCGACCAGGCGTATCGAGAAGTAAAAATTGAGAGAGCATCCGGGTTGCAGCGGTAGCTAGCAACCTAGTAAGAGACGATCACCTCCAATGTTAAGAAATATAAAAACCCGTAGCTCCTAAAAAAAGAGTCAGATCAAAACAAAAAGTACACCATTAGAACCGCCTTGTCCAAATCCTCCATAAAGGAAACTTACCGCCCTTTGGCTTGAATAACAAAGAAAATATATTGGCTTGAAAATCAAGAAAATAGACTTTTACCACGTTATTCTCCCCAAACGGGATATTTTTTTCTTTTTTTTTCTTTTTTCTTTTCCACAGATAGCTTGGCACTGGAACATCGTAAAGGGTTGTTCAATAGCGCATTTTAAAGTAAATTAATTGGGTTAAAAATCTATAGTAACTAAAATAAATTATTTCTAAAAGAGAATAAATTTTTCCACCAAAAACTGCATTTTTGATGCAGTGACGTCATAATTATTATATAAGAAACGTCAAAACTGTAAATGGTCTCATTCATGAATACATAATGGTTAGATCAAAGCAAGCTACACGCAAGTTAAAAAATCAGTGCTAAAAAATCAAGAAAAGTGGCAGCTACTACAACATTCCGCCTTAACGGGATATTTTTTTCTCTTTTCTTTGTTTCCAGTATAATAAAGATCAAACTCTTCCCTATACTAACTTGCATACGCAACTTTACTATAGTTAAGATTACAGTATATATATATTTTTTTATCCGGGTTGCAGCGGTAGCTAGCAACCTAGTAAGAGACGATCACCTCCAATGTCAAGAAATATAAAACCCCCCAACTCCTAAAAAAAGAGTCAGATCAAAACAAAAAGTACACCATTAGAACCGCCTTGTCCGAATCCTCTATAAAGGAAACTTACCTCCCTTTGGCTTGAATAACAAAGAAAATATATTGGCTTGAAAATCAAGAAAATTGACTTTTACCACGTTATTCTCCACAAACGGGATATTTTTTTCTTTCCGCTTTTTCTTTCTGCTCAGCTAGCTGGGCACTGGAAAATCATAGAGAGCTGTATAATAGCTCATTTTAAAGGAAATTGCAACATCTAGTCACTTTTGTATTTAAAAATAAAATACTTTTTAAAGTAGAATCAATTTTGTCAAAAAAATTGCATTTTTGATGTATTTTCATACTGCAGTCTTTTCAAAGATATTTGAATTTTGAAGCAATAAAACAGTCCATGTAATGAACTCTATAGTAATAATAGCTACTTGTCTCAATAGTAACCGAAACTCCTGGAACCAAAATTTTCTTTTTTGGCTTAATCGCTAAAATTATTATGTAAACTGCAAAAATATTTATGATGCCTAATCAGTAATAGTAATTTTTTAATTTAAACAACAAAAATACATGAAAATTCTAAAATTAGTTTTGCTTTTTGTCTCCTGGAAGAAATTTTTTTTTCATCTCAGTTCAAATTTATTATTGTATCCTGTAACCCGTAAAGTACATATCTCCATATTATTGTCTCATAATTGCAATTATTTTAGTTTTCAGTCCAGAATCACTAAACTTATTATTTAAACTGCAAAAATATTTATGGTGTCTAACCAATAATACTAATTTTGTAATTCAAACAAGATAAATACCTGAAAATTTTAAAATTAGTTTTGTTTTATGCTAGGTTTTAGATACTCGACACGGGATTTTGTGTGCTTAATAATTTTAAATCTTGAAAAAATATGGTCTCACGCGAGTGGAAAAAAAGAAAGAATAACCAAAAACAATATCAAAATAGAACAATCCAAATTTCTACTAATAGAAAACTTTACTACACGAAAAATAAAGCTAACATCCTGAAATATAAGAAAAGTTTATTTAAAAGAGATAAAAATGCCACCAAACGCAATAAAGCTCGAGCACGCGTAAGGATTGCTACTAAGATGTCTTGTGATCCAGGATTTAAGAAAATGAAATATGACAGAGCAAAACAGAGGTATCTTACGGATCAGGGGTATCGAGAAGGGAAAATTGAGACAGCGAAACAAAAGAGCAAGGAATGGTATGATAACGATATAGATTACCGAAACAAACATAAGAAAAAAGTTGCTACCAGAATAATGGGTAGATACTGGGGTGACAAAAGCTATAATGAAAAAATTAAATTCTCTGCGAGGTTGTACCGAAGAACGCATAAGGACAAAGGGAAAAATTACATTCAGAAATACAAGAAGATGGCAAAAATGCAGGCTGATCTTTGTAAATTGAGAAACATTTTACGCATGTTTTATCGGGATCACGAAAAGTATTCGAAATTACAGATTAAAATTCTCTTTGAAAGAGCGGGTGCTGTTGAAAAGTCGGCTAGAAATGCTTTGGCAAAGCTTCATGGCAATATCCAAAAGAAATGTTGTCAGTTTAACGAAAAGCTTCCAAGGTATGGATTGGCAACTGCGGAACAGTTTATAGATGCAATGGAAAATGTTCGACAACACAGTGAATATACGGAGGCGTACTTCTTAGAAAATTCGTATATTAATTTTGGAAGGAGCAATTGCAGTTTATGTAGCAGCAATAAAAATATATATACAAGCATACCTATCAACAGCGAAGGAAAAGCAATGTTTTTCAATTATGGCGAAAACGAGCCTGTTAGGGTTATTAGTAAATGTGTTTGTAAGACTAATGATTTAGAACAAATTCCTGGAACACCGACTCAAGAAAAAAGCATTTCTAACTGTGTTTTAAACAGTTCGTTTAGTTCTACTGAATATTTGGCAAAAAATTCTCTGTTTAGTAGAACACACTGTCCTGAAAAGTACGAGACAACTATTGAAAAATGCTCTAAAACTAGATCTGACAAGGAAATTATGATGGCTGAAGTCACCTATAACAATCTGAGTAAAAATTCAAAACCAAAAATTGGGCAGCAGGTTACTTGGCAATGTCACCCTGATATCTGCAAGCTCTATCCGACGGATATTGAATTATGTCAAATTCTTTTTGATATCCTTGAAAACAATATAGCATTAAAATTTTCAACTGACAAAGTGGTTAATTTCTACCTTGGCGGCTTGGATTATTGTGAAATCAATTACAGGGTCACAAGAAAGCATGGGCATTCGTTATACTGTAGCCCAAATGAGGGATGTCAGAGCTATTTGCGTTCTCTAAGGGCACTAGCTCCACATTTTCCTGTCTTGAACTGTTTCATTAATAGCGTATAAGGCAGTATCAAAATGAAAGATTATACAACATATTAATCTACTAAAAGTCGAGGGCTCGTACAAGGAACTAAGTCATCACATAGAAGAAGTGTCAAGTAGACTCTGTCGTAATAATAGTCAAGACTTCATTTACGGTGATGGCAATATTAGAGTTTCTGTGGATGAAAATACAATAATAAAATTATTTGGTGAGAGCCTTGATAAGGTAGCTAACATTAGGGATGTATACCCCACAATGCATTGTGACAGTTGTGAGCAGATAAAGACAAAATACCAATTGAAGAGTCTAAGATCCCTTTCAAATAAGAAAGGTTTTGATGTAATGATGGCCACGATTTTAGAACACCTACAACAGGACATACCCAAAGATGAACGAGAAGAACTAATTCAATGTACAGGTTGGAAAGAGGATGTCATAGATTCATTCTTTGTCTGTGATTATAATGATCTGACTCTATTTTTAGGAGTTTTGTTATATTTCTTAGCATTGGACTTATCGTCTCTTACTAGGTTGCTAGCTACTGCTGCAACCCAGATTCACATATATATCATTTATGTGAGACAGCCTGGCCGAGTGGTCAAAGACACTGGTGTTAGCCACCAGTCTCTTCGGAGGCGTGGGTTCAAATCTTACCGCTGGTATATGATTATGTTTGAAATACTGCAGTGTGAAAAGACATCAAAAATGCAGTTTTTGGTGGAAAAATTTATTCTATTTTAGAAATAATTTATTTTAGTTACAAAAGGTTTTTAACCCAATTAATTTCCTTTAAAATGAGCTATTTAACAACTCTCTACGATGTTCCAGTGCAAAGCTATCTGTGGAAATAAAGAAAAGAGAAAAAAATATCCCGTTTGTGGAGAATAACGTGTTAAAAGTCAATTTGCTTGATTTTCAAGCCAATATATTTTCTTTGTTATTCAAGCCAAAGGGCGGTAATTTTCCTTTATAGAGGTTTTGGACAAGGCGGTTCTAATGGTGTACTTTTTGTTTTGATCTGACTCCTCTGTTAGGAACTATGGGTTTTTATATTTCTTAACATTGGACGTGATCGTCTCTTACTAGGTTGCTAGCTACCGCTGCAACCCGGATATTCCCATTTATAATGAACTATTTTGATCATTTATGTATAGTATTTAATTAGAAGAAGTTTTAACCCCATAAATTTCCGTCATTGGTCAAAAATTGGTCATAAATGACGTCATTGGTCAATATTGTATATAAAAAATTAAGTTTTTCGTAAAAAATAATTAATTGAAAAAAAAAATTAAGTGCATAACTTGCTAGATCTAGAGATTTCCTTTAAAATGAGCCATTGAACAATTCTCTACGATGTTCCAGTACCAATCTATATGTTGAATTACTAACCTATACTATAAATAAGTGGCGTATAAAATTTAGTATAGTCAAGAGGTTGTTCTTTATTATAATTGTGTCCCTGTAATTGATTTCACAATAATCCAAGCCGCCAAGGTAGAAATTAACCACTTTGTCAGTTGAAAATTTTAATGCTATATTATTTTCAAGGATATCAAAAAGAATTTGACATAATTCAATATCCGTCGGATAGAGCTTGCAGATATCAGGGTGACATTGCCAAGTAACCTGCTGCCCAATTTTTGGTTTTGAATGTTTACTCAGATTGTTATAGGTGACTTCAGCCATCATAATTTCCTTGTCAGATCTAGATTCAGAGCATTCTTCAATAGTTGTCTCGTACTTTTCAGGACAGTTTGTTCTACTACACAGAGAATTTTTCGCCAAATATTCAGTAGAACTAAAAGAACTGTTTAAAACACAGTTAGAAATGCTTTTTTCTTGAGTCGGTGTTCCAGGAATTTGTTCTAAATCATTAGTCTTACAAACACATTTACTAATAACCCTAACAGGCTCGTTTTCGCCATAATTGAAAAACATTGCTTTTCCTTCGCTGTTGATAGGTATGCTTGTATATATGTTTTTATTGCTGCTACATAAACTGCAATTGCTCCTTCCAAAATTAATATACGAATTTTCAAAGAAGTACGCCTCCGTATATTCACTGTGTTGTCGAACATTTTCCATTGCATCTGTAAACTGTTCCGCAGTTGCCAATCCATACCTTGGAAGCTTTTCATTAAACTGACAACATTTCTTTTGGATATTACTATGAAGCTTTGCCAAGGAATTTCTAGCCGACTTTTCAACAGCATCCGCTCTTTCAAAGAGAATTTTAATCTGTAATTTTGAATACTTTTCGTGATCCTGGTAAAACATGCGTAAAATGTTTCTCAATTTACGAAGATCAGCCTGCATTTTTGCCATCTTCTTATATTTCTGAATGTAATTTTTCCCTTTGTCCTTATGCGTTCTTCGGTACAACCCCGCAGAGAATTTAATTTTTTCATTATAGCTTTTGTCACCCCAGTATCTACCCATTATTCTGGTAGCAACTTTTTTCTTATGTTTGTTTCGGTAATCTTCATCATTATCATACCGTTCCCTGCTCTTTTGTCTAGCCTGCTCAATTGTTGCTTCTCTATAAAGTTTATCATTGTGATAACGCTCCTTGATCTTTTGTTTAGCCTGCTCAATTCTTGCTTCTCTGTAATGTTCATCATTACCATACCGTTCCTTGATCTTTTGTTTGGCTGTCTGAATTTTTGCATGTCTATAATCTTCATCATTGTGGTAACACATCTTGCTGTTTTGTTTGATTACTTCTCGATACGCCTGGTCGGTTGAATACCTTTGTTTTGCTCTCTCAATTATTACTTCTCGATACACCTGGTCGGTTGAATACCTTTGCTTTTTTCTTTTCAAGTTACTATCTCTGTTGTTTGTGTAGTACTCTTTCTTCAACTTGCGTATAGCCTGCTTTGATCTAACCATTATTCTAATCAAGAATGAGAGAATTTTCAGTTTTTTCTTTCCTTATATACTAATTATGACGTCACTCTATTCACGTCATAGCTCTAATATAAAACTATGATGACGTTCATTATTTATCTAGTAGGGTTTCAGACAAGGTATTTCTAATGATGTACTTTTGTTTTGATCTGACTCTATTTTTAGGAGTTTTGGGTTTTTATATTTCTTAGCATTGGACTGATCGTCTATTACTAGGCTGCTAGCTACTGCTGCAACCCAAATTCACATATATATTTATTTATGAGAGGCAGCCTGGCTGAGTGGTCCAAGGCACTGGTGTTAGCCACCAGTCTCTTCAGAGGCGTGGGTTCAATTCTTACCGCTGGTATACGATTATGTTTGAAAGACTGCAGTGTGAAAAGACATCAGAATGCAGTTTTTGGTGGAAAAATCCCGTTTAGTATACTGGAAACAAAGAAAAGAGAAAAAAAATACCCCGTTTAGGCAGAATGTTGTAGTAGCTGCCACTTTTCTTGATTTTTTAGTACTGATTTTTTAACTTGTGTGTAGCTTGCTTTGATCTAACCATTATGTATTCATGAATGAGACCATTTACAGTTTTGACGTTTCTTATATAGTAATTATGACGTCACTGCATTAAAAATACAGTTTTTATTGGAAAAATTTATTCTCTTTTAGAAATAATTTATTTTAGTTACTATAGATTTTTAACCCAATTAATTTCCTTTAAAATGAGCTATTGAACAACCCTCTAAGATGTTCCAGTGCCAAGCTATCTCTGGATACAAAAAAGAAAAAAAAAGAAAAAAATATCTCGTTTGGGGAGAATAACGTGGTTAAAGTCAATTTTCTCGATTTTCAAGCCAATATATTTCCCTTGCTGTTCAAGCCAAGGGACAGAAAGTTTCCTATACAGGGGTTTCGGACAAGGCGGTTCTAATGGTGTACTTTTTGTTTTGATCTGACTCCTGCTTTAGGAGCTATGGGTTTTTATATTTCTTAACATTGGACGTGATCGTCTCTTACTAGGTTGCTAGCTACCGCTGCAACCCGGATGATTACTGTGCTGGGAAAATGTTGGAAAGTCAGGAGAATGTCCGATCAGTATTAAATAACCTTCATATAGACTGTACACCGGAATGTATAATTATAATAAAGGACGACCTCTTGCCTATACTACATTTTATACACAACTTAATTATAGTATAGGTTAGTAATTCAACAGATAGCATGGCACTGGAACATCGTAGAGATCCGGGTTGCAGCGGTAGCTAGCAACCTAGTAAGAGACGATCACGTCCAATGTTAAGAAATATAAAAACCCATAGTTCCTAACAGAGGAGTCAGATCAAAACAAAAAGTAAACCAGTAGAACCGCCTTGTCCGAAACCCCTGTATAGGAAACTTTCTGTCCCTTGGCTTGAACAGCAAGGGAAATATATTGGCTTGAAAATCAAGAAAAGTGGCAGCTACTACAACATTCTGCCTAAACGGGATATTTTTTTCTTTTTTTTCTCTTTTCTTTGTATCCAGAGATAGCTTGGCACTGGAACATCGTAGAGGGTTGTTCAATAGCTCATCCTAAAGGAAATTAATTGGGTTAAAAATCTATAGTAACTAAAATAAATTATATCTAAAAGAGAATAAATTTTTCCAATAAAAACTGTATTTTTGATGCAGTGACGTCATAATTACTATATAAGAAACGTCAAATTATAATTTTTTACATTAAAAGACGATCACTGAAATAACAAACCATTCCATACATTGGACTTAGTTAGCTACTTGATTGTTTGAGTTTCGTCTCTTACTATTTAAAAGAAGAAAAAGCCGTAGGCTTTTTCCTGTTTGTATTTATAGTTAAAAAACGAACTCAAGTCCAAAGAAACTGAACACTGTGGTTCATTAATATTATCTTCATTATTTTAGCTAGAATGTAAATAAACAAGTTTCTTTTTTAAATTTTAAATTGAAAAGATAGTGCTTTTAATTCAACATATTAAAAGTTCTCCCCGACGGGGAATCGAACCCCCTTTTCCCAGGTAACAAGTGGACATACTTACCATTAGACTATCGAAGACTTGTAAAATAAAAGTTACATATCAGATATGATAATAATTTTTTAATCCGGGTTAAATAAAGGCTCGATCATCGAATTTTTACATTAAAGAACGAACTTTAGTCCATAGTCCGGGTTGCAGCGGTAGCTAGCAACCTAGTAAGAGACGATCACGTCCAATGTTAAGAAATATAAAAACCCATAGTTCCTAACAAAGGAGTCAGATCAAAACAAAAAGTACACCATTAGAACCGCCTTGTCCGAAACCCCTGTATAGGAAACTTTCTGTCCCTTGGCTTGAACAGCAAGGGAAATATATTGGCTTGAAATTTTATAATAAAGAACGACCTCTTGCCTATACTAAATTTTATACGCCATTTAATTATAGCAAAGGTTAGTAATTCAACAGATAGCTTGGCACTGGAACGTAGAGAGTTGTTCAATGGCTCATTTTAAAGGAAATTAATGGGGTTAAAAACCTTTTGTAATCAAAACAAATTATTTTTATTACATTAAGAAACGAACTGTAGCCCATAGTATATGAAGCAACAGAAGGAATCATTATATAGATTATAATAAAGAACGACCTCTTGCCTTTATTAATTTATATTAAAGTTATTATATTTAGCTAAGAGGTAGGGAAACTGAGTTTCTTTTTTAAATTGCAAATTTAAGAGATACTACTTTAAATTCAATATATTAAAAAAAATTTCTGACGGGGAATCGAACCCAGGTCTTCCGCATGACTAACAGGCGATAGTGACCACAGTACTATAAGAGACCTAAAATATATAAATAATATATAAGTCATGATATTAAATTGGTTAATACATCTTTGTACATGTTTTTCCGGGTTGCAGCGGTAGCTAGCAACCTAGTAAGAGACGATCACGTCCAATGTTAAGAAATATAAAAACCCATAGTTCCTAACAAAGGAGTTAGATCAAAACAAAAAGTACACCATTAGAACCGCCTTGTCCGAAACCCCTGTATAGTAAACTTTCTGTCCCTTGGCTTGAACAGCAAGAGAAATATATTGGCTTGAAAATCAAGAAAAGTGGCAGCTACTACAACATTCTGCCTAAACGGGATATTTTTTTTTCTTTGTTTCCAGAGATAGCTTGGCACTGGAACATCGTAGATAGTTGCTCAATGGCTCATTTTAAAGGAAATTAATTGGGTTAAAAATCTATAGTAACTAAAATAAATTATTTCTAAAAGAGAATTATAATAAAGAACGAACTCTTGCCTATACTAAATTACACACTCAACTTAATTATAGTAAATGATATAGTAATGATATGGTTCTATTGATGTTTTATAAAGGACCGATATAGTTCATCATAAATGGTATTTGTCAAAAAGATTTTTGTATTATTATCCATTATTATGTTACAGTAAAGAACGATCTCTCGCCCATAGTAACTGATATATGGTGGTTCCAGGGGTGGCTGCAAGCTATCAAGATTGTAGCGGTATCCGGGTTGCAGCGGAATGACAGTAAGGACCGAAGTCTATTCGTAGCATTGATCCGGGTTGCAGCGGTAGCTAGCTCCGGGTTGCAGCGGTAGCTAGCAACCTAGTAAGAGACGATCACGTCCAATGTTAAGAAATATAAAAACCCATAACTCCTAAAAAAAGAGTCAGATCAAAACAAAAAGTAACCATTAGATTATAATAAAGAACGACCTTTTGCCTATACTAAATTTTATAGGCCACTTAACTATAGTATAGGTAATGTAAGGTTATAATAAAGAACGAACTCTCGCCTATACTAGATTAGATACTCAACTTAATAATAGTTAGTGATATAGTAATAATATGGTTTTATTTATAGCTGAATTACAAATTAAACAAAACTACCCTGGCTGGATCTGAACCACCAACCTTTCTGTTATCGGCCGATCGTGCTAGCCACTTAGACTATGGCGTCATTCATTAAAGTTGTAAAATTAACAATATGATACATAAATAAAATAGTTCGTGGTATTTCAATAAGTTTGTGGTAATTACAATAAGGAACGAACTGTAACATATAGTAACTAAAGTATTAAATCAAACAGTTTGTGGTCATAAAAAAGAGTTGTATAAAGGCTCATTTTAAAGGAAATTGCTGTATATAGAAACTTTTCGTAATTAACAAAAATAATTATTATTATAAAATAATCCGTGTTGCAGCGGTAGCTAGCAACCTAGTAAGAGATCACCTCCAATGTTAAGAAATATAAAAACCCGTAGCTCCTAAAAAAAGAGTCAGATCAAAACAAAAAGTACACCATTAGAACCGCCTTGTCCAAATCCTCCATAAAGGAAACTTACCGCCCTTTGGCTTGAATAACAAAGAAAATATATTGGCTTGAAAATCAAGAAAATAGACTTTTACCACGTTATTCTCCCCAAACGGGATATTTTTTTCTTTTTTTTTCTTTTTCTTTTCCACAGATAGCTTGGCACTGGAACATCGTAGAGGGTTGTTCAATAGCTCATTTTAAAGGAAATTAATTGGGTTAAAAACCTTTTGTAACTAAAATAAATTATTTCTAAAAGAGAATAAATTTTTCCAATAAAAACTGTATTTTTGATGCAGTGACGTCATAATTACTATATAAGAAACGTCAAAACTGCAAATGGTCTCATTCATGAATACATAATGGTTAGATCAAAGTTATAATAAAGATCGAACTCTTCCCTATACTAACTTGCATACGCAACTTCACTATAGTTAAGATTACAGTATTTATATTATGCATCATTATAAATTATAAAAGGTTCAAATGTTCGAAGATTATTACAGTAAAGAACGATCTCTTTCCCATAGTAACTGATATACGGTGGCTCCAGGGGTCACTACAAGCTATCCAAATTGTAGCGGTTTCCGGGTTGCAGCGGCAGCTGTAACCCGGTGTCTCTTTGCTTAACAACAAAGAAAATATGTCGGCTTGTTATTAAACAAAAACCTAACAAAAATAAAACTAATTTTAAAAATTTCCGATATTTTTCTAGTTTTTACATAAGGGATAGATTAAGTTATCATAAATGGTGTCAGTCAAGAAGATCTTGTGCAGTAGTCATTAAAAGAATTCTTCTTAGACTGAATAGTCAATCATTACATGAAGGACCGATATAGTTCATCATATGTTGTGTTTGTCAATTTTACATAAAGGATTGATACTATAAATGTGAATTTTGTCAAACAGTTCGTGGTAACGAACTGTTTAATAATTACATTAAAAGAGGATAATTGGATTAAAAAGTTATTGCATACATTAGACTTTGTTACCCACTTGATCGTTTGAGGTTCGTCTCTTACTATTTCAAAAAAGAAAAAGCCGTAGGCTTTTTCCTGTTTGTAATTATTTACTAAATACATAAAGGCTCGATCATCGAATAAAGCTGAAACTAAGTAAAGGACAATTATGCCTCCATATATCCACAGTGATGTCTAAAAATACCTTAAAATTTAAAAACTAGTTTTATTTTTGGTTAGGTTCTAACTACCCGACGTGGGATTTAATATGTATTTCCAGACCAAAAAACTCAATTTTTTTATTTATAGTAAAGAATGGCATCTAGCCACTGTTAACTGGAAAATAAATGGGGATTATGTAATTTTCATCGGTATCATAAACCTAATAAAGAACAAGCCATGGGACATATTAGACTTAGTTTGATTTACAATTATGAAACCTAGTAAAAGACAAGCACGTAAATGGGAACTATATACGTGTCATTGGATATACATGAAACCTAGTAAAGAACAAACCACGTCACATAGTAACTAAAAGATACGATAACACAAGCATTACGATATAAGAATAACGCCATCAAAATATTCGACTGGCTCATTTTAAAGGAAATTGATGAATTTAAAAACCATTTGAAATTGGCACAAATAATTTTTGAAGTAGAATCAATGAAACAGTTAGTGGTAACAAACTATATAGTAAGAGTGACTCGTCTCAATAGTAACCGAAACTCTAAAAAACGGAATTATAATATAATAAAGAACGAACTCTTACCTATACTAACTTGTATTGGTAACTTAGCTATAGTGTAGGCTTGAATCCGGGTTGCAGCGGTAGCTAGCAACCCAGTAAGAGACGATCACGTCCAATGTTCAGAAATATATTCCGAGTAGCATTGGTAGCTAGCAACCTAGTAAGAGACGATCACGTCCAATGTTAATCAATGTAAAAATCCATAGTTCCTAAAAATTGAAGTCAGATTAAAACAAAAAGAAAAATATTAGAACCGCCTTGTCCGAAACCCCTGTATAGGAAACTTTCTGCCCCTTGGCTTGAACAGCAAGGGAAATATATTGGCTTGAAATATAATAAAGATCGAACTCTTACCTATACTAACTTGCATAGGCAATATAACAAAGAACGTCCTCTTGCCTATACTAAATTGTATACGCCACTTAATTATAGTATAGGTTATTAATCCGGGTTGCAGCGGTAGCTAGCAACCTAGTAAGAGACGATCACCTCCAATGTTAAGAAATATAAAACCCCCCAACTCCTAAAAAAAGAGTCAGATCAAAACAAAAAGTACACCATTAGAACCACCTTGTCCGAATCCTCTATAAAGAAAACTTACCGCCCTTTGGCTTGAATAACAAAGAAAATATATTGGCTTGAAAATCCAGAAAATAGACTTTTACCACGTTATTCTCCACAAACGGGATATTTTTTTCTTTTTTCTTTTTCTTTTCCACAGATAGCTTGGCACTGGAACATCGTAGAGGGTTGTTCAATAGCTCATTATAAAGGAAATTAATTGGGTTAAAAATCTATAGTAACTAAAATAAATTATTTCTAAAAGAGAATAAATTTTTCCACCAAAAACTGCATTTTTGATGTCTTTTCACACTGCAGTCTTTCAAACATAATCGTATACCAGCGGTAAGATTTGAACCCACGCCTCCGAAGAGACTGGTGGCTAATTACATTAAAAGACGATCATTGGAATAACAAACAATTGCATACATTGGAATTAGTTAGCTACTTGATTGTTTGAGGTTCGTCTCTTACTATTTCAAAGAAGAAAAAGCCTTAGGATTTTTCCTGTTTGTAATACAGTAAGGACCGAAGTCTATCTCATAGTAACTGATGCGACAGGGAAAAGAAAAAGAGGTCTGTGGTGTATATGACGTCATTATAATGATGAACAAACTCTTTCTATACTAACTTGCATAGGCAAATTAACTATAGGTAAGATTATCAAACAGTTAGCATCCGGTTTGCAGCGGTAGTAGAGCAGCCTAGTAAGAGACGAGTTGTTAGTTTTTATAATAAGGAATATATATTAAAAGACGATCATCATTCGAAGAACATTTACTACTTAAGAACGACAAAGATGTAAATTGTCTCATTCGTGAATTACATAATGGTTAGATCAAAGCAAGCTGCACGCAAGTTAAAAAAAACAGTACTACACAGACAACAGAGATACTATCTTGAAAAGAGAAAAGCAAAGGTATTCAACCGACCAGGCGTATCGACATGCGAAAATTGATAGTGACAAACAGCGTTATTATTTACATTAAAGAACGAACTTTAGTCCATAGTTTATATTAAAGGGTTTATATTAAAGGACGATCATTAGAAAAGCACACCATTGCATATATTGGACTGATTTACAGTAAAGAACGATCGCTCATGCATAGTAACTGATATTATAATAAAGAACGACCTCTTGCCTCTACTAAATTTTATAGGCCGCTTAACTATAGTGTAGGCTAGTACAGTTATATTATAGTAAAGAACGACCTCTTGCCTATACTAAATTATATAGGCCACTTAACTATAGTATAGGTTAGTAAATTTACATTAAATTATAATAAAGAACGAATATTTTACCGATTATCTACTAATAACCATATATGACGTGATAAGTGACATGACGTAATATCTAAAACCTATTGTGTACTAATTATAGTATACAATAGGTTTATGACTTAATGAGCGACGTGACGTAAAAATTGAAAAAATTAATTTTTATTTTATTTTCGTTTTTAGTTCAGAATCGCTAAAGTTATAAACTGCAAAAATATTTATGGTGTCTGAACAATAGTTTTAATCCTTTAATTTAGACTAGAAAAATACCTGAAAATTTTAAAATTAGTTTAATTTTTTGTTAGGTTCTTGATACTTGATACGGGATATAAAAATTCAACTAATGGTTACATAATGGTTTCAATCAAGCAAGCTACACGCAAGTTAAAAAAAGAGTACTACCAAAAAAACAGAGATAGCATCTTGAAAAGAGAATAGCAAAGGTATTCAACCGACCAGGCGTATCGAGATGCGAAAATTGATAGTGACAAACAGCGTTATTATAATGATGTAGTTTATAGACATGCGAAAATTGAGACAGCCAAACAAAAGAGCAAGAAACGGTATGATAACGATATAGATTACCGAAACAAACATAAGAAAAAAGTTGCTACCAGAATAATGGGTAGATACTGGGGTGACAAAAGCTATAATGAAAAAATTAAATTCTCTGCGAGGTTGTACCGAAGAACGCATAAGGACAAAGGGAAAAATTACATTCAGAAATACAAGAAGATGGCAAAAATGCAGGCTGATCTTTGTAAATTGAGAAACATTTTACGCATGTTTTATCGGGATCACGAAAAGTATTCAAAATTACAGATTAAAATTCTCTTTGAAAGAGCGGATGCTGTTGAAAAGTCGGCTAGAAATGCTTTGGCAAAGCTTCATAGTAATATCCAAAAGAAATGTTGTCAGTTTAACGAAAAGCTTCTAAGGTACGGATTGGCAACTGCGGAACAGTTTATAGATGCAATGGAAAATGTTCGACAACACAGTGAATATACGGAGGCGTACTTCTTAGAAAATTCGTATATTAATTTTGGAAGGAGCAATTGCAGTTTATGTAGAAGCAATAAAAATATATATACAAGCATACCTATCAACAGCGAAGGAAAAGCAATGTTTTTCAATTATGGCGAAAACGAGCCTGTTAGGGTTATTAGTAAATGTGTTTGTGCGACTAATGATTTAGAACAAATTCCTGGAACACCGACTCAAGAAAAAAGCATTTCTAACTGTGTTTTAAACAGTTCTTTTAGTTCTACTGAATATTTGGCAAACAATTCTCTGTGTAGTAGAACAAACTGTCCTGAAAAGTACGAGACAACTATTGAAAAATGTATAATAAAGAACGACCTCTTGTCTATACTAATCAGGGTTGCAGCGGTAGCTAGCATCTGCTACATCTAGCGTCTTTTTTAATTAATTTCCATAAGGGACCGATTGAGTTCATCATAATCCGGGTTGCAGTGATAGCTAGCAACCTAGTAAGAGAAGATCACTTCCAATGTTAAGAAATATGAAAACCCATAACTCCAAAAAAATTTTAATAGAGAACGAACTCTAGCCTATACTAAATGGATTAAATAAAGGTTATATTTAAATAAGTCCATTAGAAGAACTAACGATTGTATATATTGGACTTTTTTAGCTACCTGGTTCTTTGAGGGTCATCTCTTACTATTTCAAAGAAAAAAAAGCCATTGGCTTTTTCCTGTTTGATACATCCGGGTTGCAGCGGTAGCTAGCTACCTAGTAAGAGACGATCATGTCCAATGTTAAGAAATATAAAAACCCATAGTTCCTAAAAAAGGAGTCAGATCAAAACAAAAAGTACACCATTAGAACCGCCTTGTCCGAAACCCCTGTATAGGAAACTTTCTGTCCCTTGGCTTGAACAGCAAGGGAAATATATTGGCTTGAAAATCAAGAAAAGTGGCAGCTACTACAACATTCTGCCTAAACAGGATATTTTTTTTTCTTTCTTGTTTTCCACAGATAGCTTGGCACTGGAACATCGTAGAGAGTTGTTTAATGGCTCATTTTAAAGGAATCCGGGTTGCAGCGGTAGCTAGCAACCTAGTAAGAGACGATCACGTCCAATGTTAAGAAATATAAAAACCCATAGTTCCTAACAAAGGAGTCAGATCAAAACAAAAAGTACACCATTAGAACCGCCTTGTCCGAAACCCCTGTATAGGAAACTTTCTGTCCCTTGGCTTGAACAGCAAGGGAAATATATTGGCTTGAAAATCAAGAAAAGTGGCAGCTACAACAACATTCTGCCTAAACGGGATATTTTTTTCTTTCTTTTTTTCTTTTTTTCTTTTCCACAGATAGCTTGGCACTGGAACATCGTAGAGGGTTGTTCAATAGCTCATTTTAAAGGAAATTAATTGGGTTAAAAATCTATAGTAACTAAAATAAATTATTTCTAAAAGAGAATAAATTTTTCCACCAAAAACTGCATTTTCGATGTCTTTTCACACTGCAGTCTTTCAAACATAATCGTATACCAGCGGTAAGATTTACAATAAGGAACGAACTTTAACCCATAGTAACTTAAGTATTAAATCGAACGGTTCGTTGTCATAGTAAAGAGCTGTGTAATGGCTCATTTTAAAGGAACTTGCTGTACATAGAAACCTTTTGTAATTAACAAAATTAATTATTATTATAAAACAAATTATTACGATGTGGTAAAGAACTAACTCTAGGCGATAGTAACTATTTTGATTTTGAAAAGAAAGAATTACAGCAGAAACCTAAATGGTAGTATAAGTAAGCTACATATAATAACATTCGTCCACCAGGATTTGAACTTGGATCGCAGGATTCAAAGTCTTAAGTGCTAACCACTACACCAAGAAACGTTCTTATAAGAAAGAATTTTAACAGTATATGATAACTTAAAGACCAAACTCTAACCATCAGTATTGTCTATCAGATCGTTTTATCCGGGTTGCAGCAGTAGCTAACAACCTAGTAAGAGACGATCACGTCCAATGTTAAGAAATATTATCATTAAGATCGATCGTTACCACAGAGTGTTTTGAGCTCAAATCCTTCTTAGTTGAAAGATGAGTCCATCTCCACTGGGACATGGTAACTTCTAATATAAATACACCATTCAGTTTATGGTGTCTAAGACGAAATAAAAATGTTTAAAAATTATCTCATACGATTTTGGGGCAATTAACTTTTTCTCAACACATAAAAACGTGAAAAAAGGAAGAAAACGAGGACAATTAACAGCCAGTGAAAAAATAGAATCTCTGATAATAATCTAATTGGAAAACGATTAGCCTTTAAGGGTGCCTTACGTAATTTGAAATTGTGATTGCACTAAAGGACGAACTATAGCCCATAGTAATTGGAATCCAGGTTGCAGTAGAAGTCCAGGTTGCAGCGGTAGTTACAATAAAGAACAAATATAAAAGAAGGAACGGAGGAGAGGGGTCCAATCAAGTAGTTCCAGAAGAGGGGCGCCTTTGATAATAGAGCTAAATTTATGCTATATTAAGAGCTTTTTTAACGAAATGCATCTTTTCTTAGATAGGAATGTTAGATTTCATTCCACCTCTACCGAAAATTCATTTAACGCCTCCCACCTTATCTTTAAGCTCTAGAGTATACTAGTCATGGCAATGCTAACCACCTTGGTAAATTATGGATGGCATACAGCACCACTCTGTCATCATCACATCTCCCCCAAGACATCTTTCAGGTATTTCTTATTAAAAATTATGCCTTTAAATCCCGTGATTCAATTTTTTGCAAGCCACGCCCATGCTTATAACCGTGCAACTGAGCTCCTTTAACTGAACCCTCGTTCAACAGAACACCCAATTTTTGCATAACCTCCTTTTGTCTCAACCCTCACGCCACCCAGTGAGGCATTTTTCAGCAAAAATATCAAAACACGCAAAGGGGAAATTCTAGTTCGAGAATTTTTTGTTCCCACCCATCCCGCACGCTGTGGGGGAATTCTGTAACTGTCTACACGAGCCGGGGACGGAATACGGACTTCGGCTAGGGGATAAAGGAGGTTCAAAAATGGTCTTGCTCGAGTTAGTTTAAAAATTAGCAATAATAGGGAATTAACATGGGATTTCAAACGCATCCCTAGGAAATTAACATAGGATTTCAGACGCATGCCCCCCTTTTTCCCTTAGGAGTTTAAAGACATGCCCTCTGGCGTCACAGCATCCCTGGCAAGATTCCTACGGGACCACAGTTTCCAGCTGGCAAGATTCCACCCCTGGCAGGCCACCCAGGGTTCCAAGTGTTCTAATATTTCTTCAGTATTCGCATGATTCCTACCCATTTTTGGCAAATTGTTTTTCTGGAAGATCCCCAGGATTTCCGTCACCAGGTCTAATATGGATAACACCGTCGTATCTCACAAACTAGACTTCAGGAGTCCATGGGGAATCCCCAATTGTAACCAAATACAGGCACAGACGTGGTTACAGCGTAAATAACAGTGCTCATGTTAAGCTATGAAACCTAATGGGAGAGGTTGGAAGATAAGTGACTCATCTTGCGAGAAGAGTAGATACCCAAACTGTTAAAAAGTATACTTACGGCCCAGAGCAGAATGGTACTGTGACACTGTTTTCACAATGGCACAAACACACACACAAACACACACACACACACACATACACACACACACACACACACACACACACACACACACACACACCACACACACACACACACACACACACACACACACACACACACACACACACACACACACACACACACACCACACACACACACACACACACACACACACACACACACACACACACACAAACACACACACACACACACACACACACACACACACACACACACACACACACACACACACACACACACACACACACACACACACACACACACACACACACACACACACACACCACACACACACACACACACACACACACACCACACACACACACACACACACACACACACACACACACACCACACACACACACACACACACACACACACACACCACACACACACACACACACACACACACACACACACACACACACACACACACACACACACACACACACACACACACACACACACACACACACACACACACACACACACACACACACACACACACACACACACCACACACACACACACACACACACACACACACCACACACACACACACACACACACACACACACACACCACACACACACACACACACACACACACACACACACACACACACACACACACACACACACACACACACACACACACACCACACACACACACACACACACACACACACACACACACACACACACACACACACACACACACACACACACACACACACACACACACACACACACCACACACACACACACACACACACACACACACACACACACACACACACACACACACACACACACACACACACACACACACACACACACACACACACACACACACACACACACACACACACACACACACACACACACACACACACACACACACACACACACACACACACACACACACACACACACACACACACACACACACACATTTTTTCCTTTAGAGCAGGGCACTTCATATGGAAGGGGTCGTCTTAGAAACTTCAAAAGGGGCTCATTCGATTCGAAATTGAAAGCTCTAGTGCCCTTTTTAATAGTCGAAAGTGATTGGAGGGCAACTAGCCCCCTTCCCCACTCCCATCATTCCCCAAAACACATCCAATCAAAATTTTGAGATAACCATTTTGTTCAGCATAGTTGATTTCCAGATAGAAAATATGTTTTTGAGGAGGACACTCCCCCAAAACCCTTAGGGCAAGGGTTTTAAGTTATGCCCTGGGGGCATATAAGGTTTTTATAGAAGGTGTTGTCGTAAAAACTTCAAAACAGGCTCATTCAATTGGAAATTAGAAGGGTTAGTACACTTTTTATAGTCGAAAGTGATTGGAGGGTAACTAGCCCCCCCCCACGCTCATCATTCCCCCAAACACATCCAATCAAAACCTTGAGATAGCCATTTTGTTTAGCGTAGTTGATTTCCAGATAGAAAATATATTTTTGAGGAGGACATTCCCCCAAAACCCTCAGGGCAAGGATTATAAGTTATACCCTGGGGGCATATAAAGTTTTTATAGAAGGTGTTGTCGTAGAAACTTCAAAAGGGCTCATTCAATTAGAAATTGAAAGGGCTAGTGCCTTTTTTAATAGTTGAAAGTGATTGGATAGCGACTAACGCCCCTCTCACGCCCACCATTTTCCCAAACACATCGAATTAAAATTTTTAGATATCCATTTTGTTCAACGTAGTCGAAAGTTCTGGAAATTAGGTCTTTTAGGATGATAACCCCCTCAGAGCCCTAAGTGCAAGGGTTGTAAGTTATGCACTGGGGCATATAAAGTTTTTATTGAAAGTGTTGTCGTAGAAACTTCAAAAGGGCTCATTCAATTAGAAATTGAAAGGGCTAGTGCCTTTATTAATAGTTGAAAGCTATTGGATAGCGACTAAAGCCCCTCTTACGCCCACCATTTTCCAAAACACATCCAGTCAAAATTTTGAGATATCCATTTTGTTCAACGTAGTTGAACGTTCTGGAAATTAGGTCTTTTAGGATGATAACCCCCTCAGAGCCCTCAGTGCAAGGGTTGTAAGTTATGCTCTGGGGCATATAAGGTTTAATAGAAAGTTGTTGTTTAAATCATAGGCAGCGCGATCGCGCTGCCTAAGTAAAGAACGGGGAAACTCGAGAACGAGACAAGAAACGGGGACTAAGTAAAGAGGAGGAATCTCCCCCACAACCCTCCGGGCAAGGGTTTTAAGTTATGGCCGGGGGGCATATAAGAACGATGTTGTCACGATGTATTATTTATTAATTTTTTCCTTTAGAGCAGGGCACTTCGTATCGAAGAAGTTGTCGTAGAAACTTCGAAAAGCGCTAATTCAATTAGAAATTGGAGTGGCTTGTGCCCTTTTTAATAGTCGAAAGTGATTGGAAGGTGACTTACACCCCTTGAACGCCCACTATTTCCCGAAACACATCCAATTACAATTTTGAGACAGCCATTTTGTTCAGCGTAGTTGATTTCCAGAAAGAAATTATGTTCTTGAGGACAGTCCCCCACAGCCCTTAGGGCAAGGGTTATAAGTTATGCCCTGGGGGCATATAAGGGTTTTTATAAAAAGCGTTGTCGTAGAAACTTTAAAAAAAGCTTATTCGATTGGAAATTCAAAGGGCTATTGCCCTTTTTAATAGTCGAAAGTGATTAGAGGGAAACTAACCCGCCTCTCACTCCCACCTTTTCCCAAACACATCTAATAAAAACTTTGAGATAACCATTTTATTCAACGTAGTTTTAAGTTCTGGCAATTAGGTCTTTGAGGATGACATTCCCGACACAGCCCTCAGGGCAAGGGTTGTAAGTTATGCCCTGGGTGCATATAACATTTTTATATAACGCGTTGTCGTAGAAACTTCAAAAAGGGCTCTTTCGATTGGAAATTGAAATGGCTAGTGCCCTTTTTAATAGTCGAAAGCGATTGGAAAGCAACTAACACCCCTTCCATGCCCACTATTTCCCCAAACACATCCAATAAAGATTTTGAGATAGCCATTTGTTCCACGCAGTTCAAAGTTCATGAAATTATACCTTTGAGCAGGACACTCCCCCCGCAGTCTTCAGGGCAATGGTTATAAGTTATGCCCTGGGGACATGTAAGGTTTTTATTGAAATCTTTGTCTTAGAAACTTGAAAAAGGGCTCATTCGATTGGAAATTCAAAGGGCTAGTGCCCTTTTTAATTGTCGAAAGTAATTTGAAGGCAACTAACCCCCCTCTCATGCCCATCTTTTTTCCAAACACATCCAATCAATATTTTAGATAGCTATTTTATTCAATGTTGTTGAAAGTCTTGGAAATTAGGTCTTTAAGGATGACAACCCCACAGCCCTCAGGGCAAGGGTTGTAAGTTATGCCCTGGGGGCATATAAGGTTTTAATTGAAAGCGTAGAAACTTCAAAAGGGCTCATTCAATTGGAAATTGAAAGGACTAGTGCCTTTTTTAATAGTTGAAAGTGATTAGAGAGCGACTAACGCCCCTCTCACGCTCACCATTTTCCCAAACACACCCAATCAAAATTTTGAGATATCTATTTGGTTCAACGTAGTTGAAAGTTCTTGAAATTAGGTCTTTTAGGATTATAACCCCCTCAGAGCCCTAAGTGCAAGGGTTGTAAATTATGACCTGGGGCATATTAAGTTTCTGTATAAAGTTGTTATAGAAATTTCAAAAAGGGCTCATTTGATTGGAAATTGAAATTACCCTTTTTAATAGTCGAAAGTGAGTAGAGAGTAATTAACCCCCCTCTGACGCCCACCATTTCCCCAAAAACATTCAATCAAAGTTTAGAGATAGCCATTTTGTTCAACGTAGTTGAAAGTTTCGGAAATTATGTATTTAAGGATGATAAACCCCCCAGAGCCCAAGGGTAAAGTTTGTGAGTTCTGCCCTAGGGGCATATAAGGTTTTTATAGATAGAGTTGTCGCAGAACTTCAAAAGGGGCTCATTCAATTCGAAATTGAGAGGGCTAGTGCCCTTTATAATAGTCGAAAGGGATTGGAGGGAACTAACCTCCCTCTCACGCCCACCATTCTTCCAAACACATCCAATCAAAATTATCAGATAACCATTTTGTTTAACGTAGTAAAAAGTTCTGGAAATTAGGTCTTTGAGAATGACACCCCCATCACTCAGGGCAAGGGTTGTAAGTTATGCCCTGGGGGGCATATAAGATTTTTATTGAAAGTTTTGTCGTAGAAACTTCAAAAGGGCTATTTTGATTGGAAATTGAAAGGGCTAGGTCCATTTTTAATAGTTGAAAGTGATTGGAGAACGACTACTACCGCCCCTCTCACGCCCACCATTTCCCCAAACACATCCAATCAAAATTCAACTTAGGTTATAATAAAGATCGAACTCTTCCCTATACTAACTTGCATACGCAACTTCACTATAGTTAAGATTACAGTATTTATATTATACATCATTATGAATTATAAAAGGTTCAAATGTTCGAAGAATATAGAGTTAAAAATTTTCCCACACCGGGAATCGAACCCGAGTTACAATAAAGAACGAACTCTTGCCTACACTAACTTGCATAGCCAACTATATTATAGGCTTGTACAGTTTTATTTAAAGTTTACATATAGAATCGATATAGTTCATTATAAATGGTGTTTGTCAATACGTTTTTTTTATACATATATAACATCAAGAATCATCGGATTCATCGAATCATCAGATATACCTGTAGTAGCTAATGTTATTAACATCCTATTGCAAACGAAAATAGAAATAGTATTTTTAACATTATAAAAAGCATGTAGACATATTTATGTAAAATGCAGTAATTCTTTTAGGGTTTTAGTAAGAAATCTAACTCTTTTAGAGTCTTATAAAAAAACTGATTTGTCAACTGAAACTAGATTAATTCCTGAAAATTTTAAATAAAACAATTTTATTTAGCTACAAACTGCAAAATTATTTAAGATGTCTTAGCAATAATTTTATTTTTTTGATTCAAACCAGAAAAGAACCTAAGAATCTTAAAATTAGTTTTTGTTTTTGTTAGATTCTAACTACTTGACGCAAAGAAAATCTGATTCGTCAACTGAAACTAGAATAATTCCTGAAAATTTTAAATAAAATAATTTTATTTAACTGCAAACTGCAAAAATATTTACGGTGTCTGAGCAATAATTTTTATTTTCTAATTCATTTCCGGGTTGCAGCGGTAGCTAGCAACCTAGTAAGAGACGATCACCTCCAATGTTAAGAAATATAAAACCCCCCAACTCCTAAAAAAAGAGTCAGATCAAAACAAAAAGTACACCATTAGAACCGCCTTGTCCGAATCCTCTATAAAGGAAACTTACCTCCCTTTGGCTTGAATAACAAAGAAAATATATTGGCTTGAAAATCAAGAAAATTGACTTTTACCACGTTATTCTCCACAAACGGGATATTTTTTTCTTTCCGCTTTTTCTTTCTGCTCAGCTAGCTGGGCACTGGAAAATCATAGAGAGCTGTATAATAGCTCATTTTAAAGGAAATTGCAACATCTAGTCACTTTTGTATTTAAAAATAAAATACTTTTTAAAGTAGAATCAATTTTGTCAAAAAAATTGCATTTTTGATGTATTTTCATACTGCAGTCTTTTCAAAGATATTTGAATTTTGAAGCAATAAAACAGTCCATGTAATGAACTCTATAGTAATAATAGCTACTTGTCTCAATAGTAACCGAAACTCCTGGAACCAAAATTTTCTTTTTTGGCTTAATCGCTAAAATTATTATGTAAATTGCAAAAATATTTATGATGCCTAATCAGTAATAGTAATTTTTTAATTTAAACAACAAAAATACATGAAAATTCTAAAATTAGTTTTGCTTTTTATCTCCTGGAAGAAATTTTTTTTTCATCTCAGTTCAAATTTATTATTGTATCCTGTAACCCGTAAAGTACATATCTCCATATTATTGTCTCATAATTGCAATTATTTTAGTTTTCAGTCCAGAATCACTAAACTTATTATTTAAACTGCAAAAATATTTATGGTGTCTAACCAATAATACTAATTTTGTAATTCAAACAAGATAAATACCTGAAAATTTTAAAATTAGTTTTGTTTTATGTTATAATAAAGAACGACCTCTTGCCTATACTAAATTTTATACGCCACTTAATTATAGTATAGGTTAGTAATTCCACACATAGCTTGGCACTGGAACATCGTAGAGAGTTGTTCAATGGCTCATTTTAAAGGAAATTAATGAGGTTGAAAATTTTTTGTAATTAAATCGAATTATCTTTAAAATAGAATCAGTTTTTTTACGAAAATGGGAAACATATTGGCTTGAATCCGGGTTGCAGCGGTAGCTAGCAACCTATTAAGAGACGATCACCTCCAATGTTAAGAAATATAAAACCCCCCAACTCCTAAAAAAAGAGTCAGATCAAACCAAAAAGTACACCATTAGAACCGCCTTGTCCGAATCCTCTATAAAGGAAACTTACCGCCCTTTGGCTTGAATAACAAAGAAAATATATTGGCTTGAAAATCAAGAAAATAGACTTTTACCACGTTATTCTCCACAAACGGCATATTTTTTTCTTTCCGCTTTTTTTTTCTGCTCAGCTAGCTGGGCACTGGAAAATCATAGAGAGTTGTATAATAGCTCTTTTTAAAGGCAATTGCAACATCTAGTCACTTTTGTAATTAAAAATAAAATACTTTTTAAAGTAGAATTATAATAAAGATCGAACTCTTCCCTATGCTAACTTGCATACGCAACTTCACTATAGTTAAGATTACAGTATTTATATTATGCATCATTATAAATTATAAAAGGTTCAAATGTTCGAAGATTATAGAGTTAAAAATTTTCCCACCCCGGGAATCGAACCCGAGCCTGTTAAGTGAAAGTTAACTATCCTAGCCACTAGACCATATTGAACCATAAAGAAGTATGATTTAAGAGCCATATGCGTATTATTATTTCACCATACCAATTATAATAAGGCCAAAACAAAATCGTCGACTTGCAACCTTACTTTTGACACATTAGTTAAATCTTCATCAGGCTTAAAAAATGTTTTGCTAGTTTTACATGGAAGATATAATAAAGAACGACCTCTTGCGTATGCTAAATTTTATAGGCCACTTAACTATAGTATAGGCAAGTACATTATAATAAAGATCGAACTCTTCCCTATACTAACTTGCATACGCAACTTCACTATAGTTAAGATTACAGTATTTATATTATTATAATAAAGATCAAACTCTTCCCTATACTAACTTGCATACGCAACTTCACTATAGTTAAGATTACAGTATTTATATTTTTACATTAAAAGACGATCACTGAAATAACAAACCATTCCATACATTTGACTTAGTTAGCTACTTTATTGTTTTATAATAAAGAACGACATCTAGCCAATGTTAACTGGAAAGTAATCCGGGTTGCAGCGGTAGCTAGCAACCTAGTAAGAGACGATCACCTCCAATGTCAAGAAATATAAAACCCCCCAACTCCTAAAAAAAGAGTCAGATCAAAACAAAAAGTACACCATTAGAACCGCCTTGTCCGAATCCTCTATAAAGGAAACTTACCGCCCTTTGGCTTGAATAACAAAGAAAATATATTGGCTTGAAAATCAAGAAAATTGACTTTTACCACGTTATTCTCCACAAACGGGATATTTTTTTCTTTCCGCTTTTTCTTTCTGCTCAGCTAGCTGGGCACTGGAAAATCATAGAGAGCTGTATAATAGCTCATTTTAAAGGAAATTGCAACATCTAGTCACTTTTGTATTTAAAAATAAAATACTTTTTAAAGTAGAATCAATTTTGTCAAAAAAATTGCATTTTTGATGTATTTTCATACTGCAGTCTTTTCAAAGATATTTGAATTTTGAAGCAATAAAACAGTCCATGTAATGAACTCTATAGTAATAATAGCTACTTGTCTCAATAGTAACCGAAACTCCTGGAACCAAAATTTTCTTTTTTGGCTTAATCGCTAAAATTATTATGTAAACTGCAAAAATATTTATGATGCCTAATCAGTAAAAGTAATTTTTTAATTTAAACAACAAAAATACATGAAAATTCTAAAATTAGTTTTGCTTTTTGTCTCCTGGAAGAAATTTTTTTTTCATCTCAGTTCAAATTTATTATTGTATCCTGTAACCCGTAAAGTATCCGGGTTGCAGCGGTAGCTAGCAACCTAGTAAGAGACGATCACCTCCAATGTCAAGAAATATAAAACCCCCCAACTCCTAAAAAAAGAGTCAGATCAAAACAAAAAGTACACCATTAGAACCGCCTTGTCCGAATCCTCTATAAAGGAAACTTACCTCCCTTTGGCTTGAATAACAAAGAAAATATATTGGCTTGAAAATCAAGAAAATTGACTTTTACCACGTTATTCTCCACAAACGGGATATTTTTTTCTTTCCGCTTTTTCTTTCTGCTCAGCTAGCTGGGCACTGGAAAATCATAGAGAGCTGTATAATAGCTCATTTTAAAGGAAATTGCAACATCTAGTCACTTTTGTATTTAAAAATAAAATACTTTTTAAAGTAGAATCAATTTTGTCAAAAAAATTGCATTTTTGATGTATTTTCATACTGCAGTCTTTTCAAAGATATTTGAATTTTGAAGCAATAAAACAGTCCATGTAATGAACTCTATAGTAATAATAGCTACTTGTCTCAATAGTAACCGAAACTCCTGGAACCAAAATTTTCTTTTTTGGCTTAATCGCTAAAATTATTATGTAAACTGCAAAAATATTTATGATGCCTAATCAGTAATAGTAATTTTTTAATTTAAACAACAAAAATACATGAAAATTCTAAAATTAGTTTTGCTTTTTGTCTCCTGGAAGAAATTTTTTTTTCATCTCAGTTCAAATTTATTATTGTATCCTGTAACCCGTAAAGTACATATCTCCATATTATTGTCTCATAATTGCAATTATTTTAGTTTTCAGTCCAGAATCACTAAACTTATTATTTAAACTGCAAAAATATTTATGGTGTCTAACCAATAATACTAATTTTGTAATTCAAACAAGATAAATACCTGAAAATTTTAAAATTAGTTTTGTTTTATGCTAGGTTTTAGATACTCGACACGGGATTTTGTGTGCTTAATAATTTTATTACAGTAAAGAACGAACATTAAATATTATAAAGAACGAATTACAATAAAGAAGGACACCTAGCCCATGTTAACTGAAACATAAATATGGATTATGTAATTTTACATTAAAAGACGATCGTTGAAATAACAAACAATTGCATACATTGGAATTAGTTAGCTACTTGATTGTTTGAGGTTCGTATCTTACTATTTAAAAGAAGAAAAAGCCGTAGGCTTTTTCCTGTTTGTAATCAGTTTATTATCCGGGTTGCAGCGGTAGCTAGCAACTTACATAAGGGACCGATATAGTTCACCATAAATCCGGGTTGCAGCGGTAGCTAGCAACCTAGTAAGAGACGATCACCTCCAATGTCAAGAAATATAAAACCCCCCAACTCCTAAAAAAAGAGTCAGATCAAAACAAAAAGTACACCATTAGAACCGCCTTGTCCGAATCCTCTATAAAGGAAACTTACCTCCCTTTGGCTTGAATAACAAAGAAAATATATTGGCTTGAAAATCAAGAAAATTGACTTTTACCACGTTATTCTCCACAAACGGGATATTTTTTTCTTTCCGCTTTTTCTTTCTGCTCAGCTAGCTGGGCACTGGAAAATCATAGAGAGCTGTATAATTATAGTAAAGAACGAACTCTTGCCCTTATTACATTAAAAGACGATCACTGAAATAACAAACCATTCCATACATTGGACTTAGTTAGCTACTTGATTGTTTGAGTTTCGTCTCTTACTATTTAAAAGAAGAAAAAGCCGTAGGCTTTTTCCTGTTTGTATTTATAGTTAAAAAACGAACTCAAGTCCAAAGAAACTGAACACTGTGGTTCATTCATATTATCTTCATTATTTTAGCTAGAATGTAAATAAACAAGTTTCTTTTTTAAATTTTAAATTGAAAAGATAGTGCTTTTAATTCAACATATTAAAAGTTCTTCCCGACGGGGAATCGAACCCCCTTCTCCCAAGTAAAAAGTGGGCATACTTACCATTAGACTATCGATGACTTTTAAAATAAAAGTTACATATAAGATATGATAATAATTTTTTAATCCTTACAATAAAGATCCAACTCTTGCTTATACTAACTGGTATGGGTTGCTTAACTATAGTGTAGGCTTGTAAAGTTATATTTAAAGTCAACAAATTAAAAATTCCCTACAACGGGGAATCGAACCCCGATCGCCCTCGTGACAAGTGGGTATGTTTACCATTGTACTATTGGAGAATCATGATAAATATGTTACATATAAGATTATAAATATGTTACATATAAGAAATGATAAAAAAAAAGGTTAACTTACTAAGAAATTATAATAAAGAACGACCTCTTGTCTATACCAAATTTTATAGGTCACTTAACTATAGTATAGGCTAGTACAGTTATTATATTTAAGGTCAATATATTAAAATTTTCCACTAAAAGACGGTCATTGGAATAAAAAAAACCCAATACATGCATTTGATTTAGTAAGCTACTTGATTGTTTGAGGCTAGTCTTGATTGTTTGAAGAAAAAGCCGTAGGCTTTTTCCTGTTTGTAATCAATTATTACATTAAAAGACGATCATTGGAATAACAAACAATTGCATACATTGGAATTGGTTAGCTACTTGTCCGGGTTGCAGCGGTAGCTAGCAACCTAGTAAGAGACGATCACGTCCAATGTTAAGAAATATAAAAACCCATAGTTCCTAACAAAGGAGTCAGATCAAAACAAAAAGTACACCATTAGAACCGCCTTGTCCGAAACCTCTATAAAGAAAACTTACCGCCCTTTGGCTTGAATAACAAAGAAAATATATTGGCTTGAAAATCAAGCAAATTGACTTTTACCACGTTATTCAAAACCCCCCAACTCCTAAAAAAAGAGTCAGATCAAAACAAAAAGTACACCATTAGAACCACCTTGTCCGAATCCTCTATAAAGGAAACTTACCGCCCTTTGGCTTGAATAACAAAGAAAATATATTGGCTTGAAAATCAAGAAAATTGACTTTTACCACGTTATTCTCCACAAACGGGATATTTTTTTCTTTCCGTTTTTTTTTCCTGCTCAGCTAGCTGGGCACTGGAAAATCCTAGAGAGCTGTATAATAGCTCATTTTAAAGGAAATTGCAACATCTAGTCACTTTTGTAATTAAAAATAAAATAATTTTTAAAGTAGAATCAATTTTGTCAAACAAATTTACAGTAAAGAACGACCTCTTCCCTATGCTAAATTTTTATAGGCCACTTACGTATAGTATAGTCTAGTACAGTTATATTTAAGGTCAATATATTAAAATTTTCCATTAAAGGCGATCATTGGAATAAAAACCAATTACATACATTGGATTTAGTTCGCTACTTGATTATTTTAGGCTAGTCTCTTACTATTTCGAAGAAGAAAAAGTCGTATGTTTTTTCCTGTTTGTAATCATCCGGGTTGCAGCGGTAGTTAGTAACCTAGTAAGAGACGATCACGCCCTATAGTAAATACTAAAGTAACCCATAACTCCTGAAAAAAGATTCAGATCAAAACAAAAAGTATACTATTAGAACTGCCTTTTCCAAAACTTCTATATAGCAAACTTACCGTTCTTTGGCTTGATCCGAGTTGCAGAGGTACCTAGCAACCTAGTAAGAGACGATCACGTTCAATTTTAAGAAATATAAAAACCCATAGCTCCTAAAAAAGGAGTAGGATCAAAACAAAAAGTACACCATTAGTACAATTGTTACATAAAGAACCGATATAGTTCATCATAAATGGTATTTTTCAATTAGGTGTTTTATATAATTATCCATTGTTATGTAATCAGGGCGGCAGCGGTAGCTAGCAACCTAGTAAGAGACGATCACGCCCCAAAGTAAAAAACTAATGTAACCCATAAATCCTGAATAAAGATTCAGATAAAAACAAAAAGTACACTATTAGAACCGCCTTGTCTAAAACTTCTATAAAGCAAACTTACCGTCCTTTTGCTTGAATAACAAAGAAAATAAATTGGCTTGAAAATCAAGAAAATTGACAGTAGAGAAGCCTCATGAGGTCCCACGAGAACACCATATATGGGCATAGACTCCCTAGGGGAAATGGATTTCCGAGAAATTGATTGCGTAATCGAAGGGGAAATGAATTTCTGAGAAATTGATTTGTTGGAGTTTACAATAAAGAACGACACCTTGCCCATGTTAACTAAAACATAAATAGGGATTATGTAATTTCCAATAGTATCATGGCTGTAGAAATGGCTGAAACCTAGTTAGAATAAAAAACGATCATTGGAATAACAAAAATTGCATACCTTTGGAATTAGCTAGCTACTTGATTATTTGAGACTCGTCTCTTACTATTTAAAAGAAGAAAAAGCCGTAGGCTTTTTCCTGTGTGTAATCAGTTTATTATCATAGGCAGCGCGCTAGCACTGCCTGAGTAAAGAACGATGTGGGCACAATGTGTTTTTTTTCGGGTTGCAGCGATAGCTAGCATCCGGGTTGCAGCGATAGCTAGCAACCTAGTAAGAGACGATCACGTCTAATGTTAAGAAATATAAAAACCCATAGTTCCTAACAAAGGAGTCAGATCAAAACAAAAAGTACACCATTAGAACCGCCTTGTCCGAAACCCCTGTATAGGAAACTTTCTGTCCCTTGGCTTGAACAGCAAGGGAAATATATTGGCTTGAAAATCAAGAAAATTGACTTTAACCACGTTATTCTCCCCAAACGGGATATTTTTTTCTTTTTTTTTCTTTTCCACAGATAGCTTGGCACTGGAACATCGTAGAGGGTTGTTCAATGGCTCATTTTAAAGGAAATTAATTGGGTTAAAAATCTATAGTAACTAAAATAAATTATTTCTAAAAGAGAATAAATTTTTCCACCAAAAACTGCATTTTTGATGTCTTTTCACACTGCAGTCTTTCAAACATAATCGTATACCAGTTATTATAATAAAGATCGAACTCTTCCCTATACTAACTTGCATACGCAACTACACTATAGTTGAGATTACAGTATTTATATTATGCATCATTATAAATTATAAAAGGTTCAAATGTTCGAAGATTATAGAGTTAAAAATTTTCCCACCCCGGGAATCGAACCCGAGCCTGTTAAGTGAAAGTTAACTATCCTAGCCACTAGACCATATTGAACCATAAAGAAGTATGATTTAAGAGCCATATGCGTATTATTATTTCACCATACCAATTATAATAAGGCCAAAACAAAATCGTCGACTTGCAACCTTACTTTTGACACACTAGTTAAATCTTCATCAGGCTTAAAAATGTTTTGCTAGTTTTACATGAAAGAACGAACCTTAGTCCATATACAATAAAGAATGACACCTTGCCCATGTTAACTAAAATATAAATAGGGATTATGTAATTTCCAATAGTATCATGGCTGTAGAGATGGCTGAAACCTAGTTACAATAAAAAACGATCATTGGAATAACAAAAATTGCATACCTTTGGAATTAGCTAGCTACTTGATTATTTGAGACTCGTCTCTTACTATTTAAAAGAAGAAAAAGCCGTAGGCTTTTTCCTGTGTGTAATCAGTTTATTATCATAGGCAGCGCGCTAGCACTGCCTGAGTAAAGAACGATGTGGGCACAATATGTTTTTTTTTCGGGTTGCAGCGATAGCTAGCATCCGGGTTGCAGCGATAGCTAGCAACCTAGTAAGAGACGATCACGTCTAATGTTAAGAAATATAAAAACCCATAGTTCCTAACAAAGGAGTCAGATCAAAACAAAAAGTACACCATTAGAACCGCCTTGTCCGAAACCCCTGTATAGGAAACTTTCTGTCCCTTGGCTTGAACAGCAAGGGAAATATATTGGCTTGAAAATCAAGAAAATTGACTTTAACCACGTTATTCTCCCCAAACAGGATATTTTTTTCTCTTTTCTTTTTTTTTCTTTTCCACATATAGCTTGGCACTGGAACATCGTAGAGGGTTGTTCAATAGCTCATTTTAAAGGAAATTAATTGGGTTAAAAATCTATAGTAACTAAAATAAATTATTTCTAAAAGAGAATAAATTTTTCCACCAAAAACTGCATTTTTGATGTCTTTTCACACTGCAGTCTTTCAAACATAATCGTATACCAGTTATAGGGGTTGCAGCGGTAGCTAGCAACCTAGTAAGAGACGATCACGTCCAATGTTAAGAAATATAAAAACCCATAGTTCCTAACAGAGGAGTCAGATCAAAACAAAAAGTACACCATTAGAACCGCCTTGTCCTAAACCCCTGTATAGGAAACGTTCTGTCCCTTGGCTTGAACAGCAAGGGAAATATATTGGCTTGAAAATAAAGAAAAGTGGCAGCTACTACAACATTCTGCCGAAACGGGATATTTTTTTCTTTTTTTTTCTTTTTTTCTTTTCCACAGATAGCTTGGCACTGGAACATCGTAGAGGGTTGTTCAATAGCTCATTTTAAAGTAAATTTTTTGGGTTAAAAATCTATAGTAACTAAAATAAATTATTTCTAAAAGAGAATAAATTTTTCCACCAAAAACTGCATTTTTGATGTCTCTTTAAACTGCAGTCTTTCAAACATAATCGTATACCAGCGGTAAGATTTGAACCCACGCCTCCGAAGAGACTGGTGGCTAACACCAGTGTCTTGGACCACTCGGCCAGGCTGCCTCTCATAATTTGGGTTGCAGCAGTAGCTAGCAACCTAGTAAGAGACGATCAGTCCCATGCTAAGAAATATAAAAACCCAAAACTCCTAGTAGCTAGTTAGCTACTTGATTGTTTGAGTTTCGTCTCTTACTATTTAAAAGAAGAAAAAGCCGCAGGCTTTTTCCTGTTTGTATTTATAGTTAAAAAACGAACTCAGGTCCAAAGAAACTGAACCCTGTGGTTCATTCATATTATCTTCATTATTTTAGCTAGAATGTAAATAAACAAGTTTCTTTTTTTACAGTAAAGACCGATCTGTAGCCCGTAGTATCCGGGTTGCAGCGGTAGCTAGCAACCTAGTAAGAGACGATCACGTCCAATGTTAAGAAATATAAAAACCCATAGTTCCTAACAGAGGAGTCAGATCAAAACAAAAAGTACACCATTAGAACCGCCTTGTCCGAAACCCCTATAAAGGAAACTTACCGCCCTTTGGCTTGAATAACAAAGAAAATATATTGGCTTGAAAATCAAGAAAATTGACTTCAACCACGTTATTCTCCACAAACGGGATATTTTTTCCTTTCTTTCTTCTTTTCCTCAGATAGCTTGGCATTATCCGGGTTGCAGCGGTAGCTAACAACCTAGTAAGAGACGATCACGTCCAATGTTAAGAAATATAAAAACCCATAGTTCCTAACAGAGGAGTCAGATCAAAACAAAAAGTACACCATTAGAACCGCCTTGTCAGAAACCCTTGTATAGGAAACGTTCTGTCTCTTGGCTTGAACATTATAATAAAGAACAACCTCTTGCCTTTATTAATTTATATTAAAGTTATTATATTTAGCTAAGAGGTAGGGAAACTGAGTTACTTTTTTAAATTGTATTACATAATCCGGGTTGCAGCGGTAGCTAGCAACCTAGTAAGAGACGTCACGTCCAATGTTAAAAATATAAAAACCCATAGTTCCTAACAGAGGAGTCAGATCAAAACAAAAAGTACACCATTAGATTATAATAAAGAACGACCTCTTGCCTATACTAAATTTTATACGCCACTTAATTATAGTATAGGTTAGTAATTCCACACATAGCTTGGCACTGGAACATCGCAGAGAGTTGTTCAATGGCTCATTTTAAAGGAAATTAATGAGGTTGAAAATTTTTTGTAATTAAATCGAATTATCTTTAAAATAGAATCAGTTTTTTTACGAAAATAGGAAACATATTGGCTTGAATATAATAAAGAACGACATCTAGCCAATGTTAACTGGAAAATAATTATAATAAAGAACAACCTCTTGCCTTTATTAATTTATGTTAAAGTTATTATATTTAGCTAAGAGGTAGGGAAGCTGAGTTACTTTTTTAAATTGTAAATTTAAGAGATACTACTTTAAATTCAATATAATAAAAAAAATTTCTGACGGGGAATCGAACCCAGGTCTTCCGCATGACTAACAGCGATAGTGACCACTGTACTATCAGAGACTTAAAATATATAAATAATATATAAGTCATGATATTAAATTGGTTAATACATCTTTCTACATGTTTTTTCGGGTTGCAGCGGTAGCTAGCAACCTAGTAAGAGACGATCACGTCCAATGTTAAGAAATATAAAAACCCATAGTTCCTAACAAAGGAGTCAGATCAAAACAAAAAGTACACCATTAGAACCGCCTTGTCCGAAACCCCTGTATAGTAAACTTTCTGTCCCTTGGCTTGAACAGCAAGGGAAATATATTGGCTTGAAAATCAAGAAAAGTGGCAGCTACTACAACATTCTGCCTAAACGGGATATTTTTTTTTCTTTGTTTCCAGAGATAGCTTGGCACTGGAACATCGTAGATAGTTGTTCAATGGCTCATTTTAAAGGAAATTAATTGGGTTAAAAATCTATAGTAACTAAAATAAATTATTTCTAAAAGAGAATCCGGGTTGCAGCGGTAGCTAGCAACCTAGTAAGAGACGATCACGTCCAATGTTAAGAAATATAAAAACCCATAGTTCCTAAAAAAGGAGTCAGATCAAAACAAAAAGTACACCATTAGAACCGCCTTGTCCGAAACCCCTGTATAGGAAACTTTCTGTCCCTTGGCTTGAACAGCAAGGGAAATATATTGGCTTGAAAATCAAGAAAAGTGGCAGCTACTACAACATTCTTCCTAAACGGGATATTTTTTTCTTTTTTTTTCTTTGTTTCCAGAGATAGCTTGGCACTGGAACATCGTAGAGGGTTGTTCAATAGCTCATTTTAAAGGAAATTAATTGGGTTAAAAACCTTTTGTAACTAAAATAAATTATTTCTAAAAGAGAATAAATTTTTCCACCAAAAACTGCATTTTCGATGTCTTTTCACACTGCAGTCTTTCAAACATAATCGTTTACCAGCGGTTAGATTTGAACCCACGCCTCCGAAGAGACTGGTGGCTAACACCAGTGCCTTGGACCACTCGGCCAGGTTGCCTCTCATAAATAATATATATGTGAATCCGGGTTGCAGCAGTAGCTAGCAATCTAGTAAGAGACGATCAGTCCAATGCTAAGTTACATTAAAGAATTACATTAAAGAACGAACTTTCATCCATAGTAATTGATGTATTATAAGAAATCATTATATATATAATGCATTTTCCTTAATGATTAATATTAGACATAAATTAAAATCTTGTTTGGGGTAAAAGAGCAGTGATTAGATTTTAAACCATAATTACTTTCTGAAAAATTAGGGCCCGACCGGATTCGAACCGGTGACCTATCGATCTGCAGTCGATGGCACTACCTCTGAGCTAAGAACCCATTTTGTTAAGAGAGAATTAAAGATGTTAACATGAATATTAGATATAAATTAAATTACAGTAGAGAACAAACTTCCAGCCCATAGTAACTAAAATAATCCGGGTTGCAGCGGTAGCTAGCAACCTAGTAAGAGACGATCACCTCCAATGTTAAGAAATATAAAAACCCGTAGCTCCTAAAAAAAGAGTCAGATCAAAACAAAAAGTACACCATTAGAACCGCCTTGTCCAAATCCTCCATAATATATAATAAAGATCGAACTCTTCCCTATACTAACTTGCATACGCAACTTCACTATAGTTAAGATTACAGGATTTATATTTTTACATTAAAAGACGATCACTGAAATAACAAACCATTCCATACATTGTACTTAGTTAGCTACTTGATTGTTTGAGGTTCGTCTCTTACTATTTAAAAGAAGAAAAAGCCGTAGGCTTTTTCCTGTTTGTATTTATAGTTAAAAAACGAACTCAAGTCCAAAGAAACTGAACACTGTGGTTCATTCATATTATCTTCATTATTTTAGCTAGAATGTAAATAAACATGTTTCTTTTTAAAATTTTAAATTGAAAAGATAGTGCTTTTAATTCAACATTTTAAAAGTTCTCCCCGACGGGGAATCGAACCCCCTTCTCCCAGGTAACAACTGGGCATACTTACCATTAGACTATCGAAGACTTTTAAAATAAAAGTTACATATAAGATATGATAATAATTTTTTAATCCGGGATACATAAAGGCTCGATCATCGAATTTTTACATTAAAGAACGAACTTTAGTCCATACTTTATATTAAAGGACGATCATTAGAAAAGCACACCATTGCATATATTGGACTGAGTTAGTTTTTCATTTTATAATATACTAAATTTTATACGCCACTTAATTATAGTATAGGTTAGTAATTCCACAGATATCCGGGTTGCAGCGGTAGCTAGCAACCTAGTAAGAGACGATCACCTCCAATGTTAAGAAATATAAAACCCCCCAACTCCTAAAAAAAGAGTCAGATCAAAACAAAAAGTACACCATTAGAACCACCTTGTCCGAATCCTCTATAAAGAAAACTGACCGCCCTTTGGCTTGAATAACAAGGAAAATATATTGGCTTGAAAATCAAGAAAATAGACTTTTACCACGTTATTCTCCACAAACGGGATATTTTTTTCTTTTTTCTTTTTCTTTTCCACAGATAGCTTGGCACTGGAACATCGTAGAGGGTTGTTCAATAGCTCATTTTAAAGGAAATTAATTGGGTTAAAAATCTATAGTAACTAAAATAAATTATTTCTAAAAGAGAATAAATTTTTCCACCAAAAACTGCATTTTTGATGTCTTTTCACACTGCAGTCTTTCAAACATAATCGTATCCGGGTTGCAGCGGTAGCTAGCAACCTAGTAAGAGACGATCACGTCCAATGTTAAGAAATATAAAAACCCATAGTTCCTAACAAAGGAGTCAGATCAAAACAAAAAGTACACCATTAGAACCGCCTTGTCCGAAACCCCTGTATAGGAAACTTTCTTTCCCTTGGCTTGAACAGCAAGGGAAATATATTGGCTTGAAAATCAAGAAAATTGACTTTAACCACGTTATTCTCCCCAAACGGGATATTTTTTTCTTTTTTCTTTTTTTTTCTTTTCCACAGATAGCTTGGCACTGGAACATCGTAGAGGGTTGTTCAATAGCTCATTTTAAAGTAAATTAATTGGGTTAAAAACCTTTTGTAACTAAAATAAATTATTTCTAAAAGAGAATAAATTTTCCACCAAAAACTGCATTTTCGATGTCTTTTCACACTCCAGTCTTTCAAACATAATCGTATACCAGCGGTAAGATTTGAACCCACGCCTCCGAAGAGACTGGTGGCTAACACCAGTGCCTTGGACCACTCGGCCAGGCTGCCTCTCATAAATAAATATATATGTGAATTTGGGTTGCAGCAGTAGCTAGCAACCTAGTAAGAGATGATCAGTCCAATGCTAAGAAATATAACAAAACTCCTAAAAATAGAGTCAGATCAAAACAAAAGTACATCATTAGAATTACCTTGTCTGAAACTCTACTAGATAAATAATGAATGTCATCATAGTTTTATATTAGAGCTATGACGTGAATAGAAAAACATGAAATTATATTGTTGTTTCTGAAGACGTCATGAAATAATATCATTGCTCTATGACGTCAACAAAATCATTACGCTGTGACGTCATAATTACTACTTAAGAACTACAAAGATGAAAATGTTCTCATTCATAATTACATAATGGTTTCAATCAAGCAAGTCGCACGCAAGTTGAAAAAACAGTACTACACAAACAACAGAGATAGTATCTTGAAAAGAGAAAAGCAAAAATATTCAACCGACCAGGCGCATCGAGAAGTAAAAATTGAGAGAGCAAAACAAAGGTATTCAACCGACCAGGCGTATCGAGAAGTAATAATTGAGAGAGCAAAACAAAGGTATTCAACCGACCAGGCGTATCGAGAAGTAATAATTGAGAGAGCAAAACAAAGGTATTCAACCGACCAGGCGTATCGAGAAGTAATAATTGAGAGAGCAAAACAAAGGTATTCAACCGACCAGGCGTATCGAGAAGAAATAATTGAGAGAGCAAAACAAAACAGCAAGATGTGTTATCACAATGATGAAGATTATAGACATGCAAAAATTGAGACAGCCAAACAAAAGATCAAGGAGAGTTATCACAATGATGAAGATTACCGCATCAAATATAAGAAAAACCAAAAGCAAAGGTATTCAACCGTCCAGGTGTATCGAGAAGCAAAAATTGAGACAGCCAAACAAAAGATCAAGGAGCGTTACTGGGGTGACAAAATCTATAATGAAAAAATTAAATTCTCTGCGAGGTTGTACCGAAGAACGCATAAGGACAGAGGGAAAAATTACATTCAGAAATACAAGAAGATGGCAAAAATGCAGGCTGATCTTTGTAAATTGAGAAACATTTTACGCATGTTTTATCGGAATCACGAAAAGTATTCAAAATTACAGATTAAAATTCTCTTTGAAAGAGCGGATGCTGTTGAAAAGTCGGCTAGAAATTCTTTGGCAAAGCTTCATAGTAATATCCAAAAGAAATGTTGTCAGTTTAACGAAAAGCTTCCAAGGTATGGATTGGCAACTGCGGAACAGTTTATAGATGCAATGGAAAATGTTCGACAACACAGTGAATATACGGAGGCGTACTTCTTAGAAAATTCGTATATTAATTTTGGAAGGAGCAATTGCAGTTTATGTAGCAGCAATAAAAATATATATACAAGCATACCTATCAACAGCGAAGGAAAAGCAATGTTTTTCAATTATGGTGAAAACGAGCCTGTTAGGGTTATTAGTAAATGTGTTTGTAAGACTAATGATTTAGAACAAATTCCTGGAACACCGACTCAAGAAAAAAGCATTTCTAACTGTGTTTTAAACAGTTCGTTTAGTTCTACTGAATATTTGGCAAAAAATTCTCTGTGTAGTAGAACAAACTGTCCTGATAAGTACGAGACAACTATTGAAAAATGCTCTAGAACTAGATCTGACAAGGAAATTATGATGGCTGAAGTCACCTATAACAATCCGAGTAAACATTCAAAACCCAAAATTGGGCAGCAGGTTACTTGGCAATGTCACCCTGATATCTGCAAGCTCTATCCGATGGATATTGAATTATGTCAAATTCTTTTTGATATCCTTGAAAATAATATAGCATTAAAATTTTCAACTGACAAAGTGGTTAATTTCTACCTTGGCGGCTTGGATTATTGTGAAATCAATTACAGTTATAATAAAGAACGAACTCTTGCCTATACTAAATTACACACTCAACTTAATTATAGTAAATGATATAGTAATGATATGGTTCTATTGATGTTTTATAAAGGACCGATATAGTTAATCATAAATGGTATTTGTCAAAAAGATTTTTGTATTATTATCCATTATTATGTAAAATGCAGTAATTTGGGGGGGGGGGTTAACAAAAAAAATATTTGTTAACTAAAACTAGAATTATACCTGAAAATTTTAAATATAATAATTTTATTTAACTGCAAATTGCGAAAATATTTATGAAGTCTGAGCAATATCACATTAAAAGACTATCATTGGAATAATAAACCATTGCAGACATCGGACATATTACAGTAAAGAACTATCTCTCTCCCATAGAAATTGATATGTTACATTAATCCGGGTTGCAGCGGTAGCTAGCAACCTAGTAAGAGACGATCACGTCCAATGTTAAGAAATGTAAAAACCCATAGTTCCTAAAAAAGTAGTCAGATCAAAACAAAAAATACACCATTAGAACCCCCTTGCCCGAAACCCCTTGAAAGGAAACTTACCACCCTTTGGCTTGAACAGCAAGGGAAATATATTGGCTTGAAAATCAAGAAAATTTACTTTAACCACGTTATTCTCCACAAACGGGATATTTTTTTCTTTTTTTCTTCTTTTCCAGAGATAGCTTTGCACTGGAACATCGTAGAGAGTTGTTCAATGGCTCATTTTAAAGGAAATTAATTGGGTTAAAAACCTTTTGTAACTAAAACAAATTATTTTAAAACAGGATAAATTTTTGCACTAAAAACTGTATTTTTGATGTCTTTCCATACTGCTGTCTTTTCAAAGACATTTGATTTTTGAAGCAATCAAACAGTTCGTGGTAAGGTTGTATTTTAAACTTTATATTGCATAGATAGCTTAGCACTGGAACATCGTAGAGAGTTGTTCAATGGATCATTTTAAATTATAATAAAGAACGAATATTTTACCGATTATCTACTAATTACAATAAGGAACGAACTGTAACCCATAGTAACTTAAGTATTAAACCAAACAGTTCGTGGTCATAATAAAGAGCTGTGTAATGGCTCATTTTATCCGAGTCGCAGCGATAGCTAGCAACCTAGTAAGAGACGATCATGTCCAATGTTAAGAAATATAAAAACCCATAGCTCCTAAAAAACGAGTCAGATCAAAACAAAAAGTACACCATTTGAATAGCCTTGTCCGAAACCCCTATATATGAAACTTTCTGTCCCTTGGCTTGAACATCAAGAGAAATATATAGGCTTGAAATTCAAGAAAAGTGGCAGCTACTACAGCTACTGCCTAAACGGGATAATTTTTTTTTTTTTTTCTTTTCCACAGATAGCTTGGCACTGGAATATCGTAGAGAGTTGTTCAATGGCTCATTTTAAAGGAAATTAATTGGCTTAAAAATCTTTTGTAACTAAATTACATAAAGGATCGACGTGGTTCATTATAAATTATATCCGGGTTGCAGCGGTAGCTAGCAACCTAGTAAGAGACGATCACGTCCAATGTTAAGAAATATAAAAACCCATAGTTCCTAACAAAGGAATCAAATCAAAACAAAAAGTACACCATTAGAACCGCCTTGTCCGAAACTCCTGTAGAGTAAACTTTCAGTCCATTGGTTTGAACAGCAAGGGAAATATATAGGCTTGAAAATTAAGAAAAGTGGCAGCTACTACAACATTCTTCCTAAACGGGATATTTTTTTCTTTTTTTCTTTTTTTCTTTCTTTTCCACAGATAGCTTGGCACTGGAACATCGTAGAGAGTTGTTCAATGGCTCATTTTAAAGGAAATTAATTGGGTTAAAAACCTTTTGTAACTAAAATAAATTTTTTCTAAAAGTGAATAAATTTTTCCACCAAAAACTGCATTTTTGATGTCTGTTCACACTGCAGTATTTCAAACATAATCGTATACCAGCGGTAAGATTTGAACCCACGCCTCCGAAGAGACTGGTGGCTAACACCAGTGCCTTGGACCACTCGGCCAGGCTGCCTCTCATAAATAATATATATGTGAATCTGGGTTGCAGTATTATAATAAAGATCGAACTCTTCCCTATACTAACTTGCATACGCAACTTCACTATAGTTAATATTACAGCATTTATATTTTTACATTAAAAGACGATCACTGAAATAACAAACCATTCCATACATTGGACTTAGTTAGCTACTTGATTGTTTGAATTTCGTCTCTTACTATTTAAAAAAAGAAAAAGCCGTAAGCTTTTTCCTGTTTGTATTTATTGTTAAAAAACGAACTCAAGTCCAAAGAAACTGAACACTGTGGTTCATTCATATTATCTTCATTATTTTAGCTAGAATGTAAATAAACAAGTTTCTTTTTTAAATTTTAAATTGAAAAGATAGTGCTTTTAATTCAACATATTAATAACGATATAGATTACCGAAACAAATATAAGAAAAAAGTTGCTACCAGAATAATGGGTAGATACTGGGGTGACAAAAGCTATAATGAAAAAATTAAATTCTCTGCAAAGTTGTACCGAAGAACGCATAAGGACAAAGGGAAAAATTACATTCAGAAATACAAGAAGATGGCAAAAATTCAGGCTGATCTTTGTAAATTGAGAAACATTTTACGCATGTTTTATCGGGATCACGAAAAGTATTCAAAATTACAGATTAAAATTCTCCTTGAAAGAGCGGATGCTGTTGAAAAGTCGGCTAGAAATGCTTTGGCAAAGCTTCATAGTAATATCCAAAAGAAATGTTGTCAGTTTAATGAAAAGCTTCCAAGGTATGGACTGGCAACTGCGGAACAGTTTATAGATACAATGGAAAATGTTCGACAACACAGTGAATATACAGAGGCGTACTTCTTAGAAAATTCGTATATTAATTTTGGAAGGAGCAATTGCAGTTTATGTAGCAGCAATAAAAATATATATACAAGCATACCTATCAGCAGCGAAGGAAAAGCAATGTTTTTCAATTATGGCAAAAACGATTCTGTTAGGGTTATTAGTATATGTGTTTGTAAGACTAATGATTTAGAACAAATTCCTGGAACACCGACTCAAGAAAAAAGTATTTCTAACTGTGTTTTAAACAGTTCTTTTAGTTCTACTGAATATTTGGCAAAAAATTCTCTGTGTAGTAGAACAAACGGTCCTGAAAAGTACGACACAACTATTGAAAAATGCTCTGAATCTAGATCTGACAAGGAAATTATGATGGCTGAAGCCACCTATAACAATCTGAGTAAACATTCAAAACCAAAAATTGGGCAGCAGGTTACTTGGCAATGTCACCCTGATATCTGCAAACTCTGTCCGACGGATATTGAATTATGTCAAATTCTTTTTGATATCCTTGAAAATAATATAGCATTAAAATTTTCAACTGACAAAGTGGTTAATTTCTACCTTGGCGGCTTGGATTATTGTGAAATCAATTACAGGGACACAAGAAAGCATGGGCATTCGTTATACTGTACCCCAAATGAGGGATGTCAGAGCTATTTGCGTTCTCTAAGGGCACTAGTTAAAATAAAGAACGAACGCTTCCTCATAGTAACTGAAATATTAATTAAAAGTAGTATATCCGGGTTGCAGCGGTAGCTAGCAACCTAGTAAGAGACGATCACGTCCAATGTTAAGAAATATAAAAACCCATAGTTCCTAAAAAAGGAGTCAGATCAAAACAAAAAGTACACCATTACAACCGCCTTGTCCGAAACCCCTGTATAGGAAACTTTCTGTCCCTTGGCTTGAACAGCAAGGGAAATATATTGGCTTGAAAATCAAGAAAAGTGGCAGCTACTACAACATTCTTCCTAAACGGGATATTTTTTTCTTTTTTTCTTTGTTTCCAGATTACAGTAAAGAACGAACTTCAGCCCATAGTAACTAAAGTAAGATTACAAATTTAAGACTAAAACAAGTACTTTGTTTGCTTTGGTATGAAATACTGGCAGCGTTGGGATTTGAACCCACACTTCGAAAGATACGGGTGGCTAAAACCAACGCCTTAGACCTCTCGGCCAAGCTGCCTCGGATAACTATGTGTATATCACGTATAGTGACAAAAATGATTACCCAGTATCAAATCATACAGTTCGTAGCAATACGGGTTTATATTAAAAGGCGATCATTAGGAGAACAAACAATTGGATACATTGGACTTAGTTCGCTGCCTGATTTTTTGAAAATTGTCTCTTACTACTCCAAAGAAGAAAAAGCCGTAGGCTTTTTCCTGTTTGTAATCAGGCCTTACATAATCTGGGTTGTCAAACAGTTTGTGTTATAGTAAAGAGCGATAACTAGCCTATGGTTATGTAAAGGAATATAAATGGGGACAGCAGTGTTATGTATGAAAAGATATTTGTATATTATAATAAAGAATTATAGTAAAGAACGAATCACGAAGCAAATATAAGATAAGATGAGATTTATTGCTGAAAAACGGCTATCACAAGCCCAAAAGGGCCGAATTCGCAATTTAGCGTCAAATAAAGCAAAAAAAGAACAACAAAAACAAACAATAAAAAAACAACAGACCCTTTTATAAAAGGGTCAAGGGGACATTGACCCTTTTATAAAAGGGTCGATGTCAAATACGCAAAAATGTTAAAAAAAAAACCAAAAAAGCTCAGAAAATTAGAAGGCCAATGTCAAGTCAGCAAAAATGACAAAAAAAACGAAAACTCGTAAAATTACCAAGGGGATAAAGTAAAATTAAAACGTAAAACTAAGTTAGTTGGTGACTAACAAACATAAATATAAAACCTCCAAATTTGCAAAATTACATTAAAAGACGATCATTGGAATAACATACCACTGCATACATTGGACTTAGTTAGCTACTTGATTGCTTGAGGTTCGTCTCTTACTATTTCAAAGAAGAAAAAGCCGTAAGCTTTTTCCTGTTTGTAATCTGGGTCGCAGCGGTAGCTAGCAACCTAGTAAGTGACGATCACGTCCAATGTTAAGAAATATAAAAACCCATAGTTCCTAACAAAGGAGTCAGATCAAAACAAAAATTACACCATTAGAACCGCCTTGTCCGAAACCCCTGTATAGTAAACTTTCTGTCCCTTGGCTTGAACAGCAAGGAATATATATTGGCTTGAAAATCAAGAAAAGTGGCAGCTACTACAACATTCTGCCTAAACGGGATATTTTTTTTTCTTTGTTTCCAGAGATAGCCTGGCACTAGAACATCGTATATAGTTGTTCAATGGCTCATTTTAAAGGAAATTAATTGGGTTAAAAATCTATAGTAACTAAAATAAATTATTTCTAAAAGACAATAAATTTTTCCACCAAAAACTGCATTTTTGATGTCTTTTCACACTGCAGTCTTTCAAACATAATACCAGCGGTAAGATTTGAACCCACGCCTCGGAAGAGACTGGGGGCTAACACCAGTGCCTTGGACCACTCGGCCAGGCTGCCTCTCATAAATAAATATATATGGGAATTTTGGTTGCAGCAGTAGCTAGCAACCTAGTAAGAGACGATTAGTCCAATGCTAAGAAATGTAAAAACCCAAAACTCCTAAAAATAGAGTCAGATCAAAACAAAAGTACATCATTAGAACTACCTTGTCTGAAACCCTACTAGATAAATAATGAATGTCATCATAGTTTTATATTAGAGCTATGACGTGAATAGAAAAACACGGAATTATATTGTTGTTTCTGAAGACGTCATGAAATAATACCATTGCGCCATGAGGTCATGAAATAAAATCATTACGCCGTGACGTCATAATTACTATATAAAAAACGTCAAAACTGTAAATGGTCTCATTCATGAATAAATAATGGTTAGATCAAAGCAAGCTACACGCAAGTTAAAAAAACAGTACTACAAAAAAAAACAGAGATAGTATCTCGAAAAGAAAAAAGCAAAGGTATTCAACCGACCAGGCGTATTGAGAAGTAATCAAACAAAACAGCAAGATGTACTATCACACTGATGAAGATTATAGACATGTGAAAATTGAGACAGCCAAATAAAAGATCAAGGAGCGTTATCACAATGATGAAGATTATAGACATGCGAAAATTGAGACAGCCAAACAAAACATCAAGGAGCGTTATCAAAATGATAAACTTTATAGAGAAGCAACAATTGAGCAGGCTAGACAAAAGATCAAGGAGCGTTATCACAATGATGAAGATTACCGAAAAATATAGAAGAAAAAAGTTGCTACCAGAATAATGGGTAGATACTGGGGTGACAAAAGCTATAATGAAAAAATTAAATTCTCTGCGAGGTTGTACCGAAGAACGTATAAGGACAAAGGGAAAAAATACATTCAGAAATACAAGAAGATGGCAAAAATGCAGGCTGATCTTCGTTTTTTGAGAAACATTTTACGCATGTTTTACCAGGATCACGAAAAGTATTGAAAATTACAGATTAAAATTCTCTTTGAAAGAGCGGATGCTGTTGAAAAGTCGGCTAGAAATGCTTTGGCAAAGCTTCATAGTAATATCTAAAAGAAATGTTGTCAGTTTTACAGTAAAGAACGATCTCTCTCCCATAGTAACTGATATGTTACATTAAAAGACGATCATTGGAATAAAAAGTTATTGCATGCATTGGACTTAGTTAGCTACTTGATCGTTTGAGGTTCGTCTCTTACTATTTCAAAGAAGAAAAAGCCGAGGGCTTTTTCCTGCTTGTAATATACAATAAAGAGTGACACCTAGTCCTCGTTTACTGAAACATAAATAGGGAAAATATAATTTTCATCAGTGTCATGGCTGTACAGATAGCTGAAACCTATTAAAGAACAAAACTTTACAGTAAAGAAGATTTCATGTTAAATTTTATAATTACATTAAAGGACAATCACTGAAATAACAAACCATTCCATACATTAGTTAGCTACTTGATTGTTTGAGTTCCGTCTCTTACTATTTAAAAGAAGAAAAAGCCGTAGGCTTTTTCTTGTTTGTATTTTCCTCTTTTTCCAGTAAAAATTACAGTAAAGAACAAACTTCCAGCCCATAATAACTAAAAAAAGATTATAATTAATATTAAAGATTGATCAATGATGTCATAATCATAGGATGTAGCCAGGTCGTCTCTTACTATTCCAATTATGAATTATATTGAGAAAAAATCATTAGGAGATCATACATAAGGTATTGATACTGAAAAATTAATGAACTGTGTAGTAAGAGCGACTCGTCTCAATAGTAACCGAAACTCTAAAAAACGAAATACCAATAGATACATCCAATAGAAACATCAAAAGAATGGAATTTTTATGCTGATTTTAAATATATAAGTTTCATCAAGTTTGCTATTACCCATCAAAAGTTACGAGCCTGGTACAATTTATCCGGGTTGCAGTGGTAGCTAGCAACCTAGTAAGAGACGATCACGTCCAATGTTAAGAAATATAAAAACCCATAGTTCCTAACAAAGGAGTCAGATCAAAACAAAAAGTACACCATTAGAACCGCCTTGTCCGAAACCCCTGTATAGGAAACTTTCTGTCCCTTGGCTTGAACAGCAAGGGAAATATATTGGCTTGAAAATCAAGAAAATTGACTTTAACCACGTTATTCTCCCCAAACGGGATATTTTTTTCTTTTTTCTTTTTTTTTTCTTTTCCACAGATAGCTTGGCACTGGAACATCGTAGAGGGTTGTTCAATAGCTCATTTTAAAGGAAATTAATTGGGTTAAAAATCTATAGTAACTAAAATAAATTATTTCTAAAAGAGAATAAATTTTTCCACCAAAAACTGCATTTTTGATGTCTTTTCACACTGCAGTCTTTCAAACATAATCGTATACCAGCGGTAAGATTTGAACCCACGCCTCCGAAGAGACTGGTGGCTAACACCAGTGTCTTGGACCACTCGGCCAGGCTGCCTCTCATAAATAAATATATATGTGAACTTGGGTTGCAGCAGTAGCTAGCAACCTAGTAAAAGACAATCAGTCCCATGCTAAGAAATATAACAAAACTCCTAAAAATAGAGTAAGATCAAAACGAAAGTACATCATTGAAACTACCTTGTCTGAAACCCTACTAGATAAATAATGAATGTCGTCATAGCTTTATATTAGATTAGAGCTATGACGTGAATAGAAAAACACGAAATTATTATAATAAAGAACGAATATTTTACCGATTATCTACTAATAACCATATATGACGTAATAAGTGACATGACGTAATATCTAAAACCTATTGTGTACTAATAACCATATATGACTTAATGAGCGACGTGACGTAAAAATTGAAACAATTAATGTTTATTTTATTTTCGTTTTTAGTTCAGAATCGCTAAAGTTATAAACTGCAAAAATATTTATGGTGTCTGAACAATAGTTTTAATCTTTTAATTTAGACTAGAAAAATTATAATAAAGAACGACCTCTTGCCTATACTAAATTATATGGGCCACTTAACTATAGTATAGGTTAGTAAATCACTGAAATAACAAACCATTCCATACATTGGACTTAGTTAGCTACTTGATTGTTTGGGTTTCGTCTCTTACTATTTAAAAGAAGAAAAAGCCGTAGGCTTTTTCCTGTTTGTATTCATAGTTAAAAAACGAACTCAAATCCAAAGAAACTGATTCCTGTGGTTCATTCATGTTATCTTCATTATTTTAGCTAGAATGTAAATAAACAAGTTTCTTTTTTAAATTTTAAATTGAAAAGATAGTGCTTTAAATTCAACATATTAAAAGTTCTCCCCAACGGGGAATCGAACCCCCTTCTCTCAGATAACAAGCGGGTATGCTTACCATTAGACTATTTAAGACTTATAAAATACGGGTTGCAGCGGTAGCTAGCAACCTAGTAAGAGACGATCACGTCCAATGTTAAGAAATATAAAAACCTATAGTTCCTAACAAAGGAGTCAGATCAAAACAAAAAGTACACCATTAGAACCGCCTTGTCCGAAACCCCTGTATAGGAAAATTTCTGTCCCTTGGCTTGAACAGCAAGGGAAATATATTGGCTTGAAAATCAAGAAAATTGACTTTAACCACGTTATTCTCCCCAAACGGGATATTTTTTCTCTTTTCTTTTTTTTTCTTTTCCACAGATAGCTTGTTATAATAAAGAACGAATATTCTACCGATTGTCTACTAATAACCATATATGACGTAACAAATGACATGACGTAATATCTAACACCGATTGTATACTAATAACCGTATATGACGTAATGAGTGACGTGACGTAAAAATTGAAAAAATAATTTTGATTTATTCTAATTTCCAGTTCAGAATCGCTAAAGTTATAAACTGCAAAAATATTCAAGGTATCCTGAGCAAGAATTTTAATCTTTTAATTTAAACTAGAAAAATACCTGAAAATTTTCAAACTAGTTATGTTTTTTCTTAGATTTGTGTTGCTTGATACGAGAACTACACACGAACTGTTTGATAATATTAATTTCCATAAGAAAAGTATTTATTGTAATGGTTTCACAAGCAAGAAAAAAGAAACTTAAGGAGAAGGAAAGATATGAAAGTCGAGTTAAACAGGCTGCGACACAAACAAAGAGCATATGAGAAAAAAAAGTTCGCAAATGGATTGCCAAAAACCGATATGAGCAGGATGAGAAAGCAGCAGCTCTAAAGAAACGTCGTGTTTTAATCAAATACAGAAATGATGAGGCTTATCGCCTGAATACTATCAAGTCTGAATTAATCCGGAGAAACGTTAAATACAGAGATAATGAAGAGTATCGTCAAATTCTAGTAAAGAGCGATAAGTTCAAAAAAGGGGTTCATTCTTTAATAGGTTCTAGCTAAGAAAAAGCTGAAGGTTTTTCTCGTGAATTAAATATAAAGAGCGATATAATGTTTGCACTGACATTTACTTTATGATGTCATTTTCTCTCACAGACGAGCTTCTTTGTCATCTCTCATCATATATATTTTGAATATCCAAATTAAATATCTTGTAACAGCAAAGCGGATACTGCCACGTCTTAAAATTTTCGGGACTGAGGTTCGATCCCAGCTATTGCAAGGAATTCAAAGTAATGAAACACAAAATTGCTGCATTCTGTCAGCAAAGTCAGAGTACATGGTGGTACCACCAGAAAAAACAATATTTTTACAGAGGTCCTCTCTGAATCTCGTATCACATTTATAAATGGAATCATAGATAGCCTCATGAATGCCGCAAAATTTCATACCGAGGAAGGATGTCTGGAATATGGCTTCTGTGCTTCTGAATCTCTCATTAGCAATAGTGATAACCTGACCATCAAGCAGCTTATAGCTATTTTCAAAAGTTCGCCAGAATGGTGGCTCCCGGAAGGCAGCCATCTCCTTCTCAATGTCCAAAACAACATGGCACAGTTTTTCTTTGATATTACGAACGATTTCTCTTTTGTCAGTGATGGTAAATAAATATAGCTCATTTGAGAATTTTTTCAAAATAATTGTTCAAATTTCGACCGGCAAGATTGCAGCTCAAGCATGCATGTGAAAGGACATTACCATCGTAGATGGTAAACACCATCACCACAGTCAAGAACAATCCCAGTTGCTCTGCCAGAAGCGCAGAGGTAAAGGATGGCTTCGATATCTATACACATGGCAGGAGTATTAAAAGTTTCGAACATGATCTGATACATAAAATCTTTGACAATCCCATGCCTAACAGGATACTTGAGACTCAAATTTCCCGTTTTGCTGGAGCTTCTCCTGACTGAAATAAATCTCCTGACTGACTAAATTTTTTAAATATGCAGTTTTGGACGTCCAACCACAGCAGGAAACACAGTCTTAGGTTTATCATCTCCTGCAAATCCAGTCCTATAAAATCCTGATCCATTATCAATGGCAATTGTAGCAGAATTACATTAAAAGACGATCATTTGAACAGCCAACCATAGCATATATTGGACTTAGTTAGCTATTTGATTGTTTGAGGTAAGTCTCTTACTATTTCAAAGAAGAAAAAGCCGTAGGCTTTTTCCTGTTTGTTATCATCATTACCAATAATCTGTTCAGGAAACTTAGACCACTGTGCTGGCTTGAAAAAGAGAAAAAATAATTTTGAGAAAATCAACCAGTTCGTGTAAAGAACTGTACAGTAAGAGCGACTCGTCTCAATAGTAACTGAAACTCTAAAACACGGAAATTTAATATCGATAGGTACATCAAAAGAATTGGATCTTTATGCTGATTTTAAATGTTTAAATTTCATCAAGTTTAGTCTTATTTATCAAAAGTTACGAGCATGGGAAAAAGTCATAGCATCTTAATGAAAATCACGACATCAGTTTCAGCGTATCAGCGAACCTTAATTTAGAGGTTTCAAGCTCATATCTGCAAAAATGTGGAATTTTATGTTTTTTGCCAGAAGAAAGATGATCGATGCGTGTTTATTTGCCTTTTTTTTAACAGGGGTGATCGTATCGACCCGGTGGTCCTAGAATGTCGCGAGAGGGCTCATTTAAACGGATATTAAAAGTTCCAGTGCCTTTTTTAATCCGGGTTGCAGCGGTAGCTAGCAACATAGTAAGAGACGATCACGTCCAATTTTAAGAAATGTAAAAACCCTTAGTTCCTAAAAAGAGGATTCAGATCAAAACAAAAAGTACACCATTAGAACCGCCTTGTTCGAAGCCCCTTGAAAGGAAACTTACCGCCCTTTGGCTTGAACAGCAAGGGAAATATATTGGCTTGAACATCAAGAAAAGTGGCAGCTACTACAACATTCTGCCTAAACGGGATATTTTTTTCTTTTTTTCTTTCTTTTCCAGAGATAGCTTTGCACTGGAACATCGTAGATAGTTGTTCAATGGCTCATTTTAAAGGAAATTAATTGGGTTAAAAACCTTTTGTAACTAAAATAAATTATTTCTAAAAGAGAATAAATTTTTCCACCAAAAACTGCATTTTTGATGTCTTTCCATACTGCAGTCTTTCAAACACAATCGTATACCAGCGGTAAGATTTGAACCCACGCCTCCGAAGAGACTGGTGGCTAACACCAGTGCCTTGGACCACTCGGCCAGGCTGCCTCTAATAATTTGGGTTGCAGCAGTAGCTAGCAACCTAGTAAGAGACGATCAGTCCAATGCTAAAAAATATAAAAACCCAAAACTCCTAAACATAGAGTCAGATCAAAGCAAAAGTACATCATTAGAACTACCTTGTCTGAAACCCTACTAGATAAATAATGAATGTCGTCATAGTTTTATATTAGAGCTATGACGTAAATAGAAAAACACGAAATTATGTTGTTGTTTCTGAAGACGTCATGAAATAATACCATTGCGCCATGACGTCATGAAATAAAATCATTAGTCCATGACGTCATAATTACTACTTAAGAACGACAAAGATGTAAATGGTCTCATTCGTGAATTACATAATGGTTAGATCAAAGCAAGCTACACGCAAGTTAAAAAAACAGTACTACAAAAAAAACAGAGATAGCATCTTGAAAAGAGAAAAGCAAAGGTATTCAACCGACCAGGCGTATCGAGAAGTAAAAATTGAGAGAGCAAAACAAAACAGCAAGATGTGTCATCACAATGATGAAGATTATAGACATGCGAAAATTGAGACAGCCAAACAAAAGATTAAGGAACGGTATGATAATGATGAAGATTACAGAGAAGCAACAATTGAGACAGCCAAACAAAAGAGCAAGGAACGGTATGATAACGATATAGATTACCGAAACAAACATAAGAAAAAAGTTGTTACCAGAATAATGGGTAGATACTGGGGTGACAAAAGCTATAATGAAAAAATTAAATTCTCTGCGAGGTTGTACCGAAGAACGCATAAGGACAAAGGGAAAAATTACATTCAGAAATACAAGAAGATGGCAAAAATGCAGGCTGATCTTTGTAAATTGAGAAACATTTCACGCATGTTTTATCGGGATCACGAAAAGTATTCAAAATTACAGATTAAAATTCTCTTTGAAAGAGCGGATGCTGTTGAAAAGTCGGCTAGAAATGCTTTGGCAAAGCTTCATAGTAATATCCAAAAGAAATATTGTCAGTTTAATGAAAAGCTTCCAAGGTATGGACTTGCAACTGCGGAACAGTTTATAGATACAATGGAAAATGTTCGACAACACAGTGAATATACAGAGGCGTACTTCTTAGAAAATTCGTATATTAATTTTGGTAGGAGCAATTGCAGTTTATGTAGCAGCAATAAAAATATATATACAAGCATACCTATCAGCAGCGAAGGAAAAGCAATGTTTTTCAATTATGGCGAAAACGAGCCTGTTAGGGTTATTAGTATATGTGTTTGTAAGACTAATGATTTAGAACAAATTCCTGGAACACCGACTCAAGAAAAAAGTATTTGAATAATAAAAAGAAGTTTTTATTATCCGGGTTGCAGCGGTAGCTAGCAACCTAGTAAGAGACGATCACCTCCAATGTTAAGAAATATGAAAACCCGTAGCTCCTAAAAAAAGAGTCAGATCAAAACAAAAAGTACACCATTAGAACCGCCTTGTCCAAATCCTCCATAAAGGAAACTTACCGCCCTTTGGCTTGAATAACAAAGAAAATATATTGGCTTGAAAATCAAGAAAATAGACTTTTACCACGTTATTCTCCCCAAACGGGATATTTTTTTCTTTTTTTTTTCTTTTGTATCCAGAGATAGCTTGGCACTGGAACATCGTAGAGGGTTGTTCAATAGCTCATTTTAAAGGAAATTAATTGGGTTAAAAATCTATAGTAACTAAAATAAATTATTTTTAAAAGAGAATAAATTTTTTCAATAAAAACTGTATTTTTGATGCAGTGACGTCATAATTACTATATAAGAAACGTCAAAACTGCAAAAGGTCTCATTCATGAATACATAATGGTTAGATCAAAGCAAGCTGCACGCAAGTTAAAAAATCAGTACTAAAAAATCAAGAAAAGTGGCAGCTACTGCAACATTCTGCCTAAACGGGATATTTTTTTTCTCTTTTCTTTGTTTCCAGTATAATTATAATAAAGAACGAATAATTTACCGATTATCCACTAATAACCATATAGAACGAATATTTTACCGATTATCCACTAATAACCATATATGACGTAATAAGTGACATGACGTAATATCTAGAACCTATTGTGTACTAATAATAGTACACAATAGGGTTATGACTTAATGAGCAACGTGACGTAAAAATTGAAAAAATTAATTTTTATTTTATTTTCGTTTTTAGTTCAGAATCGCTAAAGTTTATAATAAAGAACGACCTCTTGCCTATTCTAAATTTAATAGGCCACTTAACTATAGTATAGGCTAGTACAGTTATATTTAAAGTCAATATATTAATCCGGGTTGCAGCGGTAGCTAGCAGCCTAGTAAGAGACGAGCAGCGGTAGCTAGCAACCTAGTAAGAGACGGTCACGTCCAATGTTAAGAAATATAAAAACCCATAGTTCCTAAAAAAGGAGTCAGATCAAAACAAAAAGTACACCATTAGAACCGCCTTGTCCGAAACCCCTGTATAGGAAACTTTCTGTCCCTTGGCTTGAACAGCAAGGGAAATATATTGGCTTGAAAATCAAGAAAATTGACTTTAACCACGTTATTCTCCCCAAACGGGATATTTTTTTCTTTTTTCTTTTTTTTTTCTTTTCCACAGATAGCTTGGCACTGGAACATCGTAGAGGGTTGTTCAATAGCTCATTTTAAAGTAAATTAATTGGGTTAAAAACCTTTTGTAACTAAAATAAATTATTTCTAAAAGAGAATAAATTTTTCCACCAAAATTTATAATAAAGAACGAATATTTTACCGATTATCTACTAATAACCATATATGACGTAATAAGTGACATGACGTAATATCTAAAACCTATTGTGTACTAATAACCATATTTGACTTAATGAGCGACGTGTCGTAAAAATTGAAAAAATTAATTTCTATTTTTTTTTCGTTTTTAGTTCGGAATCGCTAAAGTTATAAACTGCAAAAATATTTGTCGTGTCTGAACAATAGTTTTAATCTTTTAATTTAGACTAGAAAAATACCTGAAAATTTAAAAATTAGTTTAATTTTTTGTTAGGTTCTTGATACTTGATACTTGACTTAAACATTCAACTAATGGTTACATAATGGTTTCAATCAAGCAAGCTACACGCAAGTTCAAAAAACAGTACTATACAAAAAACAGAGACAACCTCTTGAAAAGAAAAAAGCAAAGGTATTCAACTGACAAGGCGTAACGAGAAGTAATAATTGAGAGATCCGGGTTGCAGCGGTAGCTAGCAACCTAGTAAGAGACGATCACGTCCAATGTTAAGAAATATAAAAACCCATAGTTCCTAAAAAGGAGTCAGATCAAAACAATAAGTACACCATTAGAACCGCCATGTCCGAAACCCCTGCATAGGAAACTTTCTCTCCCTTGGCTTGAACAGCAAGGGAAATATATTGGCTTGAAAATCAAGAATAGTGGCAGATACTACAACATTCTGCCTAAACGGGATATTTTTTTTTATTTTCTTTTGTTTTCAGAGATAGCTTGGCACTCGAACATCGTAGAGAGTTGTTCAATAGCTCATTTTAAAGGAAACTAATTGGGTTACAAATCTATAGTAACTAAAATAAATTATTTCTAAAAGAGAATAAATTATTCTACCAAAAACTGCATTTTTGATGTCTTTTCACACTACAGTCTTTCAAACATAATCGTATACCAACGGTAAGATTTGAACCCACGCCTCCGAAGAGACTGGTGGCTAACACCAGTGCCTTGGACCACTCGGCCAGGCTGCCTCTCATAAATATATATGTGATTTTGGGTTGCAGCAGTAGCTAGCAACCTAGTAAGAGACGATCAGTCCAATGCTAAGAAACATAAAAACCCGAAAATCCGAAAAATAGAGTCAGATCAAAACAAAAGTACATCGTTAGAACTATCTTGTCTTAAACCCTACTAGATAAACAATGAATGTCATCATAGTTTTATATTAGAGCTATGACGTGAATAGAAAACACGAAATTATATTGTAAACAAAAAAAATTTCTAACAAGAAAAACGGGTTTTAATTTTCTATAAAGCAGTGAAATACAAAACAATTAATTATGCACAAAAGCTCCGAATATTTCGGCCCCACATCCGGGAGCCTTTCTCAACGGAAAAAAAAATAAATAAATAAAAAAAACAAAAAACGTAACTTACATCACAATACTAAACACATAAAGAGAAAGAAAAAAAACACAAAAGAAAAAATATAAATAAATAAGAAACAAAACTCACATATTAAATAAACACTTCCATGCACTGAATGTCTATAATGATTCAACTCGCCTCCTCCCATTGTATAAATGGAAATATATTAAATAAACACTTCCATGCACTGAATGTCTATAATGATTCAACTCGCCTCCTCCCAGTATATAAATGGAAATCTATCAAAAATGAAGAATATATTTATACTTAGACCAAAACAATAAAAGGTCAACTAACCCCCCGGCCCATAACCCCTAATTAAATTTCACAAGTTCATCAACCAATTTATGAATTTTAAATTGAATGGATTCGTTTGGTTGCAAGCTTAGCTGCAGTTCGTTTACTTTTCTCATCATTTAACCCATTCTGACCTTTGTTTGCAAGGTCATCTTTCGTTTCAGAAATATTATTAAAATCAGTACTGGTTGAATATCTTGCCTGCATTTTAATTAAACTATTATAAATTGAATTGATCCCAAATTCCCTTTCATCTCTATTGATACTAGTACCCCATATATTATCTTTTTTATTTCTATAATTTCCCTGAAGCTTTGTAAAAGTCCTACAGACGTATCTACTATTTTTGTTTGATCAAATAAAATACTGTGATGAGGAAAATTATAAAGATGTTCTGCAACAGCTGACTCAAACGTTTCTGGTGTTTTGTTTTGTTTTAGAGCGCAATCTATTGCATTCTTGTGTTGTTGTAGCCTATTTTCTAAGGTTTGTTGCGTTCTTCCCACATAAAATTTACCACAAGAACATGGAATTTTGTATACTTTAAGAAATTATTTATGAAATTATATTGTTGTTTCTGAAGACGTCATGAAATAATACCATTGCGCCATGACGTTTTGAAATAAAATCATTACGCCGTGACGTCATAATTACTATATAAGAAACGTCAAAACTGTAAATGGTCTCATTCATGAATACATAATCCGGGTTGCAGCGGTAGCTAGCAACCTAGTAAGAGACGATCACGTCCAATGTTAAGAAATATAAAAACCCATAGTTCCTAAAAAAGGAGTCAGATCAAAACAAAAAGTACACCATTAGAACCGACTTGTTCGAAACCCCTGTATAAGAAACTTTCTGTCCCTTGGCTTGAACAGAAAGGGAAATATATTGGCTTGAAAATCAAGAAAAGGGGCAGCTACTACAACATTCTTCCTAAACGGGATATTTTTTTCTTTTTTTCTTTTTTTCTTTGTTTCCAGAGATAGCTTGGCACTGGAACATCGTAGAGGGTTGTTCAATAGCTCATTTTAAAGGAAATTAATTGGGTTAAAAACCTTTTGTAACTAAAATAAATTATTTCTAAAAGAGAATAAATTTTTCCACCAAAAACTGCATTTTCGATGTCTTTTCACACTGCAGTCTTTCAAACATAATCGTGTACCAGCGGTAAGATTTGAACCCACGCCTCCGAAGAGACTGGTGGCTAACACCAGTGCCTTGGACCACTCGGCCAGGTTGCCTCTCATAAATAATATATATGTGAATCCGGGTTGCAGCAGCAGCTAGCAATCTAGTAAGAGACGATCAGTCCAATGCTAAGAAATATAACAAAACTCCTAAAAATAGAGTCAGATCAAAACAAAAGTACATCATTAGAATTACTTTGTCTGAAACCCTACTAGATAAATATTGAATGTTGTCATAGTTTTATATTAGAGCTATGACGTGAATAGAAAAACACGAAATTATATTGTTGTTTCTGAAGACGTCATGAAATAATACCATTGCGCCATGACGTTTTGAAATAAAATCATTACGCCGTGACGTCATAATTACTATATAAGAAACGTCAAAACTGTAAATGGTCTCATTCATGAATACATAATCCGGGTTGCAGCGGTAGCTAGCAACCTAGTAAGAGACGATCACGTCCAATGTTGAGAAATATAAAAACACATAGTTCCTAAAAAAGGAGTCAAACCAAAACAAAAAGTACACCATTAGAACCGCCTTGTTCGAAACCCCTGTATAGGAAACTTTCTGTCCCTTGGCTTGAACAGCAAGGGAAATATATTGGCTTGAAAATCAAGAAAAGTGGCAGCTACTACAACATTCTTCCTAAACGGGATATTTTTTTCTTTTTTTCTTTTTTTCTTTGTTTCCAGAGATAGCTTGGCACTGGAACATCGTAGAGGGTTGTTCAATAGCTCATTTTAAAGGAAATTAATTGGGTTAAAAACCTTTTGTAACTAAAATAAATTATTTCTAAAAGAGAATAAATTTTTCCACCAAAAACTGCATTTTCGATGTCTTTTCACACTGCAGTCTTTCAAACATAATCGTATACCAGCGGTAAGATTTGAACCCACGCCTCCGAAGAGACTGGTGGCTAACACCAGTGCCTTGGACCACTCGGCCAGGTTGCCTCTCATAAATAATATATATGTGAATCCGGGTTGCAGCAGCAGCTAGCAATCTAGTAAGAGACGATCAGTCCAATGCTAAGAAATATAACAAAACTCCTAAAAATAGAGTCAGATCAAAACAAAAGTACATCATTAGAATTACTTTGTCGGAAACCCTACTAAATAAATATTGAATGTTGTCATAGTTTTATATTAGAGCTATGACGTGAATAGAAAAACACGAAATTATATTGTTGTTTCTGAAGACGTCATGAAATAATATCATTGCGCCATGACGTCAATAAAATCATTACGCTGTGACGTCATAATTACTATATAAGAAGCTTCAGAACTGTAAATGTTCACATTCATAATTACATAATGGTTTCAATCAAGCAAGCTGCACGCAAATTGAAAAAACAGTACAACACAAACAACAGAGATAGTATCTTGAAAAGAAAAAAGCAAAGGTATTCAACCGACCAGGCGTATCGAGAAGTAATCAAACAAAACAGCAAGATGTGTTATCACAATGATGAAGATTATAGACATGCAAAAATTGAGACAGCCAAACAAAAGATCAAGGAACGGTATGGTAATGATGAAGATTACAGAGAAGCAACAATTGAGCAGGCTAGACAAAAGAGCAAGGAACGGTATGATAATGATGAATATTACAGAGAAGCAAGAATTGAGCAGGCTAGACAAAAGATCAAGGAGCGTTATCATAATGATAAACTTTATAGAGAAGCAACAATTGAGAAGGCTAGACAAAAGAGCAAGGAACAGTATGATAATGATGAAGATTACCGAAACAAACATAAGAAAAAAGTTGCTACCAGAATAATGGGTAGATACTGGGGTGACAAAAGCTATAATGAAAAAATTAAATTCTCTGCGGGGTTGTACCGAAGAACGCATAAGGACAAAGGGAAAAATTACATTCAGAAATATAATAAAGAAGAACCTCTTGCCTATACTAAATTTTATACGCCACTTAATTATAGTATAGGTTAGTAATTCAACAGATAGCATGGCACTGGAAAATCGTAGAGAGTTGTTCAATGACTCATTTTAAAGGAAATTAATGGGGTTAAAAATACAATAAAGAACGACACCTAGCCCATGTTAACTGAAGCATAAATGGGGATTATTTAATTTCCATCAGTATCATGGCTGTAGAGATGGCTGAAACCTAGTAAAGAACAAACCATTACAGTAAAGAAAAAACTTACAACCCATAGTAACTAAAATAAGATTATAATTTCATTTTAAAGATTGATCATTTACATTAAAAGACGATCACTGAAATAACAAACCATTCCATACATTGGACTTAGTTAGCTACTTGATTGTTTGAGTTTAAAAATAAAGAACGACACCTAGCCCATGTTAACTGAAAGCTTTTTCTACTTGATTGTTTGACTATAAAAATAAAGAACGACACCTAGCCCATGTTAACTGAAAGCTTTTTCTTTCTCCTCAGCTGGCTGGGCACTGGAAAATCATAGAGAGCTGTATAATAGCTCATTTTAAAGGAAATTGCTACATCTAGTGCTTTTTGCAATTAAAAATAAAATAGTTTTTAAGGTAGAATCAATTTTGTCAAAAAACAGCATTTTTGATGTATTTTCATACTGCATTTTTTCAGAGATGTTTGAATTTTGAAGGTACATTAAAAGACGATCATTGGGATAATTATAATAAAGAACGAACCCTTGCTTATACTATCTCAAATCTTTAATACATTCCGGGTTGCAATGGTAGTTCCGGGTTGCAGCGGTAGCTAGCAACCTAGTAAGAGACGATCACGTCCAATGTTAAGAAACATAAAAACCCATAGTTCCTAACAAAGGAGTCAGATCAAAATTATAATAAAGAACGAACCCTTGCTTATACTATCTCAAATCTTTAATATATTCCGGGTTGCAATGGTAGTCACATTAAAAGACAATCGTTGGAATAACAAACTGTTGCATACATTGGACTTAGTTAGCTGCCTGATTCTTTAAGAGTCGTCTCTTACTACTCCAGAGAAGAAAAAGCCTTAGGCTTTTTCCTGTTTGTAATCAGGGTTTACATAATCTGATTTGTCAATCTGGGTTGCAGCGGTATGACAGTAAAAAACGAACTTCAGCCCTTAGTAACTAAAACAAGATTATAATTTAAGACTAAAACTAGTAATTTGTTTGCTTTGGTATAAAATACTGTCATCAGTGAGATTCGAACTCCTGCCTCCGATGTGACGGGTGGCTAACACCAGTGCCTTAAACCGCTCGACCATGCTGCCTCACATAACTATGCCATTATAAACGCCATTAGAAATGACGACTACGTAGGTTTCATCGATATCATAGCTGTAGCAATGACTGAAACCTAGTATAGAACAAATCATGGCACAAATTGGGCTCAGTTTGATGCCTCATTCTCTGAAGATCGTCTCTTACTATTCCAAATAAGAAAAAGCCATTGGCTTTTTCATGTTTGTAATCTGGTACATAAATTTATATTACAGGACAAACTAAAGCTTTGCAGCCTTAGCTGCAATCTAGTAAAAGGTGAACTGCAGCCCATAGTAAGCAAAAGTTAAAAAGTAAGCTTTAAAAAAGTCTAATAGAATCAGTCTAAATGAATTATAATAAAGACTGAATTACAATTAAAAATTGCCTCCACTGAGGGTTGAACTCAGGACCCCTGGATTACAAGACCAGTGGTCTGCCACTGAGCTATAGAGGCTTAAAAATATCCGGGTTGCAGTGGTAGCTAGCAACCTAGTAAGAGACGATCACGTCCAATGTTAAGAAATTTAAAAACCCATAGCTCCTAAAAAAGGATTCAGATCAAAACAAAAAGTACACCATTAGAACCACCTTACCCGAAACCCCTGTATAGTAAAATTTCTGTCCCTTGGCTTGAACAGCAAGGGAAATATATTGGCTTGAAAATCAAGAAAAGTGGCAGCTACTACAACATTCTGCCTAAACGGGATATTTTTTTCTTTTTTCTTTGTTTCTAGAGATAGCTTGGCACTGGAACATCGTAAAGAGTTGTTCAATATTACATTAAGGAGCCATCTGTAGTCCATAGTAACCAAAGTGTCATAAGGAATCATTATATATATGATGATGCAAAACATATTTATTTTAAAAAAATTCAATCCGGGTTGCAGCGGTAGCTAGCAACCTAGTAAAAGACGATAACGTCTCATAATAAAAATGAAATGGTCCATAAGAATTGAATTTTATGCTGATTTTTAATATGTTGGTTTCATCAAGTTTAGTTATACCCATCAAAAGTCACAAGCCTGAGAATATTTACCCATATTTCAAAATGCCCATATTTTCAAAAAAAGGGAAAAAAAACCTTTACATAAAAGATCGATATGTTTAAAGTAAAGAATGAATAGAAAAACCCATAAGGAGACTAAAAGCTAGTAATAACTTAGTAAAGAACGAACTAAAGCCCAGAGAAACTGAACCCTGTGGCTAATTTATATTGTCTTGAGTATTTTAGCTAGGATGTAACTAAAACGAGTTTCTTTTTTTAATTTTAAATTTAAAAGATATTACTTTTAATTCAACATATTAAAAATTCTCCCCGACGGGGAATCGAAACCCGTTTTTCCACCTGACCAGTATGTATGCTTACCATTAGACTACCGAAGACATATCACGTATAAGTTACATATTAGACATGATAATAATTTCTTTAATACACAAAAAATTATATAAGGAATTGTTCTGGTTAATTATAACCAAACAGTTCGTGGTAACGAACTGTATATAATGAACTTTAAATATAATAGTTTTATCAAGTTTACTCATATCCATCAAAAGTTGCGATCCTGGGAAAATTTGCCTTATTTTCAAAAAAAATATTAGATAAAGGACCGACATGGCTCACCATAAATGATGTTTGTCAATTAGTTACAGTAAAGAAAAAACTTCCGGCCCTTAGTAATTAAAATAAGATTACACTAAGGAACGAACTGTATCCCATAGTAATCCGGGTTGCAGTGGTATCTAGCAACCTACAAGTTGCAGTGGTAGCTGGAAACCTAGTAAGAGACGATCACTTTCAATGTTAATCCTGGTTGCAGAGGTAGCTAGCAACCTAGTAAGAGACGATCACGTCCAATGTTAAGAAATATAAAAACCCATAGTTCCTAACAAAGGAGTCAGATCAAAACAAAAAGTACACCATTAGAACCGCCTTGTCCGAAACCCCTGTATAGTAAACTTTCTGTCCCTTGGCTTGAACAACAAGGGAAATATATTGGCTTGAAAATCAAGAAAAGTGGCAGCTACTACAACATTCTGCCTAAACGGGATATTTTTTTTCTTTGTTTACAGAGATAGCTTGGCACTGGAACATCGTAGATAGTTTTTCAATGGATCATTTTAAAGGAAACTAATTGGGTTAAAAATCTATAGTAACTAAAATAAATTATTTCTAAAAGAGAATAAATTTTTCCACCAAAAACTGCATTTTTGATGTATTTTCAAACAACAGTCTTTCAAACATAATACCAACGGTACGATTTGAACCCACGCCTCCGAAGAGACTGGTGGCTAACACCAGTGCCTTGGACCACTCGGCCAGGCTGCCTCTCATAAATAAATATATATATATATATATATATATATATGTGAATTTGGGTTGCAGCAGTAGCTAGCAACATAGTAAGAGACGATCAGTCATATGCTAAGAAATACAAAAACCCAAAACTCCTAAAAATAGAGTCAGATCAAAACAAAAGTACATCATTAGAACTATCATAGATAAATAATGAATGTCATCATAGTTTTATATTAGAGCTATGACGTGAATAGAAAAACACGAAATTATATTGTTGTTTCTGAAGACGTCATGAAATAATACCATTGCGCCATGACGTCATGAAATAAAATCATTACGCCGTGACGTCATAATTACTATATAAGAAACGTCAAAACTGTAAATGGTCTCATTCATGAATAAATAATGGTTAGATCAAAGCAAGCTACACGCAAGTTAAAAAAACAGTACTACAAAAAAAAACAGAGATAGTATCTCGAAAAGAAAAAGCAAAGGTATTCAACAGACCAGGCGTATCGAGAAGTAATCAAACAAAACAACAAGATGTGTTATCACAATGATGTAGATTATAGACATGCGAAAATTGAGACAGCCAAACAAAAGATCAAGGAGCGTTATCACAATGATGAAGATTATAGACATGCGAAAATTGAGACAGCCAAACAAAACATCAAGGAGCGTTATCAAAATGATAAACTTTATAGAGAAGCAACAATTGAGCAGGCTAGACAAAAGATCAAGGAGCGTTATCACAATGATCAAGATTACCGAACAATATATAAGAATTTATAATAAAGAACGACCTCTTACCTTACTAAATTTTATAGGCCACTTAACTATAGAGTATAGGCTAGTAAAGTTATATTTAATGTCAATATATTAACATTTTCCATTAAATTATAATAAAGAACGACTTCTTTTGTATATTAATAATTTATATTAAAGTTACAGTAAAGAACGATTTTTCGCCTATAGTAACTGATATATGGTGGTTCCAGGGGTAGCTGCAAACTATCGATATTGTAACCTGGAGTCTCTTTGCTTAAACAACAAAGAAAATGTGGCTTGTTATGGAACAAAAACCTAAATAGAAATTTTTTTTTTTAATTTTCAGGTATTTTTCCAGTTTTTAAATAATGGATTATAATTATGAAGAACGAACTCTTGGCCCTATATCTTTTATAGGCCACTTAACTTTAGTATAGGCTTGTAAAGTTATATTTAAAGTCAATATATTAAAAATTCCCTCCGACGGGTTATCGAACCCTGGTCACCTGCGTGACAAGCATGCGTCATTACCATTGCACTATCCGGGTTGCAGCGGTAGCTAGCAACTTAGTAAGAGACAATCATGTCCAATGTTAATCCGGGTTGCAGCGGTAGCTAACAATTCGGGTTGCAGCGGTAGCGAGCAACCTAGTAAGAGACGATCACGTCCAATGTTAAGAAATATAAAAACCCCTAATGTTACAATATGGAACGAGCTGAACCCATAGTAACTTAAATATTGAATCAAAAAGTTTGTGGTTGTAATAAAGAGCTGTGTAATGGCTCATTTTAAAGGAAACTGCTGTATATAGAATCCTTTTGTAATTAACTAAATTAATTATTATTATAAAACAAATTGTTACGATATGGTAAAGAACTAACTCTAGGCGATAGTGGCTAATTTAATTTTGAAAAGAAAGAATTGCGGCAGAAACTTAAATTGTAGCATAAGTAAGCTTCATTTCGTAGGAACCGTTCACCAGGATTTGAACTCTGATCCCAGGATTCAATATCTGAACTGTTAACCACTACACCAAGAAACGCTCACATAAGACAGAATTTTAACAGTATATGATAACTTAAAGACTGAACTCTAACCATCAGTATTCTCAATCAGTTCGTGTTAACAAACTTTGTAGAAACTTCAAACAGTTCCTAGGATTACAGTAAAGAACAAACTTCCAGCCCATAGTAACTAAAACAAGATTATAATTAATATTTAACGTTGATCAATGATATCACAATCGTAGGTTGTAGCCAGATCGTCTCTTACTATTCCAACTAAGAAAAAGCCATAGGCTTTTAAAGAAAGAACTCTAGCCTATATTTTATATTAAAGTTATATTAAATTACAGAAAGGACCAATATAGTTTATCATAAATGGTATTTGTCAATGAGGTTTTTTCCTATATAATTATCCATTATTATGTAAAATGCAGTAATGTTATGGGGGTTTTAAGAAAAAATTTATTTGTTAACTGAAACTAGAATAATTCCTGAAAATTTTGAATATAACTTACATGAAGGACCGATATACTTCATCATAAATGGTGTTTGTTAACACCGTTTCATTTAATATAATTATCCATTATTATATAATTTGCAGTAATGTTTCGAGGGGTTTTAACAAAAAATTTATTTGTTAACTGAATCCGGGTTGCAGCAGCAGCTGTAGCTAGCAACCTAGTAAGAGCCGATCACGTCCAATTTTACATTAAAGATCGATACTGTAAATGGGAACTTTAGAAGTAACATCGATATTATGGTTTTATTGATAATCAAACAGTTCGTGGTAACGAACTGTATAGTAAGATGAAGTAGTAAGATGATTGTAACTGAAGTATTAAATCAAACAGTTCGTGCTCATAACAAAGAGCTGTGTAATGGTTCATTTTAAAGTAAATTACTGTATAGAGAAATTATATTAAAAGACGATCACTCGGAGAACAAACCATTGTATACATTAGACTTAGTTAGCTCCCTGATTTTTTGAGAGTCGTCTCTTACTACTCCAAAGAAGATTACACTAAAGAACAAACTTCCTGCCCATAGTAACTAAAATAAGATTATAATTAATTTTAAAGATTGATCAATGATGTCATAATCAAAGGTTGTAGCCAGGTCGTCTCTTACTATTTCAATTAAGAAAATGCCATAGGCTTTATCTTGTTTGTAATACATTAAGGATTTTAACATCTATTTAGTATAGTAAAGATCGACCTCTAGTCTATTTAAATTTTAAATTAAACAATTTTAATTCAACATGATATAAGTTCTCCCCGACGGGGAATCGAACCCCATTCTCCCGTGTGACTAGTGGTTATGCTCACCAACGGACTAACGAAGACTTGTAAAATATGAGTTACATATAAGACAGGATAATAATTTCGTTAATACACTAAAAACTATATAAGGAATCGTTCTAGTTAATTATAAATGGTGATTATGTTAGTTTTATATTTAAGAACGAACTGCTGCCCTTAGTAAATGAACAATTTTATAAATAATCCGGGTTGCAGCGGTAGCTAGCAACCTAGTAAGAGACGATCACGTCCAATGTTAAGAAATATAAAAACTCATAGCTCCTTAAAAAGGAGTCAGATCAAAACAAAAAGTACACCATTAGAACCGCCTTGTCCGAAACTCCAGTATAGGAAACATTCTATCCCTTGGCTTGAACAGCAAGGGAAATATATTGGCTTGAAATCAATAAAAGTGGTAGTTACTACAACGTTCTGCCTAAACGGCATATTTTTTTCTTTTTTCTTTTTTTCTTTTCCACAGATAGTTACAATAAAGAATGAACTCTAATTACATTTTGTAATCATGAAATATGAAATATAGTAATATAAAATATTAATAAATAACCATATATGACGTAATGAGCGACGTTACGTAAAAATTGAAAAAATCAATTTTTATTTTATTTTCGTTTTCAGTTCAGAATCGCTAAAGATATAAACTGCAAAAATATTTATGGTATCTGAGAAATAGTTTTAATCTTTTAATTTAGACTAGAAAAACACCTAAAAAATTTAATACTAGTTTAATTTTTTGTTAGTTTATTGGTAGTGGATACGTGACTTAAACATTCAAATAATTATTAAATAATGGTTAAATCAGAGCAAGCTACACGCAAGTTAAAAAACAGAACTACACAAAAAACAGAGATAGCATCTTGAAAAGGGAAAAGCAAAGGCATTCAACCGACCAGGTGTATCGAGAAGAAAATTGAGAGAGCCAAACAAAACAGCAAGGAGCGTTATCACAATGATTAAGATTATAGACATGCAAAATTGATAGTGACAAACAGCGTTATTCTAATGATTTAGTTTATTGACATGCAAAAATTGAGACAGCCAAACAAAAGATCAAGGAGCGTTATCACAATGATGAAGATTACCGAATCAAATATAAGAAAAAAGAAAAGCAAAGGTATTCAACCGACCAGGTGTATCAAGAAGTAAAAATTGAGAGATTGAAATACAACATCAAGGAGCGTTAATGGGGTGACAAAAGCTATAATGAAAAAATTAAATTCTCTGCGAGGTTGTACCGAAGAACGCATAAGGACAAAGGGAAAAACTACATTCAGTAATACAAGAAGATGGCAAAAAAAAGGCTGATCTTCGTAAATTGAAAAGATTTTACGTATGTTTAACCAGAATCATCCGGGTTGCAGCGGTAGCTAGCAACCTAGTAAGAGACGATCACGTCCAATGTTAAGAAATATAAAAACCCCTAACTCCTAAAAAAAGAGTCAGATCAAAACAAAAAGTACACCATTAGAACCACCTTGTCCAAATCCTCCATAAAGGAAACTTACCGCCCTTTGGCTTGAATAACAAAGAAAATATATTTGCTTGAAAATCTAGAAAATTGACTTTAACCACGTTATTCTCCACAAACGGCATATTTTTTTCTTTTTTCTTCTTTCTTTTCCACAGATGTTTTGGCACTGGAACATCGTAGAGAATTGTTCAATGGCTTATTTTAAAGGAAATTAATTGGGTCAAAAGTCTTTTATAACTAAAATGAATTATTTCTAAAAGAGAATAAATTTTTTCACTAAAAACTGCATTTTTGATGTCTTTAGATACTGTAGTCTTTTCACTGTAAATAAATCATAATCGTATACCAGCGGTCAGATTTGAACCCACGCCTTCGAAGAGACTGGTGGCTAACACTAGTGCCTTGGACCACTCGGCCAAACTGCCTCTCATAACTATATATGTGAATCTGGGTTGCAGCAGTAGCTAGAAACCTAGTAAGAGACGATCAATACAATGCTAAGAAATATAAAATTTTTTTATAATAAAGAACGAACTTTAGCCTATACTAACTGAAATGTTTATGATAAATTTTATCCGATTGGCAGCGGTAGCTAGCAACCTAGTAAGCGACGATCACGTTCAATGTTAAGATTCCGGGTTGCAGCGGGAGCTAGCAACCTATTAAGAGACGATCACGCCCCACAGTAAAAACTAAATTAACGCGATAGGTTTAAATTAAAGAACGAATAGTAAAGCCTATAATAACTTAATATTACTAAGAGACTAAAAGTTTTTAATAATTTACATACAGGTTCGATTATAAAATGGGACTTTCTACTTGATTATCAAACAGTTCTTGGTAACGAAGTGTATAGTAAGAGCGACTCGTGTCAATAGTATTTTTAATAAAGAACGACCTCTTGCCTATACTAAATTATATAGGCCACTTATATAATAAACTATAGTATAGGTTAGTAAATTTTACATAAAGGACTGATATTGTTCATTATTGTAAAGAACGAATTCTAGGCCAAAGTAACTAACTTGGTTTGAAAATCCGGGTTGCAGCGGTAGCTAGCAACCTAGTAAGAGACGATCACGTCCAATGTTAAGAAATATAAAAACCCATAGCTACTAAAAAAGGAATGACATCAAAACAAAAAAATACACCATTAGAACCGCCTTGTCCGAAACCCCTATACAGGAAACTTTATTTCATTTGACTTGAACAGCAAGGTAAATATATTGGCTTGAAAATCAAAAAAATTGACTTTAACCACGTAATTCTCCACAAACGGGATATTTTTTTCTTTCTTTTTTTCTTTTCCCCAGATAGCTTGGCACTGGAACATCGTAGAGAGTTGTTCAATTGCTCACTTTAAAGGAAATTAATTGCGTTAAAAATCTTTTGTAACTAAAATAAATTATTTCTAAGAGAGAATAAATTTTTCCACTAAAAACTGCATTTTTGATGTCTTTTCATGCTGCAGTCTTTTCAAAGATATTTGATTTTTGTAAATAAATCATAATCGTATACCAGCGGTAAGATTTGAACACACGCCTCCAAAGAGATTACATTATCCGGGTTGCAGCGGTAGCTAGCAACCTAGTAAGAGACGATCACGTCCAATGTTAAGAAATATAAAAACCCATAGCTCCAAAAAAAGGAGTCAGATCAAAACAAAAAGTACACAATTAGAACCGCCTTGTCCGAAACCCCTGTATAGTAAACTTTCTGTTATATGGCTTGAACAGAAAGGGAAATATATTGGCTTGAAAATCAAGAAAAGTGGCAGCTACTACAACATTCTGCCTAAACGGCATATTTTTTTTCTTTTTTTTCTTTCTTCTTTTCCACAGATAGTTTGGCACTGGAACATCGTAGAGAGTTGTTCAATGGCTCAGTTTAAATGAAATTAATTGGGTTAAAAATCTTTTGTAACTAAAATAAATTATTTTTAGAGAGAATAAATTTTTCCACTAAAAACTACATTTTTGATGTCTTTTCATGCTGCAGTCTTTTCAAAGATATTTGATTTTTGCACATTTATAATAAAGAACGACCTCTTGCCTATACAAAATTTTATAGGCCACTTAACTATAGAGTATAGGCTAGTACAGTTATATTTAAGGTCAATATATTAAAATTTTCATTAAAAGGCAATCTTTGGAATAAAAACCCATTACATACATTTTATTTAGTTACCTACTTGATTGTTTGAGGCTAGTCTCTTACTATTTCAAAGAAGAAAGAGCCGTAGGCTTTTTCCTGTTTGTAATCAATTAAAAATACGGGTTGCAGCGGTAGCTAGTTTACATAAAGGATCGATGTCAGTCAAGAGGATCTAATGTAGTACTAATTAATAGAGTTTTATTTAGACTTTAAATAGATAAATTTGTAAAAACTGCCTCAGGCAGGATTTGAACATGTAGCCTTCGGAGTAGAAATCCAACACGCTATCCACTGCACCAGGCAGGCTTTCAAGGTCCCAATCTTTGAATGATTTATCTTTTACTTAATTTTATGGTAAAGATTGATCAATTACTTCATAATCATTGGTTGTAGCCAGGTCGTATCTTACTATTTCACCTAAGAAAAAGCCATAGGCTTTTTCCTGTTTGTAATCTCAAAGTATCCGGGTTGCAGAGTTAGCTAGTTATGAACTGTAGCCTATATCAAATATCAAACAGTTCGTAGTATTACAGCGGTAGCTAGCAACCTAGTAAGAGATCACATCTAATGTTAAGAAATGTAAAAACCAATAACTCCTAAAAAAAGTTAGATCAAAACAAAAAGTAAACCATTAGAACCGCCTTGTCCGAAACCCATGTATAGGAAAATTTCTGTCTCTTGGCTTGAACAGCAAGGGAAATATATTGGCTTAAAAAGCAAGAAAAGTGGCGGCTACTAAAACATTCTGCCTAAACGGGATATTTTTTTCTTTCTTTACCACAGATAGCTTGGCACTGGAACATCGTAGAGAGTTGTTCAACGGCTCATTTAAAGGAAATGAATTTGGGTAAAAATCTTTTGTAACTAAAATAAATTATTTCTAAAAGAGAATAAATTTTTCCACTAAAAACTGTATTTTTGATGTCTTTTCATACTACAGTCTTTTCAAAGATATTACATTAAAAGACGATCACTGAAATAACAAACCATTCCATACATTGGACTTAGTTAGCTACTTGATTGTTTGGGTTTTGTCTCTTACTATTTAAAAAAAGAAAAAGCCATAGGCTTTTTCCTGTTTGTATTTCAGTAGAAAAAATGAACTCAAGCCCAAAGAAACTGAACCCTCTGGTTCATTTATATTATCTCCATTATTTTAGCTAGGATGTAAATAAACAAGTTTCTTTTTTAAATTACGAAGTCTATCTCATATTACATTAAGGAATTACATTAAAAAATCATTGTAAAGTAAAGAACAATTTTTCAGAAAAATTAATTTGGCTCGTGATATTCAATTTAAAACACCAATTTGAATATGTCGATGTAGTCACACTATGAGAGAGACTGTCTAACTGAAGAATGTAGGTCCCAGGTTTGTTACGTAAATTCAGTATATTAATACATTCTTTCCAATGGAAATTCAAATAATGAATCCCCATCGCAAAGAATATATTAATATTGAAAATATATTGAGAATTTATTAATATAAAAGAATATATTAAAGGATCAACCATAAATGGTGTCATTGATCAAACAGTTTGTGGTAACGAGCTTCATAGTAAAGAACGAACTCAAGCCCAAAGAAACTGAACCTTGTGGCTCATTCATATAATCTTCATTATGAATAATGAATCCCCATCGGAAAGAATATATTAATATTGAAAATATATTGAGAATTTATTAATATAAAAGAATATATTAAAGGATCAACCATAAATGGTGTCATTTATCAAACAGTTTGTGGTAACGAGCTTCATAGTAAAGAACGAACTCAAGCCCAAAGAAACTGAACCTTGTGGCTCATTCATATAATCTTCATTATTTTAGCTAGGATGTAACTAAAACGAGTCTTTTTTATTTCAAATTAAAAATATATTGCTTCTTACTCAACATATTAAAAGTTCTCTCCGACGGGGAATCAAACCCCGTTCTTCCGCGCGACCAATGGGTATGCTTACCATCGGACCATCAAACACTAATGAAATATAAGTTAAATATAAGACATGATAATAATTTCGTTATTACACTTCAAATTATATTAGGAATTTGATTGGTTAATTATAAATGACGATTATGTTAGTTTCAACGGTATCATAGCTGTAGAGATAGCTGCAACCTAGGAAAGAAATAACCATGGAACATATTGGGCTTAAACTGATACTTCATTCTCTGAAGCTCGTCTCTTACTATTCCAAATAAGAAAAAGCATAGATTTTTTCCTGTTTGTTAAATAAAGGACCGATATAGCTCTTTATAAATGGTGCTTGTCAATACGGTTTTTCTTATATAATTATCCGTTATTATGTAAACTGAAGAATTTTTTGAAAGGGTTTTACAAAAGTTTATTTGTTAACTGCAACTAGAATAATCCGTGAAAATTTTAAATAATTTTTTTTTATTTATCTGCAAACTGCAAAAATATTTATGATGTCGGAGCAATAATTTTAATTTTTTAATTCAAACCAGAAAAATACCTAAAAATTTTAAAATTAGTTTCCTTTTTCTTTCGCTTAAAGTGACTCGTTGTGCCATTTTATCGGGTGTAATACGTGGTTAAGATTAGGACAGATGTTTGAGAGAGAAAAAACTGATGAGATTTAAAATGTTCTACTCCATATATACCGGCGATAGTTTATGAAAACATGATTGTATTGTATAGTAAGAGCGACTCGTCTCAATAGTAACCAAAAATCTAAGAAACGGAAATTTTTAAGCAAATAGATACATCAAAAGAATTTGATTTTGATTTCAAATATATAAACTTCACTAAGTTGAGTTTTACCTATCAAAATTTACAAGCCTCAGAAAATTTGCCTTACTTTCGTAAAAGGGGGAAACACTCCCTAAAAGTCACAGAATCTTAATGAAAATTATACCTTTAGGCTCAGCGTATCAGTAAACCTTACTGTAAAGGTTTCAAGCTCCTATCTGCAAAAATGTGGAATTTTGCATTTTTTTTTACCAGAACAAAGATCACGGATGCGTGTTTCTTTGTCTTTTTTTCGCAGGGGTGATCGTATCAACCCAGAGGTCCTAGAATTTTATAATAAAGAACGATCTCTTGCCTATGCTAAATTTTTTAGGCCACTTAACTATAGTATAGGCTAGTACAGTTATATTTAAGATAAATATATTAAATCTTGGTTGCAGCGCTAGCTAGGAACCTAGTAAGAGATGATCAAGCCCCATAGTAAAAACTAATGTAACCTATAACTCCTGAAACAAGATTCAGATAAATATAATAAAGAACGACTTTTGCCTATATTAATTTATATTAAAGTTTTTATATTTAGATAGGAGGCAGCTAAACTGAGTTGCTTTTAAACTTTAAATTTAAGAATTATTGCTTTAAATTGAGTATATTAACACATTCTTTCCAATGGGAATTCAAATAATGAATCCCCATCGGAAAGAATATATTAATATTAAAATATATTGAGAATTTATTAATATAAAAGAATATATTAATTCAAATATTAAATACGTATCCAATATTGAATATAAAATATGTATCAAGTATCAATGAAAATTTGAATCCCCCTCAGAAAGAATACACTATTATATTAAATTTAAAGTGATATCTCTTAAATTTAAAGTTTAAAAAAGAAACTCAGTTTAGCTGCCTCCTATCTAAATATTATAACTTTTACATTAAAAGACGATCATTGAAATATTAAACCATTGGATACATTGTAATTAGTTAGGCACTTGATTGTTTGAGGTTCGTCTCTTACCATTTCAAAGAAGAAAAATCCGTAGGCTTTTTCCTGTTTGTAACCAGGTTATTATTATCCGGGTTGCAGCGGTAGCTAGCAACCTAGTCAGAGACGACCACGCCCCATAGTAAATACTAAAGTAGCCCATAGCTTCTGAAACAAGATTAAGATAAAAACAAGAAGTACACTATTAGAACCGCCTTGTCCAAAACTTCTATATAGGAAACTTACGATCCTTTGGCTTGAATAACAAAGAAAATATATTGGTTTGAAAATCAAGAAAACTGACTTTAACCACGATATTCTCCACAAATGGCAATTTTTTTCTTTCCGCTTTTTCTTCCTCCTCAGCTACCTGGGCACTGGAGAATGATAGAGAGCTTTATAATAGCTCATTTTAAAGGAAATTGCTGCATATAGTGCCTTTTGTAATTAAAAATAAAATAGTTATTAAAGTAGAATCAATTTTCTCAAAAAACTGCTTTTTTGATGTATTTTCATACTGAAGTCTTTTCAAAGATATTTGAATTTTGAAGCAATCAAACAGTTCATGGTAATGAACTCTATAGTAATAATAGCTGCTAGTCTCAATAGTAACCGAAACTCCAAGGAACAAAATTTTGATACCAATAGATTCATCAAAGCATACCAATAGATTCGTGATAACGAACTATATATTGTATAGTAAGAGCGACTCGTCTCAATAGTAAAATTTGCTACATCTAGTTCTGTCTGTAATTAAAGATAAAGTATTTTTTTAATAGTTCTGGGTTGCAGCGGTAGGTAGGAACCTAATTAAAAGAGATCATTCGAAGAACATACCATTGCATATATTGGACTTAGTTAGGGTTGCAGAAAGTTTGAAAAGAGCTCATTCGATTGCAAATTGGAGTGGTTATACATAAAGGATCGCTATAGTTAATTATAAATGGGGACTATGTAAGTTTCATCGGATATAGCTAAAACCTAGTAAAGCACAAACCACGGCGCATAGTAGCTAGAAGTTAAGATAATATAAGCGTTTTTTGAAAAGTTACTTGTCTGGTATATCGTCTCTTACTAATCCAACTAAGAAAAAGTCCTGTTTGTAATTTCCCAATATTTAGTAAAACTGCCAATAGTAACCAAACCAAATAGTCCAAAACCCCCTAAAAATGATTACAGATTAAAATACAAAACGAATTATATAACATGCAATAATGTTCTTAGAGAAAGAATACTCTGGAGAGAAAGAACAATGCTGTATTCTGGGGAAGAAGCTTCAGATTGCAGCATATGATGGAAAATCAATTTGATTACCATGAAGAAATAAGATTAATATCCTTTGAATGAGTAATAGCGATAGTCTAATAAAAGACGAACACGGCCAATAGTAACCAAACAAAATAGTCCAAAACCCTAAAAACGATGACAGATGAAAACACACAAAGAATTACATAACGAACAATAATTATAATAAAGAACGACCTCTTGCCTATATTAATTTATTATTAGCTACTATATTTGGCTAGAAGGTAGCTAAACTGTGTATCTTTTTAAATTTTCAATTTAAGAGACATTGCTTTAAATTTTACATAAAGAATCTATATTTTTATATTATTTTTATCCGGGTTGCAGCGGTAGCTAGCATCCTAGTAAGAGACGACCACGCCCCATAGTAAAAACTAAAGTAACTCATAACTCCTGAAAAAAGATTCAGATCAAAACAAGAAGAACACTATTATATATACATTGTGTAACATACGAGACGATCATGTCAAATGTTTCGAAATATGATAACCCATAACTCCTAAAAATAGAGTCAGACCCCCCAAAAAAGTACAAGATTAGAACCGCCTTGTCCGAAACCCCTGTATAGGAAACTTTCTGTCCCTTGGCTTGAACAGCAAGGAAAATATATTGGATTGAAAATCAAGAAAAGTGGCAGCTACCACAGCATTCTGCCTAAATAGTATCTTTTTTTCTTTTCCTTTTCCACAGATAACTTGGCACTGGGACAGCGTAGAGGGTTTTTCAATGGTTCATTTTAAAGAAAATTAATGGGGTTAAAAACCATTTGTAGTTAAAACAAATTATTTTTCAAAGCGAATAATTTTTTTACGAAAAAGTGAATATTTCATGTTCAAGATTGATCAATGACGTCACAATCGTAGGTTGTAGCCAGGTTACATTCAGGAACGTACTGTAGCCCACAAGAACTGAAGGAATAAAAGGAATCATTATATACATCATTATTGTAAATTCCTTATTTTATTTATTTTAAATCAAATCAATTTTTCCACAAAAACTGCATTTCTATGGCCAATCTTGATGATTGACGTCATAATCGTAGGTAGCAACCATATATGAAGTAATAAGTAAATACAATATTTATACGCGCTTATATTTGGACAAGACAATATAAGACACACATATTGGATCGATATAGTTCATTATAAACGGGGACTATGTAAGCTTCAACAGATTTCCGGGATGCAGCGGAAGCTAGCAACCTACTAAGAGACGATCACGCCCCATAGTAAAAATAAAGTAACCCATTACTCCTGAAAAAAGATTCAGATCAAAAAAAGAAGTACACTATTAGAACCACCTTGTCCAAAACCTCTATATAGAAAACTTGCCGTCCCTTGGCTTGAATAACAAGGAAAATATATTGGCTTGAAAATCAAGAAAATTGACTCTAACCATGATATTCTCCACATACGGCATTTTTTTTCTTTCTTTTGTTTTTTGTCTCCTCAGCTAGCTGGGCACTGTAAAATTATAGAGAGCTGTATAATGGCTCATTTTAAAGGAAATTGCTACATCTAGAGCCTTTTGCAATTAAAAATAGAAATTTTTTTTAAAGCAGAATCAATTTTGTTAAAAAAACTGCATTTTTGATGTATTTTCATACTGCAGTCTTTTCAAAGATATTTGATTTTTCAATATATTAAAATGCGATAACTAGAACCCCAAACCACTGCATATATTGGACTTAGTTCGCTGTCTGATTCTTTGAGGTTCGTCTCATACTATTCCAAATAAGTTATATTAAAGAACGCACTTCTGCCCAAAGTAAACGATAAATTTTCTAGTGAAGATCCGGGTTGCAGTGGTAGTTCATAGTAAAGATTCTGGTAAAGAATTATTCATTATAATCTCGGTTGCAGCGTTAGCTAGCAGCCATGTAAGAGACGATCACGTCCCATGGTAAAAATAAAATAGCCCATAACTCTAACCAGAAACAGATCAAAAAACGAAGTACATTATTAGAACCTTATTGTCCAATACACCTACATAGAAAACTAACTGTCTCTTTACTCGAAAGTTTCTTTCTAATCAAACAGTTCGTGGTAACGAATTGTATAGTAAGAGCTACTCCTCTGAATAGTAACCGAAAATCTAAAAAACGGAATTTTAATATCAACAGATACATCAAAAGAATCCGGGTTGCAGCGGTAGCTAGAAACCTAGTAAGAGACGATCACGTCCAATGTTAAGAAATATAAAAACCAATAGCTTCTAAAAAAGGAGTCAGATTAAAACAAAAAGTACACCCTTAGAACCGCCTTGTCCAAAACCCCTGTATAGGAAACTTTCTGTCCCTTGGCTTGAATAGCAAGAGAAATATATTGGCATGAAAATCAAGAAAAGTGGCAGCTACTACAACATTCTGCCTAAACGGCATATTTTTTTCGTAGAAGGTTTTTCAATCGCTCATTTTAAAGAAAATTAACTTGGTTAAAAATCTTTTGTAACTAAAATAAATTATTTCTAAGAGAGAATAAATTTTTCCACTAAAAACTGCATTTTTGATGTCTTTTCATGCTGTATTCTTTTCAAAGATATTTGATTTTTGTACATATCCGGGTTGCAGCGGTAGCTAGCAACCTAGTAAGAGACGATCACGTCCAATGTTAAGAAATATAAAAACCCATAGTTCCTAACAAAGGAGTCAGATCAAAACAAAAAGTACACCATTAGAACCGCCTTGTCCGAAACCCCTGTATAGGAAACTTTCTGTCCCTTGGCTTGAACAGCAAGGGAAATATATTGGCTTGAAAATCAAGAAAATTGACTTTAACCACGTTATTCTCCCCAAACGGGATATTTTTTTCTTTTTTCTTTTTTTTTTCTTTTCCACAGATAGCTTGGCACTGGAACATCGTAGAGGGTTGTTCAATAGCTCATTTTAAAGGAAATTAATTGGGTTAAAAATCTATAGTAACTAAAATAAATTATTTCTAAGAGAGAATAAATTTTTCCACTAAAAACTGCATTTTTGATGTCTTTTCACACTGCAGTCTTTCAAACATAATCGTATACCAGCGGTAAGATTTGAACCCACGCCTCCGAAGAGACTGGTGGCTAACACCAGTGTCTTGGACCACTCGGCCAGGCTGCCTCTCATAAATAAATATATATGTGGATTTGGGTTGCAGCAGTAGCTAGCAACCTAGTAAGAGGCAATCAGTCCCATGCTAAGAAATATAACAAAACTCCTAAAAATAGAGTAAGATCAAAACGAAAGTACATCATTGAAACTACCTTGTCTGAAACCCTACTAGATAAATAATGAATGTCGTCATAGCTTTATATTAGATTAGAGCTATGACGTGAATAGAAAAACACGAAATTATATTGTTGTTTCTGATGACGTCATGAAATAATATCATTGCGCCATGACGTCAATAAAATCATTACGCCGTGACGTCATAATTACTACTTAAGAACAACAAAGATGTAAATGTTCTCAGTCTTGATTAGAATAATGGTTAGATCGAAGCAAGCTATACGCAATTTGAAAAAACAGTACTACACAAACAACAGAGATAGTATCTTGAAAATTATAATAAAGAACGACCTCTTGCCTATACTAAATTTTATAGGCCACTTAACTATAGTATTATAATAAAGAACGACCTCTTGCCTATACTAAATTTTATACGCCACTTAATTATAGTATAGGTTAGTAATTCTACAGATAGCTTGGTACTGGAACATCGTAGAGAGTTGTTCAATGGCTCATTTTAAAGAAAATTAATGGGGTTAAAAACTTCTTGTAATTAATAGTTACACTAAAAGACGATCATTGGAATAACAAACCATTGTATACATTGAAGTTAGTTAGCTATTTCCGAGTTGCAGCGGTAGCTAGTTGTTCAAGGAGGCACACTTGTGCCTCTATAAAGAGGCGACCCACCACAATGTTAAGCGATTTCAGGTCCTAGAGGTCGCAGAGAGACGGCGGTAATCGCATTTTGTAGCCCAAGCTCAAACTAAGAAACTTGCAAAATTTCATCCTCCTCCGACTTTATCTTCATGGGGTAAACTGGGCCGGAAGTTTCGACCCTCCCACCACAGCCCCCCTTTAACGTTGTCCGATTGGGCTGAAATTTAGAGGTTAAGCTTTCATAGGGCCCGGGAGCTTATCCTCGAAATTTCAGCTCAATCCGATCACTCCTTCCCTGTTTTCAAAAAACCAAATATAGCCACTTAAAATTCATCATTTCTTTTTTTTCTTAGCCACGCCTACAGGCCACAGTTGGCAACTGATCCGGATGAATGAGGACTCATTCGAAGCAGGATTCGACCTGTTAGGGCCTTTTGATATTTTCAGACCGAAAAAATTATCCCCCGAATTTACATTTACGAAAAACCTCGTTTTCCTATAATCCGGGTTGCAGCGGTAGCTAGGAACCTAGTAAGAGACGATCACGTCAAATGTTAAGAAATATAAAAACCCATAGTTCCTAACAAAAGGAGTTAGATCAAAACAAAAAGTACACCATTAGAACTGCCTTGTCCGAAACCCCTGTATAGGAAACTTTCTGTCCCTTGTCTTGAACAGCAAGGGAAATATATTGGCTTGAAAATCAAGAAAATTGACTTTAACCACGTTATTCTCCCCAAACGGGATATCTTTTTCTCTTTTCTTTTTTTCTTTTCCGGGTTGCAGCGGTAGCTAGCAACCTAGTAAGAGTTTACAGTAAAGAACGATCTCTCTCCCATACTAACTGATATAACAGCAGGTTACTTGGCAATGTCACCCTGATATCTGCAAGCTCTATCCGACGGATATTGAATTATGTCAAATTCTTTTTGATATCCTTGAAAATAATATAGTTTATAATAAAGAGCGACCTCTTGCCTATGCTAAATTTCATAGACCACTTGACTATAGTATAGGTTAGTAAAGTTTACATAAAGGATTTACAGTAAAGAACGATCTTTCATCCATAGTAACTGATATATGGTGGTTCCAGGGGTAGTTACTTGAGGTTCGTCTCTTACTATTTCAAAGAAGAAAAAGCCGTAGGCTTTTTCCTCTTTGTAATGATATAATATAATCCGGGTTGCAGTGGTAGCTATCAATCCGGGTTGCAGTGGTAGCTATCAATCCGGGTTGCAGCGGTAGCTAGCAACCTAGTAAGAGACGATCACGTCCAATTTTAAGAAATATAAAAACCCTTAGCTCCTAAAAAAAGAGTCAGATCAAAACAAAAAGTACACCATTAGAACTGCCTTGTCCGAAACCCCTATATAGGAAACTTACTGCCCTTTGGCTTGAGTAACAAAGAAAATATATTGGCTTGTAAATCAAGAAAATTTACTTTAACCACGTGATTCTCCACAAACGGCATATTTTTTTTTCTTTCTTTCTCTTCCACAGATAGCTTGGCACTGGAGCATCGCAGAGAGTTGTTTAATGGTTATAATAAAGAACGACCTATTTGCCTATACTAAATTTTATACGCCACTTAATTATTGTATAGGTTATTATAATAAAGAACGAACCCTTCCCTATACTAACTTCTATAGAGAGCTTAACTATAATTAAGATTATAGTGTTTATATTAAGACAATGCAAAAGGTACGAGAAAAAAACCTGAAAAATTCTATAAACTGAAAAAATATTTAGAATGTTTGAGTAACAATTTCACTTTATGAAAAGAAGCAAGACATATTCCTAAATTATATAACAGAACATATAGTAAAGTTATAATAAAGAACAACCTCTTTCCTATACTAAATTTTATAGGCCGCTTAACTATAGCATAGGCTAGTACAGTTATTATATTTAAGGCCAATATATTAAAATTTTCCACTAAAAGACGGTCATTGGAATAAAAAACCCAATACATACATTTGATTTAGTTAGCTACTTGATTGGTTGAGGCTAGTCTCTTACTATTTTAAAGAAGAAAAAGCCGTAGGCTTTTTCCTGTTTGTAATCAATTAGAAAGAGTTCTACCTTTAATGTAATGTAATAAAGATCAAACTCTTCCCTTTACTAACTTGCATATGCAACTTCACTATAGTTAAGATTACAGTATTTATATTTTTACATTCAAAGACGATCACTGAAATAACAAACCATTCCATACATTGGATTTAGTTAGCTACTTGATTGTTTGAGTTTCGTCTCTTACTATTTAAAAGAAGAAAAAGCCGTAGGCTTTTTCCTGTTTGTATTTATAGTTAAAAAACAAACTCAAGTCCAAAGAAACTGAACACTGTGGTTCATTCATATTATCTTCATTATTTTAGCTAGAATGTAAATAAACAAATTTCTTTTTTAAATTTTAAATTGATCCGGGTTGCAGCGGTAGCTAGCAACCTAGTAAGAGACGATCACGTCCAATGTTAAGAAATATAAAAACCCATAGCTCCTAAAAAAGGAGTCAGATCAAAACAAAAAGTACACCATTAGAACCGCCTTGTCCGAAACCCCTGTATAGGAAACTTTCTGTCCCTTGGCTTGAACAGCAAGGGAAATATATTGGCTTGAAAATCAAGAAAATTGACTTTAACCACGTTATTCTCCCCAAAAGGGATATTTTTTTCTTTTTTTTTGTATCCAGAGATAGCTTGGCACTGGAACATCGTAGAGGGTTGTTCAATAGCTCATTTTAAAGGAAATTAATTGGGTTAAAAATCTATAGTAACTAAAATAAATTATTTCTAAAAGAGAATAAATTTTTCCAATAAAACTGTATTTTTGATGCAGTGACGTCATAATTACTATATAAGATCATCATAGTTTTATATTAGAGCTATGACGTGAATAGAGTGATGTCATAATTAGTATATAAGGAAAGTCAAAACTGAAAATTCTCTCATTCTTGATTAGAATCATGGTTAGTTACATTAAAGAACGACTAATTGAGTGTTATATAGAATCATTATATAGATTTCCGGGTTGCAACGGTAGCTAGCAACCTAAGAGACTATCACGCCCCATGGTAAAAACTACAGTAACGAATAACTCCTGAAAAAAGATTCAGATCAAAACAAGAAGTACACTATTAGAACTGCCTCGTCCAAAACTTCTATATAGTAAACTTGCCTTCCTTTGGCTTGAATAACAAAGAAAAAATATTTTGGTTTGAAAATCAAGTTACATTAAAGAACGACTAACTGAGTGTTACATAGAATCATTATATAGATGTCCGGGTTGCAGCGGTAGCTAGCAGCCAAGTAAGAGATGATCACGCCCCATAGTAGAAAAGTACAGTAACCCATAACTCCTGAAAAAAGTTATAATAAGGAACGAACTCTAGGCTATAGTAACTAAAATTAAATTAAATAATCAAACAGTTCTTGGTAACGAACTATACAGTAAAAGCGACTCGTCTCAGTAGTAATCGAAACTCTAAAATGGAGTTTTAATATTAATAGATGAATCAAATGAATTGGATTGTTATGCTGATTTTAAATATGTAAGTTTAGCAAGTATACTCATATCCATCAAAAGTTAAGAGCCTGAGAAAATTTAGCTTATTTTCGAGAAAAGGTGAAAACATCAATTAAAATTAAAAGATTCGTAATGAAAATCACACCATCAGATTCAGCGTATTAGAGAACGTTATTTACATTAAAAGACGATCACTGGAATAACAAACCATGACAAACGAATGGCAATGATTCGATTTGTAATGCCTTGTCTTACGATCGTCAGATTAAGGCAGGTAACTGCATATAATAAAGATCCAACTCTTGCCTATACTAACTGGTATGGGTCGCTTAACTAGTGTAATTATCCGGGTTGCAGCGGTAGCTAGTGACCTAGTAAGAGACGATCACGTCCAATGTTAAGAAATATAAAAACTCATAGTTCCTAACAGAGGAGTCAGATCAAAACAAAAAGTACACCATTAGAACCGCCTTGTCCGAAACCCCTGTATAGGAAACATTCTGTCCCTTGGCTTGAACAGCAAGTGAAATATAATAAAGAACGACCTCTTGTCTATACTAAATTTTATACGCCACTTAATTACAGTATAGGTTAGTAATTCAACAGATAGCATGGCACTGGAACATCGTAGAGAGTTGTTCAATGGCTCATTTTAAAGGAAATTAAGGAGATTAAAAACCTTTTGTAACTAAAATAAATTATTTTTATTACATTAAGAAATTTTAATTATCATCATAAGTAAAATTTCCCATACAGAAGTTGAACTCAATCTGGGTTGCAGCGGTAGCTAGCAACCTAGTAAGAGACGATCACGTCCAATGTTAAGAAATATAAAAACCCATAGCTCCTAAAAAAGGAGTCAGATCAAAACAAAAAGTACGCCATTAGAACCGCCTTGACCGAAACCCCTGTATAGGAAACTTTCTGTCCCTTGGCTTGAACAGCAAGGAAAATATATTGGCTTGAAAATCAAGAAAAACAGGATATTTTCCGGGTTGCAGCGGTAGCTAGCAACCTAGTAAGAGACGATCACGTCCAATGTTAAGAAATATAAAAACCCATAGTTCCTAACAAAGGAGTCAGATCAAAACAAAAAGTACACCATTAGAACCGCCTTGTCCGAAACCCCTGTATAGGAAACTTTCTGTCCCTTGGCTTGAACAGCAAGGGAAATATATTGGCTTGAAAATCAAGCAAATTGACTTTTACCACGTTATTCTCCTCAAACCGGATATTTTTTTCTTTTTTCTTTTTCTTTTCCACAGATAGCTTGGCACTGGAACATCGTAGAGGGTTGTTCAATAGCTCATTTTAAAGGAAATTAATTGGGTTAAAAATCTATAGTAACTAAAATAAATTATTTCTAAAAGAGAATAAATTTTTCCACCAAAAACTGCATTTTTGATGTCTTTTCACACTGCAGTTTTTCAAACATTATAATTCAAACATTATAATAAAGATCGAACTCTTCCCTATACTAACTTGCATACGCAACTTCACTATAGTTATTTTACAGTAAAGAACGAACCTTAGCCCATAGTAACAGAAACAAGATTTTATAATAAAGAACGACCTCTTGCCTATACTAAATTTTATACGCCACTTACTTATAGTATAGGTTAGTAATTCAACAGATAGAATGGCACTGAAACATCGTAGAGAGTTTTTCAATGGCTCATTTTAAAATAAATTAATGGGGTTAAAAATCTTTTGTAATTTACAGAAAGGACCGATATAGCTCATTATAAATGGTGTTTGTCAATTATCCGTGTTGCAGCAGTAGCTAGCTTATAATAAAGAACGACCTCTTTGCCTATACTAAATTTTATACGCCACTTAATTATTGTATAGGTTAGTAATTCAACAGATAGCATGGCACTGGAACATCGTATATAAGAACTACAATAGCCCATAACTCCTTAAAATAAAACTTACAGTCTTTTGGCTTTAACAAAATTACATTAAAAGACGATCATAGGAATAACAAACATTATAATAAGGAACGAACTCTGGCCTATAATAACTAGTATCGGCCACTTAACTATAGTATAGAATTGTACAGTTATCTTTATAGTCAATATATTAAAAACTCCCTCCAACGAGGAATCGAACCCGGGTCTGCCGCGTTACAAGCGGGTATGCTTACCACTTTACTATCGGAGATTTAAAAAATATGTTACATATAAGACATGATAAGGTTCTAGGCGGTTCTAAACATGACACAAGGTGGCTCTAATAGTGTACTTCTTGTTTCGATCTGACACTATTTTCAGTAGTTATGGGCTCTTAAATTTATTTGTACTTGACATGATCGAAACAAGAAGTACACTATTAAAACCGCCTTGTCTAAAATTTCTATATAGGAAACTGAGCATCCCTTGGCTTGAAGAACGAGGAAAATCTATTGGCTTGAAAAACAGGATAATTTACTTGAACTGCGATAATCTTTATTTACGGCCTGTTTTTTCTTTTTCTTCTCCTCCACGGATAGCTTGGCATTTGAACATCATAAGGAACTGTTAATGTTAATTTTAAAGGAAATTGATGTGGTTAAAAATGTTTTTTAACTAAAAAACTAATTTTTAAAATTTAATTAATCTTTTACAAAAAAACACATTTTTCATGTACAAGATGGATCAATGACATCATATTTTTAGGTTGAAGCCTTGTCGTCTCTTACTTTTCCAATTAAGAAAATGCCGTAGGCTTTTTCCTGTTTGTAATTTTTTTCCAATTAAGATCCGGGTTGCAGCGGTAGCTAGCAACATAGTAAGAGACGATCACGTCCAATGTTAAGAAATGTAAAAAACCATAGTTCCTAAAAAAGGACTCAGATCAAAACAAAAAGTGCACCATTAGAACCGCCTTGTCCGAAACCCCTGTATAGGAAACTTTCTGTCATGAGATTTATTTTAGAGTTTAAGTTTAGAGTTTCATTTTAGAGTAATAGTTTAGAGTTTTACTTTAGAATTATAGTTTAGAATTTTAGTTTAGACTTTTAGTTTAGAATTTTAGTTTAGAGTATAAGTTTAGCGGTTTAGTTTAGAATTTTAGATTAGAATTTTCGATTAAATTTTAGTTTAGAATTTTAGTTGAGAGTTTAGTTTAGAGTTTTAGTTTACAGTTTTAGTTTAAGTTTTAGTTTAGAGTTTTAGTTATGGTTTTTTAGCTTAGAATTTTAGTTTAGAGATTTAGTTTAGAGTTTTAGTTTGTAATTTTAGTTTAGTTTTAGCTTAGAGTTTTAGTTTAGATTTTTTAGTTTAATTTATTTTTAGTTTAGAGTTTTAGTTTAGAGTTTTAGTTAGAGTTTTAGGTTTTAATTTAGAGTTTTAGTATAGATTTTTTAGTTTACTGTATTATTTTAGATTTTTAGTTTAGAGTTTTAGTTTAAAATTTTATTTTAAAGTTTTATATAAGAAATTTAGTTTAGAATTTTACTTAAGATTTTTAGTTTTAGTTACATTGTTAGAATTTAGAGTATTAGTTTAGAGTTCTAGTTTAGAATTTTAGTTTAAAATTATTGTTTAGAGTTTTATTTTAGTGTTTCAGTTAAGAATTTTTCTTTAGATTTTTAGTTTAGAGTTATAGTTTAGAGTTTTAGTTTAGAATATTAGTTTGGAGTTTTAGTTTGGAGTTTTAGTTTAGAGTTTTAGTTTAGACTTTTAGTTCAGAGATTTATTTTAGAGTTTAAGTTTAGAGTTTCATTTTAGAGTAATAGTTTAGAGTTTTAGTTTAGAATTATAGTTTAGAATTTTAGTTTAGACTTTTAGTTTAGAATTTTAGTTTAGAGTATAAGTTTAGAGGTTTAGTTTAGAATTTTAGATTAGAATTTTCGATTAAATTTTAGTTTAGAATTTTAGTTGAGAGTTTCAGTTTACAGTTTTAGTTTAAGTTTTAGTTTAGAGTTTTAGTTAGGGTTTTTTAGCTTAAAATTTTAGTTTGGAGATTTAGTTTAGAGTTTTAGTTTGGAATTTTAGTTTAGTTTTAGTTTAGAGTTTTAGTTTAGATTTTTTGTTTAGAATTTAGTTTAGAGTTTTAATTTAAAATTTTTGTTTAGGGTTTTAGTTAAGAGTACAAATTTAGAAATTTAGTCTAGAATTTTAGTTTAGAGTTTAGTTTTAGTTTAGAGCTTTAGCTTAGAATTTTAGTTTAGTGTTTTAGTTTAGAATTTTAGTTTAGTTTTAGTTTAGAGTTTTAGTTTAGATTTTTAGTTTACTTTAGTTCTAGTTTAGAGTTTTATTTAGAGTTTTAGTTAGATTTTTAGGTTTTAATTTAGAGTTTTAGCATAGATTTTTTTAGTTTACTCTATTAGTTTAGAGTTTTAGTTTAAAATTTTATTTTATAGTTTTGTATTAGAATTTAGTTTAGAATTTTACTTAAGATTTTTAGTTTTAGGTACCTTTTTACAATTTAGAGTATTAGTTTAGAGTTCTAGTTTAGAATTTTAGTTTAAAATTTTTGTTTAGAGTTTTAGTTTAGAGTTTCAGTTTAGAATTTTACTTTAAATTTTTAGTTTAGAGTTTTACACACACACACACACACACACACACACACACACACACACACACACACACACACACACACACACACACCACACACACACACACACACACACACACACACACACACACACACACCACACACACACACACACACACACACACACACACACACACACACACACACACACAACACACACACACACACACACACACACACACACACACACACACACACACACACACACACACACACACACACACACACACACACACACACACACACACACACACACACACACCACACACACACACACACACACACACACACACACACACACACACACACACACACACACACACACACACACACACACACACACACACACACACACACACACACACACACACACACACACACACACACACACACACACACACACACACACACACACACACCACACACACACACACACACACACACACACACACACACACACACACACACACACACACCACACACACACACACACACACACACACCACACACACACACACACACACACACACACACACACACACACACACCACACACACACACACACACACACACACACACACACACACACACACACACACACACACACACACACACACACACACACACACCACACACACACACACACACACACACACACACACACACACACACACACACACACACACACACACACACACACACATCCGGGTTGCAGCGGTAGCTAGCAACCTAGTAAGAGACGATTACCTCCAATGTTAAGAAATATAAAAACCCGTAGCTCCTAAAAAAAGAGTCAGATCAAAACAAAAAGTACACCATTAGAACCGCCTTGTCCAAATCCGCCCTTTGGCTTGAATAACAAAGAAAATATATTGGCTTGAAAATCAAGAAAATAGACTTTTACCACGTTATTCTCCCCAAACGGGATATTTTTTTTCTTTTTTTTTTTCTTTTTTTCTTTTCCACAGATAGCTTGGCACTGGAACATCGTAAAGGGTTGTTCAATAGCGCATTTTAAATGAAATTAATTGGGTTAAAAATCTATAGTAACTAAAATAAATTATTTCTAAAAGAGAATAAATTTTTCCACCAAAAACTGCATTTTTGATGCAGTGACGTCATAATTATTATATAAGAAACGTCAAAACTGTAATTATAATAAAGATCGAACTCTTCCCTATACTAACTTGCATACGCAACTTCACTATAGTTAAGATTACAGTATTTATATTTTTACATTAAAAGACGATCACTGAAATAACAAACTATTCCATACATTGGACTTAGTTAGCTACTTGACTGTTTGAGTTTCGTCTCTTACTATTTAAAAGAAGAAAAAGCCGTAGGCTTTTTCCTGTTTGTCCGGGTTGCAGCGGTAGCTAGCAACCTAGTAAGAGACGATCACCTCCAATGTTAAGAAATATAAAACCCCCCAACTCCTAAAAAAAGAGTCAGATCAAAACAAAAAGTACACCATTATAGTTAAAAAACGAACTCAAGTCCAAAGAAACTGAACACTGTGGATCATTCATATTATTACATTAAAGAACGAACTTTAGTCCATAGTTTATATTAAAGGACGATCATTAGATAAGCACACCATTGCATATATTGGACTGAGTTAGTTTTTCAGTTTAGAATCGCTAAAGTTATTATGTAAACTGCAAAAAATATTTATGACATCTGAGCAATAATTTTAATCTTTTCATTTACATAAAGGATCGATCTGAAAATTGGTAAATAACAAACAACAGCATGTAATTGAATAGCTTAGTTGCCTGATTTTCTGTGGTTTTTTAATTTAAAACACGAGACAGAGTATAGTTGAAAACAAAGGTGGTAAAAAATTCCTTCGACATGGATTTGAACCAGCGACATACATCCGTTTGCCGTCCGACGACTCTACCAACTGAGCTACCGAAGGTTTAGACTATTATTTGACTAAATATTATATCATGTATATCCGGGTTGCAGCGGTAGCTAGCAACCTAGTAAGAGACGATCACGTCCAATGTTAAGATATATAAAAACCCATAACTCCTAAGAAAAAGGTCAGATCAAAACAAAAAGTACTCCATTAGAATTGCCATGTCTGAAACCCCTGTATAGGAAATTTTCTGTCACTTGGATTGAACAGCAATGGAAATATATTGGCTCGAAAATCAAGAAAATTGACTTTAACCACGTTATTTTCCGCAAACGACATATTTTTTTCTTTCTCTTTTTTTTCTTTTCCACAGTTAGCTTGGCACTGGATCATCGTAGAGAGTTGTTCCATGGCTCATTTTAAAGGAAATTAATTGGGTTAAATTATAAGAGACGATCACGTCCAATGTTAAGAAATATAAAACCCCCTAACTCCTAAAAAAAGAGTCAAATCAAAACAAAAAGTACACCATTAAAACCGCCTTGTTTGAAAACTCAATGAAGGAAACTTACCGCCCTTTGGCTTGAATAACAAATAAAATATATTGGCTTGAAACTCAAGAAAATTGACTTTACATCTAGTGCCTTTTTTAGTTAAAAATAAAATGGTTTTTATATATAATAAAGAACGAACTCTTTCCTATACTAAATAAGCCTTTATTTTTATTAATTATAATAAAGAGCGACCTCTTGCCTATACTAAATTTTATACGCCACTAAATTATAGTATAGGTTAGTAATTCAACAGATAGCATGGCACTGGAACATCGTAGAGAGTTGTTCAATGGCTCATTTTAAAGGAAATTAATGGGGTTAAAAACCTTTTGTAATTAAAACAAATTATTTTTATTACATTAAGAAATTTTAATTATGTTCCTTAAGAAATCATCATAAGTAAAAATTTCCCATACAGAAATTGAACTCAAGTCTACTGGGTGAGAGCTATCCCAAACTCTAGGCCATATAGGATATATTAAAATATCCGATTAATGAAATTTATGTTAAAGAACAAATTATAAACCTAGTTAGCTGCCTGATTATTTGATGATCGTCTTTTACTATTCCAAAGAAGAAAAAGCCGTAGGCTTTTTCCTGTTTGTAATTTATTTTATAATAAAGAATGAACTTCAGGCTTTACTAACTGAAAAGTTTAATTTACAGTAAAGTTCGATCTCTCGCCCATAGTCTGGGTTGCAGCGGTAGCTAGTAACCTAGTAATTTACAATAAAGAATGAACTTCAGCTCATAGTAAATAAAATAAGATTATAATTTATGACTCAAGCACGTAATTTGTTTGCTTTGGTCTAAAATCCGGGTTGCAGCGGTAGCTAGCAACCTAGTTAGCGACGTCACGTCCAATGTTAAGAAATATAAAACCCCTAACTCCTAAAAAAAGAGTCAGATCAAAACAAAAAGTACACAATTAGAACCGCCTTGTCCAAAACCCCTGTATAGGAAACTTTCTGTCCCTTGGCTTGAACAGCAAGGGAAATATATTGGCTTGAAAATCAAGAAAATTGACTTTAACCACGTTATTCTCCCCAAACGGGATAATTTTTTCTCTTTTCTTTTTTTTTCTTTTCCACAGATAGCTTGGCACTGGAACATCGTAGAGGGTTGTTCAATAGCTCATTTTAAAGGAAATTAATTGGGTTAAAAATCTATAGTAACTAAAATAAATTATTTCTAAAAGAGAATAAATTTTTCCACCAAAAACTGCATTTTTGATGTCTTTTCACACTGCAGTCTTTCAAACATAATCGTATACCAGCGGTAAGATTATAACCCACGCCTCCGAAGAGACTGGTGGCTAACACCAGTGTCTTGGATCACTCGGCCAGGCTGCCTCTCATAAATAAATATATATGTGAATTTGGGTTGCAGCAGTAGCTAGCAACCTAGTAAGAGACGATCAGTCCCATGCTAAGAAATATAACAAAACTCCTAAAAATAGAGTAAGATCAAAACGAATCCGGGTTGCAGCGGTAGCTAGCAACCTAGTAAGAGACGATCACGTCCAATGTTAAGAAATATAAAAACCCATAAGTCCTAAAAAAAGAGTCAGATCAAAACAAAAAGTACACCATTAGTATCGCCTTGTCCAAAATTCCTATAAGGGAAACTTACAGCCCTTTGGCTTGAATAGCAAAGAATATATATTGGCTTGAAAATCAAGAAAATTGACTTTTACCACGTTATTCTCCACAAAGGAGATATTTTTTTCTTTCTTCTTCTTTTCCACAGATAGCTTGGCACTGGAACATCGTAGAGAGTTGTTCAATGGCTCATTTTAAAGGAAATTAATTGGGTTAAAAACCTTTTGTACTTAAAACAATGTATTTTTAAAATAGAATCAGTTTTTTTACGAAAAATCGCATATTTCATATTAAAGATTGATCAATGACGTCATAATCGTATACCAGTGGTAGGATTTGAACCCACATTTCCGAAGAGACTAGTGACTAACACCAGCGCCTTGGACCACTCGGCCAAGAAAAATATCCCACAAACGGGATATTTTTTCTTTCTTTCTTCTTCTTCTTCTTTTCCACAGATATTACAATAAGGAACGAACTTTAACCCATTGTAATAAATCAAACGGTTCGTTGTCATAGTAAAGAGCTGTGTAATGGCTCATTTTTAAGGAAACTGCTGTATATAGAAACCTTTTGTAATTAGCAAAATTAATTATTATTATAAAACAAATTATTACGATGTGGTAAAGAACTAACTCTAGGCGATAGCAACTAATTTAATTTTGAAAAGAAAGAATTACAGCAGAAACCTAAATGGTAGTATAAGTAAGCTACATTTAATAACAACCGTCCACCAGGATTTGAACTCGGATCGCAGGATTCAAAGTCTTAAGTGCTAACCACTACACCGAGAAATGTTCATATAAGAAAGAATTTTAACAGTATATGATAACTTAAAGACCAAACTCTAACCATCAGTATTGTCTATCAGATCGTTTTAACGAACTTTGCAGCAATTTTATACATTAAAAGACGATCATTGGAATAAAAAATTATTGCATACATTGGACTTAGTTAGCTACTTGATCGTTTGAGGTTCGTCTCTTACTATTTCAAAGAAGAAAAAGCCGTAGGCTTTTTCCTGTTTGTAATATCTGGGTTGCAGCGGTAGCTAGCAACCTAGTAAGAGCCGATCACGTCAAATGTTAAGAAATATAAAAAACCATAGTTACAATAATTACAATAAAGAGCGTGTATGGGCGTGAGGAGTGGTTATATCATCATAGTAGTAGCTATAGCTTGAATCTAGTAAAAGTCCAATTGCCAAAGCCAAAAGCGGTGGCGTAATCTTGTGAAAGTTCAGGGTTGCAGCGGTAGCTAGCAACCTAGTAAGAGACGTTCACATCTCGTAGTAAAAACAAAATAGCCCATAACTCCTAAAACTACAGTCAGATCAAAAAAGAAGTCCAAAATTAGAATTGCTTTTTCCAACACCCTTATTTAGGAAAATAACAGCCCTTGGCTTGAATAACAAGGAAAATATATTGGTTTGAAAATCAAGAAAGTGGCTGTAACCACGATATTCGGCATCTAGAGCATCTTTTTTTCTGTTATTTTTTCACCCAGATAGCTGGGCACTGGAAAATCATAAAGAGTTGTTTAATAGCTCATCTTAAAAGAAATTGCTACTTTTAGTACCTTCTGTAATTAGAAAACAAAAAGTTTTTAAAATAGAATCATGTTTTACAAAAAAACCTGCATTTTTATGTACAAGCTTGATAAATGATGATCATAATCGTGGGTTGCAAGGCCGTATCCAGGGGGGGGGGTTGAACCCCCCCCCCCGAAACGTTTGTTTGACTCGTAAAAACGTAACAAAAATGGACATAAACAAATTTTGTATGCGTTTTTTGAGTTTTTTTATGTAACCCCCCCCCCCCCCTAAAAAAATTAGTAGCCCCCCATCCCGAACAAAAGTCTTGGATGCGCTTCTGGTAGGTTGTAACCATATATGACGTAAGAAGTGAATGCAGTATTTAATGCGTTTGTCTTTCCACAAGAGAATTTTATTTTATTTTAGTTCTCAGTTCAAGATCGCTAAAGTTATTATATAAACTGCAAAAATATCTATACTGTCTGCCGTTTCCGTACAACCGATCAAAACAGAATTTGAGACACGATCCAATTTAAGCCTCACTTGATTCTAGCTTTGTCGTTATAAATGCTTACATTTTCCAATGTTGACATTTTTTCATTCGATTCACCTTTTCTGTCAATAATAATATTAAAAGAGGAAAAGACAATAGAGAAGGAAAAATATAAAAAAGAAAAAATATTGAAAAGCGGTAGCTAGCAACCTAGTAAGAGACGATCACGTCCAATGTTAAGAAATATAAAAACCCATAGTTCCTAAAAAAGGAGTCAGATCAAATTCAAAAGTACACCATTAGAACCGCCTTGTCCGAAACCCCTGTATAGGAAACTTTCTGTCCCTTGGCTTGAACAGCAAGGGAAATATATTGGCTTGAAAATCAAGAAAATTGACTTTAACCACGTTATTCTCCCCAAACGGGATATTTTTTTCTTTTTTCTTTTTTTTTCTTTTCCACAGATAGCTTGGCACTGGAACATCGTAGAGGGTTGTTCAATAGCTCAATTTAAAGTAAATTAATTGGGTTAAAAACCTTTTGTAACTAAAATAAATTATTTCTAAAAGAGAATAAATTTTTCCACCAAAAACTGCATTTTCGATGTCTTTTCACACTCCAGTCTTTCAAACATAATCGTATACCAGCGGTAAGATTTGAACCCACGCCTCTGAAGAGACTGGTGGCTAACACCAGTGCCTTGGACCACTCGGCCAGGCTGCCTCTCATAAATAAATATATATGTGAATTTGGGTTGCAGCAGTAGCTAGCAACCTAGTAAGAGATGATCAGTCCAATCCTAAGAAATATAACAAAACTCCTAAAAATAGAGTCAGATCAAAACAAAAGTACATCATTAGAATTACCTTGTCTGAAACCCTACTAGATAAATAATGAATGTCATCATAGTTTTATATTAGAGCTATGACGTGAATAGAAAAACATGAAATTATATTGTTGTTTCTGAAGACGTCATGAAATAATATCATTGCTCTATGACGTCAACAAAATCATTACGCTGTGACGTCATAATTACTACTTAAGAACTACAAAGATGAAAATGTTCTCATTCATAATTACATAATGGTTTCAATCAAGCAAGTCGCACGCAAGTTGAAAAAACAGTACTACACAAACAACAGAGATAGTATCTTGAAAAGAGAAAAGCAAAAATATTCAACCGACCAGGCGCATCGAGAAGTAAAAATTGAGAGAGCAAAACAAAGGTATTCAACCGACCAGGCGTATCGAGAAGTAATAATTGAGAGAGCAAAACAAAGGTATTCAACCGACCAGGCGTATCGAGAAGTAATAATTGAGAGAGCAAAACAAAACAGCAAGATGTGTTATCACAACGATGAAGATTATAGACATGCAAAAATTGAGACAGCCAAACAAAAGATTAAGGAGAGTTATCACAATGATGAAGATTACCGCATCAAATATAAGAAAAACCAAAAGCAAAGGTATTCAACCGTCCAGGTGTATCGAGAAGCAAAAATTGAGACAGCCAAACAAAAGATCAAGGAGCGTTACTGGGGTGACAAAATCTATAATGAAAAAATTAAATTCTCTGCGAGGTTGTACCGAAGAACGCATAAGGACAGAGGGAAAAATTACATTCAGAAATACAAGAAGATGGCAAAAATGCAGGCTGATCTTTGTAAATTGAGAAACATTTTACGCATGTTTTATCGGAATCACGAAAAGTATTCAAAATTACAGATTAAAATTCTCTTTGAAAGAGCGGATGCTGTTGAAAAGTCGGCTAGAAATTCTTTGGCAAAGCTTCATAGTAATATCCAAAAGAAATGTTGTCAGTTTAACGAAAAGCTTCCAAGGTATGGATTGGCAACTGTGGAACAGTTTATAGATGCAATGGAAAATGTTCGACAACACAGTGAATATACGGAGGCGTACTTCTTAGAAAATTCGTATATTAATTTTGGAAGGAGCAATTGCAGTTTATGTAGCAGCAATAAAAATATATATACAAGCATACCTATCAGCAGCGAAGGAAAAGCAATGTTTTTCAATTATGGCGAAAACGAGCCTGTTAGGGTTATTAGTAAATGTGTTTGTAAGACTAATGATTTAGAACAAATTCCTGGAACACCGACTCAAGAAAAAAGCATTTCTAACTGTGTTTTAAACAGTTCGTTTAGTTCTACTGAATATTTGGCAAAAAATTCTCTGTATAGTAGAACAAACTGTCCTGAAAAGTACGAGACAACTATTGAAAAATGCTCTAGAACTAGATCTGACAAGGAAATTATGATGGCTGAAGTCACCTATAACAATCCGAGTAAACATTCAAAACCAAAAATTGGGCAGCAGGTTACTTGGCAATGTCACCCTGATATCTGCAAGCTGTATCTGATGGATATTGAATTATGTCAAATTCTTTTTGATATCCTTGAAAATAATATAGCATTAAAATTTTCAACTGACAAAGTGGTTAATTTCTACCTTGGCGGCTTGGATTATTTACAATAAAGAACGACACCTTGCCCATGTTAACTAAAACATAAATAGGGATTATGTAATTTCCAATAGTATCATGGCTGTAGAGATGGCTGAAACCTAGTTACAATAAAAAACGATCATTGGAATAACAAAAATTGAATACCTTTGGAATTAGCTAGCTACTTGATTATTTGAGACTCGTCTCTTACTATTTAAAAGAAGAAAAAGCCGTAGGCTTTTTCCTGTGTGTAATCAGTTTATTATCATATCCGGGTTGCAGCGGTAGCTAGCAACCTAGTAAGAGACGATCACCTCCAATGTCAAGAAATATAAAACCCCCCAACTCCTAAAAAAAGAGTCAGATCAAAACAAAAAGTACACCATTAGAACCGCCTTGTCCGAATCCTCTATAAAGGAAACTTACCTCCCTTTGGCTTGAATAACAAAGAAAATATATTGGCTTGAAAATCAAGAAAATTGACTTTTACCACGTTATTCTCCACAAACGGGATATTTTTTTCTTTCCGCTTTTTTTTCCTGCTCAGCTACCTGGGCACTGGAAAATCATAGAGAGCTGTATAATAGCTCATTTTAAAGGAAATTGCAACATCTAGTCACTTTTGTATTTAAAAATAAAATACTTTTTAAAGTAGAATCAATTTTGTCAAAAAAATTGCATTTTTGATGTATTTTCATACTGCAGTCTTTTCAAAGATATTTGAATTTTGAAGCAATAAAACAGTCCATGTAATGAACTCTATAGTAATAATAGCTACTTGTCTCAATAGTAACCGAAACTCCTGGAACCAAAATTTTCTTTTTTGGCTTAATCGCTAAAATTATTATGTAAACTGCAAAAATATTTATGATGCCTAATCAGTAATAGTAATTTTTTAATTTAAACAACAAAAATACATGAAAATTCTAAAATTAGTTTTGCTTTTTGTCTCCTGTATAATAAAGAACGACCTCATGCCTGTACTAAATTTTACAGGCCACTTAACTATAGTATAGGTTAGTAAATTTACAATAAAGAACAACACCTAGCCCATGTTAACTGAAACATAAATAGGGATTATGTAATTTCCATCATTTCATTAAAAGACGATCATTGGAATAACATACCACTGCGTAAATTGGACTTATTAGCTACTTGATTGCTTGAGGTTCGTCTCTTACTATTTCAAAGAAGAAAAAGCCGTAGGCTTTTTCCTGTTTGTAATGATAAAGCATAAAACGAAACCCAAGTTGTAACTGACGTCATCCTGGTTGTTATAGTAAATTTTAATATATTTAAATTACATTTTATAATAAAGAACGACCTCTTGCCTATTATAAATTTTATAGGGCACTTAACTATAGTATAGCCTAGTAAATTTTACATGAAAGACCGATTTAGTTCGTTATAAATGGTGTTTGTCAATAACTTCATGTTAAAGATTGATCAATGATGTCATAATTGATGTTGTAGCCAGGTCGTCTCTTACTATTCCAATTAAGAAAAGGCAATAGGCTTTTTCTTGTTTGTATTACATCCGAGTTGCAGTGGAAGCTAGCAACCTAGTAAGAGCCGATCACGCTCCATAGTAAAAACTAACGTAACCCATAACTCCTGAAAAAATATTCAGATCAAAACAGAAAGTATACTATTAGAGCCGCCTTGTCCAAAACTTCTATATAGCAAACTTAACGTCCTTTGGTTTGAATAAAAAAGAAAATATATTGGCTTGAAAATATAGAAAATTGAATTTAACCACGATATTCTCTACAAACGTCATCTTTTTTTCTTTCATCTAAATAGCGATCAAGAAATTTCTCGGATTTCTTCGTCAAACCACCTGCCGTCAAAATTCATAGGAAACATTTTTCCATGGTTGTGTCAATGTCACCCCTGATTATTACACTTTGGTTGACGGTATATATATTATTAATTACAAAAGCACGTAGATTTGACAATTTTCTTTGAAACGAACTTCAACCAGCTCTCTATGATGTTGCAATTCCCAGCCATCTTGGGAAAAGGAAAAGGCGAAAAAAGATGCTGTCAATGCAAATAACTTGGTTGCAGTAACTTTCCTTGTTTTTAAGTCAATATATTTTCCTTGCTGTTCAAGCCCAAGGGCTGTAATTTCTTATATAGGGGTTTCGGACAAGGCAGTTCTAATGGCGTACTTTGTAGTTTGACCTGACACCATTGTTATATTGTATTTCTTAGTGCGGGACGTGATCGTCTCTTATTTTTGGCCGCTACAGCTGCAAATCTGATTCGATAACCTTCAGATATCTGTTTAAAACAGAAATCATGGTTGCAAGTATAGCTGCAACCTAATAAAGAATTCAGCCTATAGTGTTAAAAATAAAAAACACGATAAATACATATATTGTGAGAAAAATCGCCATTTTTAGTTGATTCAGAACTGGTAACTCTTATTTCGATAGTCGAAAAAATAAAAGTTTGCTGGGACATTTTTAATCACAATTTACGGTTTTGTGGCCGTGATAACATGAATAATACCTAACGTGACTCCTTGTTAACACAAATGATGATTGATGTGATGTGACTTATGTTAACACAACTGATGCTTCCTTGCTAGTAGATGTTATAGCAGATTGCTATTATTGAATATGTTGATACTACTCCTTTTTTGGAATCAATCCATTTTGGTTAGGTTGTAGAAAATCTTCAAGAATCGCTGTTACCATTTGATTGAGAAGGAGATCTAATGACTTCCAGTCATCATTGCCAGGTTTGGAGACTAATTCTGCATAATATTTAACTTTTGGCTCGGTTCCACTTGTTCTCAATGTGATGATCAGTCCATTCTCAAAAGAAAATGTGATCATTTCAGATGCCTTGCTTACCGGAAGGACGGCCTTCTTGTCAGGCTTAGAATCGTCATATCCAGTGGTTAAATCTCGAATAGAAACGATTTTGTACTTACCACTTAAGATGCTTGCTGGGTATGTGCTTGGACCACTGAAATTCCTAAGCCTTTCAAAAATTCTGGCAATAATTTGCGTATCGTAGCAGAGAAAGTAAGAATTCAAGTTAGCATGGTAGCCGTACTCTTTGTAGATCTCTCTAAGCTTGTCGGCAACACTTTTCCCTTCTTTTGCAAGGTGCGAAGCAAGCTCACACATGACAGCTCCTGCACTAATTCCATCTTTATCAAGAACTTTTACACCTGTCATGAAACCTATAGACTCTTCAAAACAAAAAATTACTTTTTTACCAGTTTCCATTACATCTATGGCACGATTTGCTATCCATTTGAATCCAGTAAGAGTTTCATCGAACATAAATCCCTCTTTGGAAGCAATACTCCGAAGAATTTTTGAAGACACAGCACTAGATATCATACATATATCCTTATTATCTGAAAGTTTTGTGTAATTGTAGAACTGCCACCAGCCAAGTAAAGCTCCGAGCTCATTTCCACTAAAGATCTTCCATTTACCTCCTGGCTCTTTCTCAGCAAAAGCCATTCGATCAGCATCAGGATCGCTTGCAAGAATATGGTTTACATGATTTTCCTCTGCTGTTTTGATAGCGAGATCCAGCGTGGCTTTGCCTTCTTCTGGGTTAGGAAATGTTACAGTTGGAAAATTGGGATCAGCTGATATTTGTTCTTTGACTGCTATATAAGGAGGTAGTCTAAATACTTCAAAAGCTTTTTCCATGAATTCAGCTCCAACTCCGTGAACGGGTGTATAAACAAAGCGCAAATCTGTGGTTCGATTAATATCCGAATGATTTGACAGTATTTTGAGGCTTTTGAAATAGTTCTTCATGACAAGTTCAGTAGGATCGGTACAAAGGGTGTTCTTTTGAACATTCTTATAGTCCCACGCTTTTGTCCATGGTTTCAAGTTCTCCAGTATTTCATTATGAATTCCTTTATCGTGAGGAGGAATGATCTGTGCACCATTTGACCAATATACTTTATAGCCATTATCTTCTTTAGGGTTATGAGAAGCAGTAACCATAATGCCAGCGGCACAGCCATTCAGAAGAATTGTATATGGTACAAAAGGAGTTGGACACATTTTGGAGAATAGTTGAACAGGAATCCCTTACTAATGAACGCACATGCTGCCAATTCAGCAAATCTTGAACTGTTATGTCTCTGGTCAAACCCAATTACAACACCAGATTTGACACATTCGGGATTGACTTTTAGAAGATAACTGGCAAAACCTTGGGTTGTTTGTATAACTACAAGGTCATTCATGCATGTATATCCAGCTCCCATGCGTCCTCTAAGGCCTGCTGTTCCAAATTGAATCCTATTTAGCAGTAGTTTCTCCAAGGTCTTGTAATCATTTATCTTCACTAAATGTTCTATTTCAGTCTTCGTATACACATTGCTATCCCAATCTAACCATTCTTGTATCTTTTTATCTAGAGTAGACATTTTAATATTTATTAATTGTTAGGACACATAAAACCCCGTGTCAAGTATCAAGAACCTATCAAAAATGACAACTAATTTTAAAATTTTCACGTATTTTTCTAGTTTTAACTAGAAAATTAAAATTATCGCTCAGACATCATAAATATTTTTGCAATTTACATAATAAGTTTAGCTACCCATAAAATAAAATTATTTTATTTAAAATTTTCAGGAATTACTGTTCACCAATCACCAATGTACTCAATTCACCAATCAGATTTATTATTAAAACTCAATGGGAATTACTATATTTTATATAACTATATGTGTATGATTTTGATTTTATTACAAATATTATTTTCATCTTCATATGCAAGATGATGAAAATACCATTTGCTATTATAGCTTTGTACAAAAATGCAGTTTTTCATACAAAATCAATTATATTTACTATTTGGAGTGGCTTGTTTTTTATTAGGTATCAGCTATATCTGATGGAACTAGTATATGCCCCATTTATAGTGAAGTGTATTGATTCTTTACAGGTTTTTGTAAAAAATTGAATATAAAAAAAATTACAAAAGGTTCTAGATGTGGCGTTTTCCTTTAAAAATTAACACTATCTGAATAAAATAAAGAAAAAAAGGATCCCGTATATACAGAATATATTCTTGACTGTCTTAATTTATGATGAACTATATTGATCCTTTTTTACAGTAAAGTTTCCGGGTTGCAGCGGTAGCTAGCAACCTATAAGAGACGATCGCGTCCATTATTAAGAAATATAATAACCCATAACTCCTAATAAATAGAGTCAGATCTAAACAAGAAGTACACTATTAGAACCGCCTTGTCTGAAATCTCTATACAGAAAACTTACCGTCCCTTGGCTTGACCAACAACGGAAAAATATTGGCTTGAACATCAAGAAAAGGGGCTGCAACCAGGATATTCTGCATCGAGGGCACCCTTTTTTCCTTTTTTTTTCTCCGCAGCTAGCAGGGCACTAGAGCATCATAGAGAGCTGTTTATTGGCTCATTTTAAAGGAAATCGATATATTTAAAAACTTTTTCTAATTTACAAATATAGTTTTTGAAATAGAATCAATTTTTTACGAAAAACTTTATTTCCATATACAAGATTGATGAATGACGTCATAATCTTAGGTTGTAACTATATATGGTGTAAAAGTTAATGCGCTATTATAGTGTTAGCTACAATTACATCAGTAAAGAATCGCTAATGTTATTATGAAAACTTCAAAAACATTTATGGTGTCTGAGCAATAGAATTAATTTTTTAATTAAAACTAGAAAAGAACCTACACATTTTTAAATTACTTTTGTTTTTTTGTTCAATTTAATCAACAAAAGTTTTATTTCGTCTCTCACTTCAAAGTTATAATTGTCTCCTGGAACCAAACTGTTTTGGCTCAACTTTTAAAGTCTCTATCTCATGTGCCATATTTCCATAGAAAAGAAATTAAATTTTTTATTTTATTTTAGTTTTCAGTTAAGAATCGCTAAGGTTATTAGGTAAACTGCAAAAATATTTATGGCGTTTGAGCAATGATATTAATTTTTTATTAAAAATAGAAAAATACCTGAAAATTTTTTAAGTTAGTTTTGTTTTTGTTCGATTTAACCAACGAAAGTTTTATTTCATCTCTCATTTCAAAGTTGTAAATGTCTCCTGTAACCTAACTTTTTTTGGCTCAACTTCTAAAGTGCGTATCTTTTGTGCTATATTACTGTAGAAAAGAAATTTCATTTTTTATTTTATTTGAGTTTTCAGTTCAGAACCGCTAAGATTATTATGTTAACTGCAAAAATATTTATGGTGTCTGGGGAATAATATAATTTTTTTAATTCTAACGAGAAAAATAATCGAAAATTTTCAAATTAGTTTTGGTTTTTGTTCGTTGCATTAAAAGACAATCATTCGAAGAACATACCATTGCTTATATTGGATTTAGTTAGCTGTCGGATTTCCGGGTTGCAGCGGTAGCTAGCAACCTAGTAAGAGACGATCACGTCCAATGTTAACAAATATAAAAACCCATAGTTCCTAACAAAGGAATCAGATCAAAACAAAAAGTACACCATTAGAACCGCCTTGTCCGAAACCCCTGTATAGGAAACTTTCTGTCCCTTGGCTTGAACAGCAAGGGAAATATATTGGCTTGAAAATCAAGAAAAGTGGCAGCTACTACAACATTCTGCCTAAACGGGATATTTTTTTCTTTCTTTTTTTCTTTTCCACAGATAGCTTGGCACTGGAACATCGTAGAGGGTTGTTCAATAGCTCATTTTAAAGGAAATTAATTGGGTTAAAAACCTTTTGTAACTAAAATAAATCATTTCTAAAAGAGAATAAATTTTTCCACCAAAAACTGCATTTTTGATGTCTTTTCACACTGCAGTCTTTCAAACATAATCGTATACCAGCGGTAAGATTTGAACCCACGCCTCCGAAGAGACTGGTGGCTAACACCAGTGCCTTGGACCACTTGGCCAGGCTGCCTCTCATAAATAACTATATATGTGAATCTGGGTTGCAGCAGTAGCTAGCAATCTAGTAAGAGACGATCAGTCCAATGATAAGAAATATAACAAAACTCATAAAAATAGAGTCAAATCAAAACAAAAGTGCATCATTAGAATTACCTTGTCTGAAACCCTACTAGATAAATAATGAATGTCGTCATAGTTTTATATTAGAGCTATGACGTGAATAGAAAAACACGAAATTATATTGTTGTTTCTGAAGACGTCATGAAATAACATCATTGCGCTATGACGTCATCGTGAAATTAAATCATTACGCCACGACGTCATAATTACTATATAAGAAGCGTCAGAACTGTAAATGTTCTCATTCATAATTACATAATGGTTTCAATCAAGCAAGCTGCACGCAAGTTAAAAAAACAGTACTACACAAACAACAGAGATAGTGTCTTGAAAAGAGAAAAGCAAAGGTATTCAACCGACCAGGCGTATCGAGAAGTAAAAATTGAGAGAGCAAAACAAAAGATCAAGGAGCGTTATCACAATGATGAAGATTACCGAATCGAATATAAGAAAAAAGAAAAGCAAAGGTATTCAACCGTCCAGGTGTATCGAGAAGTAAAAATTGAGACAACCAAACGAAAGATCAAGGAGCGTTATCAAAATGATAAACTTTATAGAGAAGCAACAATTGAGCAGGCTAGACAAAAGAGCAAGGAACGGTATGATAATGATAAAGATTACAGAGAAGCAAGAATTGAGCAGGCTAGACAAAAGAGCAAAGAACGGTATGATAATGATGAAGATTACCGAAACAAACATAAGAAAAAAGTTGCTACCAGAATAATGGGTAGATACTGGGGTGACAAAATCCGGGTTGCTTATAATAAAGATCAAACTCTTCCCTATACTAACTTGCATACGCAACTTCACTATAGTTAAGATTACAGTATTTATATTTTTACATTAAAAGACGATCACTGAAATAACAAACCATTCCATACATTGGACTTAGTTAGCTACTTGATTGTTTGATTACAATAAAGAACGACACCTTGCCCATGTTAACTAAAACATAAATAGGGATTATATAATTTCCATCAGTATCATGGCTGTAGAGATGGCTGAAACCTAGTTACAATAAAAGACGATCATTGGAATATCAAACAATTGCATACATTGGAATTAGCTAGCTACTTGATTGCTTGAGACTCGTCTCTTACTATTTCAAAGAAGAAAAAGCCGTAGGCTTTTTCCTGTGTGTAATCTGTTTATTATCAGAGACAGCGCGCTAGCACTGCCTGAGTAAAGAACGATGTGGGCACAATACGGATAGGATTGATCTTACTAATCGTGTAAGTGAAAGAATGAAAATGAGCGCATCTTCGTTAGTAAGCGGTTATTATCCATATTCAAATAATTAACCACTAGGTCTGTTATCGTTGCATATTAACTGGTTGAAAAATAGAAGTAAACTTGTGATATCGTGGCTCTGAATCGGTAATAAAATGAGTTCTCCTTACCCTGATTAGGGCTATGACTAGCGGGGTTCGGAGTTAAAGATGCTTAGGCTGGAAATATTAGAAGAGTCTTTTCAGCAGACCCAAGTGCGGGAGGGGATAGGAAAAATACTTTATACCTGCTGTTGTATGCGGCTGATTCCTGGCAGAGTTTGTCGAAAGCGTTTAGCAACTAATAGGTTAGTTCGAACATGGTTGAACAAACAGAAGCATTTAGGCATTCTGCTTTTGCTATCAGTGCAGTCAGTACCAGGATAATGGTTGCAGATATTCCTTGTTCTATTGTGAAAAAAGCTTTTGATCGGATAGTTGACTAAAATGGTCAGGTAGGAGATACTATAGAATAATCAACAAAAAGTACCCTTAATAAGCAAAGAGGCATTTATGCGTCTGACTGCAAAAGCAAGATATGCTGTAACTGCTCTGTTAGACATGGTTCTCTATGTAGAACAACAACCGATCGCCTTAACCGAGATTGCGCAACGCCAAGGACTGTCACTCACCTCTTTAGAGCAGCTATTTTGTCAGTTACGGAAATTTGGCTTGGTTTCCAGCGTTCGTGGTCCTGCAGGGGGTTATCGCTTGGTTCACAATGCGGGTACGATTACCATCGGTATGATTTTACAAGCCATTGACGAGCCTGTTGATGTGACCCAATGTCAGGGGCTGCAATGCTGTCGACAGGGAAACCGCTGTTTAACCCATCATCTTTGGAGTTCACTCAGTGAGCGTATTGACCATTTTCTCAATACCGTCACCCTCGGTGAACTGAGCCATAGTCCGGCCGTACGGCAGGTAGCTGAGCAGCTGCCACCTAAGTTGTCGTTAATTCGTTAGTTAATTACAAAATCTGATGGCAGTTGATGGATTGATTAAATTAAACTTGGCAATCCTGCTAGGAATGGAGTAAATAAATATGCCCTCTCCCATTTATTTGGATTATGCGGCAACCACCCCAGTTGATCCGCGAGTGGCTGAAAAAATGATGCGCTATTTGACTCGGGATGGCATCTTTGGCAATCCGGCGTCACGTTCTCATTTTTTTGGGTGGCAAGCAGAAGAGGCAGTGGATATTGCTCGTAATCAACTGGTTGAGCTCATTGGCACCGATCCACGCGAGCTGATTTTTACTTCGGGAGCCACCGAGGCCAATAATTTAGCCCTAAAGGGCGCTGCACAGTTCTATGCGAAAAAGGGTAGGCATATTATTACTTGTCAAACCGAGCATAAAGCGGTGTTAGATCCCTGCCACCAATTAGAGCGCGAGGGGTTTACCGTTACCTATTTAGCACCACAGTCGAGTGGTTTACTGGATCTTCAGCAGCTACAAGCAGTCATCACTCCGCAAACGGTGCTGGTATCGATTATGCATGTGAATAATGAGATCGGGGTGATCCAAGATATTGCAGCGATTGGGGCCCTATGCCGACAGCAGGGTATCCTACTGCATGTTGATGCCACCCAAGGGGTAGGAAAATTGCCAATCAATTTACAGATCTGGCCGGTTTATCTTCTCTCCTGCTCAGCCCACAAGCTTTATGGTCCCAAGGGCATTGGTGCACTCTATGTGCGTCGTCAACCTCGGGTGCGTCTACAGCCTCAAATCCAGGGTGCTGGCCATGAACGAGGATTACGCTCGGGAACCTTGCCAGTCCATCAAATCGTTGGTTTTGGTGAAGCCTGTCACCTGGCACAGCATACGATGGCTGCCGAGCAGCAGCGCATCCGTCAGCTGGCCGATCGGCTATGGCAGGGAATTAGCAATATCGAGCCGATAGCGGTCAATGGCGATAGAGCCCATAGTTGGCCGGGAATTTTAAATGTCAGCTTGGCCTATATTGAGGGTGAGTCCTTGATGATGGCGATCAAAGAGCCTGCCGTCTCTTCTGGTTCGGCTTGTACTTCAGTCAGTTTGGAGCCCTCTTATGTCCTTCGTGCCTTGGGATTAAATGATGAATTAGCCCATAGCTCGATCCGCTTCTCTATGGGTCGTTTTACTACCGAGGCGGAGATTGATCGCGCCATTATGTTGATTCAACAGGCGGTACTACGGCTACGCCAAATGTCACCTTTGTGGGAGATGTATCAGCAGGGGATTAACTTAAACGATGTGAAATGGGTCCATCACTAAGCGTAGCGAGGCAACCCTTGGAGGAGTGATTATGTACAATGAGAAGCTGATAGATCACGGTGAAAATCTGCATAATGCCAGCGCCCCAGATTGCAAAGATCCAGGAGTAGGAGTCGGCATGGTTGGAGCACCAGCTTGGTACCATGAGAAGGTAATCGATCACTGTGTAAGTCCGCGTAATGTTGGCTCGCTAGATTCCAAAGATCCGCGAGTAGGTATCGGCATGGTTGGGGCACCGGCTTGTGGTGATGTGATGAAGTTGCATATCCAGGTCAATGAAGAGGGTGTGATTGAATAGGTGCGATTTAAAACTTTCGGCTGCGGTTCAGCCATTGCCTCCAGCTCATTAGCCACCGAGTGGTTAAATGGCAAAACTCTAGAGCAGGCGCTAACGATTAAAAAGATGATATCGCCAAAGAGTTAGTGCTACCCCCGATAAAGTTACACTGCTCAATTTTAGCAGAAGATGTTATTAAAGCAGCAATTGCTGATTATCAGCATAAGCAAGCCTCACAACCCACAGTATCTGCTGAGCTGGCGCAACCAGTCAAGGAGTGAAAAAGAGCGTATGGCGGTGATGTTAAGCCCACAGGCGGCACAGCGGATCAACCAGTTTTTGCAGCAACGTGGCAAAGGCATTGGATTACGTTTGGGGGTGAAAACCACTGGCTGTTCTGGATTGGTTTATGTCTTGGAGTTTGTTGATCAGCTAAATGCGGATGATCAAGTTTTCCAAGCACAGGGGGACACCCTAGTAATTAATCAAAAAAGCCTAAAATATCTGCAAGGAATGTCATTAGATTTTGTCAGGGAAGGATTGAACGAAGGATTTAAGTTCGATAATCCCAATAGTAAAGGTGTCTGTGGTTGTGGCGAAAGTTTCCATGTCTGATTCAGCGTCGCTAGACTATTTTAGCTATTTCGGTTTGCCAGCGGCATTTGCCATTGATGAAACACAACTAACTGCCCGTTACTATGCTTTGCAGCGTCAGCATCATCCGGATTGCTGGAGCCAAGCATTGCCTGAACAGCAGTTAGCAGCTAGGCAACGAGCAGCAGCTATTAACCAGGCTTTTCACACCTTAAAAGATCAACTACGGCGTGCTGAGTATCTATTGGGCTTACAAGGCCATACCCTCCATGAGGGACAGTGCTGGTATGATGCCGATTTCCTCACGCAGCAGTTGACCCTGCGTGAAGCGCTAGAGCAAGTGGGTGATCACGACAGACTTCAGGCATTAGCGTCTCAGGTAGACCAGCTGTCAACCATGCAGTGGCAACAGTTGACTTGCTATTTATTAGCTGCAGAGTGGCAAACTGCTATGCAACCGCTACTCAAACTAAAGTTTTTTGCCAAACTGCAACAACAGCTGCAGCAGCTGGCACTGTTCTATACCCCTTGATAAACCGGAGCTCATTGACTCAATGGCGTTGTTGCAAATTAGTGAACCGGATCAAACCACTATGGGTTGGCGTTGGGCCGCTGGAATTGATTTAGGGACCACTAATTCGTTAGTGGCCAGCGTTTTTCCAGAAGGCTGCGTCAAGGTGTTACCCGACTCGCAAGGAGAGCCACGACTGCCTTCGATAGTCCGCTATCAAGCTGAAGCCATCAGCGTCGGTAGGGCAGCCCAACTACAACAGGCGTTGGGCCGCTGGAATTGATTTAGGGACCACTAATTCGTTAGTGGCCAGCGTTTTTCCAGAAGGCTGCGTCAAGGTGTTACCCGACTCGCAAGGAGAGCCACGACTGCCTTCGATAGTCCGCTATCAAGCTGAAGCCATCAGCGTCGGTAGGGCAGCCCAACTACAGGTAGCGTGCGATCCACAAAATACCCTGGTGTCAGTGAAACGGCTTCTGGGACGTACATCAGCAGAATTAGCTAAACTCTCATCAACCTACCCCTATCAATTTCAAGAGACCGCTCAGGGTGAATTGGCGATGATCACGCCACAAGGTGCTGTGACGCCGATACAGATTAGTGCCGAAATTTTAGCGGTGTTAGCCCAACGGACCCAAATGGCGGTTAACGGGCCTGTGTAAGGGGTGGTGATCACCGTAAGGGATTAAGAGACGAACAGATACTAAATAAAACGAGCAAATTTTTTCAGAGGAATGGAAAGAGGAACGTCCAATCTTAGAACAAACAAAAACTAATCTAAGCATGAAACAGGTTCCTCCATCCCCAATCACATCGCTCGCTTCGTTTAACATGAACTTATTTCTTGTAGTTTCACGTTTCCCGCGTACTTGGTTGATTGCCTTCTGATGCTCCAACCAACAGTAGCCTTTGATATTCATGATTTCTGCCACGTTGTTTCCGGTTTATTGTCTTTTAAATGCTTGCCGTATTTGGATATAACTGAATTTACAATGAGATGAAAGCCGATATTACAACACGTATTAAAAGAACATGCATAAACACAGAAGTAAATTATTTATTCAGCAAGATTTTTCCAATGCCTACTATTATAAGATGTATAGATGAACTTCTCTGAACAGATTTATCTACCGAAGGTGCTTGATGCTTGTGATTAGGACTGCAAAGCCGTATCTGGTAACTGTTATTGGCACCTTTCAAGATGTAAAGTAAAAAACATAGCGTATATTCTTTTGGGAAAACCAAAGATGAATTGAAACCTTTACAAGCTGACAAAGTTATAAGTCCCCTTTCCCCTTCAAAAAAAACTTTTAATAAGTTTAACCACGAAAAAACAGGTGTATAGTTCCTGGTATAGCGAGGCGTTAGTAAGCAGCAACTGGTTTTAGAAATAGGAACACGTTTAAATTGTGACGTGGTATTTTATCAAGAAGTATTTTTATCAAGAGTGAAATTCACAGTGTGAAACGTTAAGGAAGCCAAATATAAGCTATTTTGTTTACAGGGTTATTTTCAACACTCATTTCATTAGTATTCACCAAACTTCACTTCTCGAGTGTCTACCGTATAGTACAGAAGTACCGATTACCGGATTAATTTATTCAAATTATAGCATATTTAATTGGACTTTTTGGATAAGGATACCTTGTCAGTTGTTTGATTAACGTCGCTATCTGACTAATTTTTGACACTGGTCGGAAGAAATTCCAATAGATTTAAGTAGATTTAAAATAGATTTAAGACTCTAGATTTAAGTAGTATGGGCAACTTAGTTTTGAAGTAATACTCCGTGTGTTCTAGGGCAGTTTATCGGTGGTGTAGTGGTGAACTGATTTTTTTTTTTTTTGACCGGATGGACTTAGTGTCATTATTCTACGTTTTACACTGAAGTGGTTTAGTGCTAGTCCGGTCAGAGTGGCCGAGGCTTCAAGTCCCGGCTCTACATGACATCATTCAGTATAGCGAGAGCTCCAGTTATTACTTATTTTCGTGTTAATTTTATATCACTCTCGTACTGGTTTTTCACCGAAATTTGCAGTAATTTTATATTACTGCCGTATTAGTTCTACACCAAGTTTGCAGTAATTTTATATCACACTCGTATTGGTTTTGCGGTGATTTATATCAATCTCGCTCTGCTTCTACACCAAGTTTTGCGGTAATACATATTATTCTCGAACTGGTTTTACACCACGTCTTATAGTGATTATAAATAACTACTGCATGGGTTTTATGCCGTGGTTTGAAGTTGTTTGTAAAATCACTGGCAGTGATTTCACATCGCAGGCTGTAGTGTTATGCATCAATAACTCATTGAGGTCTCAAAAGTCAGGATCATCGACACCGGCCACTGCTGATTGGCTGACAGCTTGATGCAAAACTGGCAGGAACTAAGTAGTGACAACAACACCTACCAAACACCTCATAAGTCATAGAAAATCCCAAGTTATCGACAGAGCCAGCCAATCGCTACTCAAGAGGCTTCAAGAAGCTACTATCGACTGATTTTTGAGGCCATGACTAGCGCGTCTTCTCAGGATCACTTCAACATCGTCTTCCCAGTCAAACCGATTACAGGATCACTCAGGTAATACGGTCGTTGGCATACATCATCACGTTACCATAGACAAAGAGATAATTATAGCCTACTACAGGAGACCGTCAGATTGGGCATGGAAGCGATGACTGACAACTTTACTACTTTTGCCATGCACTTTAGTTTCGCCATTCACGCAGGCAAAGCTGTCGTTCAGAGTGCATCAGTAACAACAGGGGTGTCACCTATTGCGATGGCAAAGTTCAATGATGACGGGGATATTGAAACATAAATCAACACCTTAGAGTGTGCAGCGATCAAAAACCCAGCGGGACAAATCAACTTGGGCGGTGAGGCTGTGCAGTTTATTGACAGGAAAATCCGACGAACCTACTTCGACGCTCCTACCAAACCAAATCAGTAACTATGGTGAGATGAAACGGTCAGTTCTTTGGAAGTTTTCCAGTCATATCAGAAGACTACCAAGTTCGTTTCCGCTCAGAAAATAAGGAGGCAAATCAGTCTTTCGTCGACTATGAGAGAAGGCTGGAGCGATTATCTATGAAATGGCTCGAGTGTCAGGATTATAAGAGAGAAACAGATCCCGAGATCTTAAGACAGAAAAATGATTACATCCTTCAACTGATTGTGGTTGAAAAATTTCTAGGTTCTATAAATGATGACCAACTTTGTATACGCCTAAAAGAATTCTACCATCCGCCTTTAGAGAAAGTATGAAGATTAGCAGACACGTTTTTTCTCACCCGAAGAGAAGGGAAACAAAATTTGAAGAGTCCGGCACGGAAAGAAAAGCTAAGACAGAAAAGAAAGATGCACAGCATACAGCCACTTCCACCTCTCCGTCACAGAAGAGCTATCAAAGCAGTTATAACTGTGGGAAGAAAGGGCATAGGGCTAAGGACTCCCGCCAGTCAAAGAAACAAACTCTTCTAGCTCGAAGTCCTAGTCCGTTGAAAGACGCAAGGGAACGTTTCTACTTCGAAGACAAAATTGAACAGCAGCCAGCAACTTTTTTGGTCGACAATGGCATCAACCTATGTGTAATACATAAGAAGTATAGGCCGGACGATAGCTCCCCTTTAAAGAAGGCATAAAATTGCTGTGTCAATGGTGACTGAAAATTGTATCCCGTTAAAGACAGTCATATCCAGGTAGGAAAGAAGAGGAAAGGTTTCAGTGACTGCTTACCCGTTTTTGTCTCTAGAAAATTACCTTTGGACGTGATTCTTTGAGCACCGTATTCTCTTTTCAATGAACTTTGCCGTCAGCACTTGGAAAGAAAAAGCCAAATACCAGTATCTTTCTCAGCACAAGAAAAAACAATTACTCACCTGAAAAGCCTAAATAGGATGAATCCGTACCGAGCATGACTGACTCGCCTCCACTGCTGAGCATTCCTGATGTAGCTTCTCCAAAAGATGAGGAGTGAATATTCCAAAAAATAACATTTGGGCTATAGAGGTTAATCCTGAAAACGCTGGGAGGCAAGATAAAAGAAAGAAAGTCGGAAGGAGAAACGCATGGAGTGTGGTTTCTGCAAGCCTGTTCCGTTGGGTGCAGTTCAGAAGATAATTCCGGATCAGTTCATTCCTGATGAACTCAAACGACTGCAGAAGGGTGACAAAATCTTGGTAGGCTGAATTAACAGATTATCTCATTACAATGTGTATCCCTTACCTCGTAGAGAGGAGCTCCTGGAGATACTTGACAGCAAGAAAACATTTTGTGTTTTAGGGTCGGCTAGAGGGTACTTGCAAATCGAGCTAGAGAAAAGTAGCCGGGAAAAGACAGCATTACAGAGATCCTCCAGGCTCTATCAGTTTCTACTCATGCCATTCGGCTTGTATGGTGCTCAGGCGACTTTCCAGTGCCTTATGGATAAGGTTTTAGAGCCCTGCTAGACATGCACTTGTGCCTAGTTGGACGATATTGCCATTTTTAGCACCTCTTTGGGAAAATCAAGCACATGTTAAAAAACACCAGGGTACATACAAGAAGCAAGGTTTAAGATCCACCCGAGAACAATTAAAATGGCTAAGAGTGAGATTCGTTACCTGGGTTACCGAATTGGAAATGGGGAAATTGCCCCATTTGAAAGCTAGCTCCAGACGTTCAAGCTTTTCTTCTACCTGTGTTCAAGAAGGAAATTTGTTCTTTTATTAGAATGGTAGCATATTATCAACGCTTTAGCAAAAATTTTGCGGAAGTTGCTGAGCAGGTCACTTCGCATCTGAAGAAAGGTTATCCAAAGAAATTGGGGCTAAACGAGATACAGGTTGGTGCATTTGAGAGTCTTAAACGAACACTCATCGAAGCTCCTGTTTTGGTCACACCATACTTCAGTAAGGATCGCATTTTAAAGATAGACACCACTGATATAGGGGTTGGAGCGGTCCTCACCCAAGGAAATGGTGAAGAGCACCCAATTGCATTCTGTAGTAGGAAACTCGTCCTGGCTGAAACCCGTTACTCGGCCTTGAAAAAAGAAGCACTGGCTCTCAAATGGGATATTTAAAGTTTTGAGTACCCTCTAAAGGGACGCCATTTCTTCGCAGAAACAGATCAAGGCCCTCTTAGGTGGCTTAATGTTGTTTGAACTTGCAAAAATCGTTTGACTCGCTGGTTATTGGCTCTACTATAATGTCAGTTTACCGTTAATAGCCGACCGGGATCCATGGACGCAAATGCTGACACAATTTCTAGGGTATTCTAAAAAATGTTGTGGTGATTGTTGTTTAAAATAATATTTTTTACAGATGAATATAAATGGTATGCGAGCATCACTGAGGCGTGCCGTCGAATTCAGTTCCCCTTCTGGCCGCAAAAAAACTTTTTCATCATTCCGACGGGGTCAACGAAGCGATCCTACGTTGTTCCGTTTCTTTAACCTAGAGGCAGCTGGTCAAGCTGATACAAATGAAAACACATACGAATTCCGGTGCAGTTTTTTGTACAGTAAAGCCATTCGTCGGGATTGGCCCGTCCATTACCGGTTGTTGGTGCCTGAAAGCCTCTCACCTGTTTAATAATTCTGAACTCTCACCTGTTTCCCTATAGTAAAGGAAGCTTAAAACACAGAGGCCATTCTTAAGCCTCGCAGATACTTATGAGGTATTTTTACTGGCCTTGATCTACTCCTGCATCAAGAGGTTCATGAACAGTTGTCCTTGTCGTGAAAAAGAAGCTTTTTCTGGCTGCCTGGTTCATGTAGGGAAGAATTAACTTTGCTTAAGAATGTCTCTATCTTCCTCTTGTGGAAAGGAAGGGTGCCATGAACCGATGTAATTTATAGGTGAAGCTTCCAATGTAAAACTTCTTGTGAATGCAATTGCATTAGTTAGTGTTTGGATGGAAGGAATTTTGAGCGTAAATAAATTTTTGTGTGTTTCACTGTAGTAGTTGCAAATTGTTTGTTGAAGAGTAAAGAAGTGATTTATCGGTTTTAGACAGTTTCTGGAGAACCGAGGCGTTAGCTGGCACCAACAAAAGCGTCGATAAATGAGGTCTTTAATTTGTCAATCATAATGTTCAGTAAATAAAAAAACAAACTCAAAACTCGGACTTCTCCGTTACAGAGTATTAGTCATGTGTAATAATGATCAACAGTAAGAGAAAAGGAAGATTTTGTTTTCATCACATTGTGAAGCAAAAGTCAGAATGCAGCGCAAACGAACTCCGGCACATATCTCCAAATGAAATATATTAGTCAATTGAGAAAATATAAAATTGTTCTTGCATTATTTAGCCCAGTTCAAAAGGGGTAACTAGACTTAAAATTACCTAAATCCGTCCAACAATTATACGGATGCCAAGATTTGAAATATTTTTATCCCCACCCCCTGGACCAAATGGAGTTAAAGGAGCTATTTTTAAATATTTAATACCTCGGAGACGCCTGTCAATTAGAGTGTGATATATTTCAGAAATATTTGACTGGTGTAGTCTTGAAGCTATGGCGAAACAGATCATTAATTGAATATAAAGTGAGATTTCAAATGTTTTACATTAAAAGGTGCCAAGAATAGAATTTTAGAATAGAATCCTTAGAAATCTAGAACAATCCCTAGAAATCAAGTATTGAGGGGATAATGAATTTGACGACGCTCATAGGGGGCAGGCTATACTATTGGCTTTACTACAAGTACATCTTACAAAATACATTTGTACTCTGTTTTACACAAAAAGTTCGATGAAAAGAAATCCAGTAGTGAGGAGGTTATGGATTTGGTGACGACAATAGTGAGTATACTATTGGAGCTACTACAAAAAGTCGTATACATTTTAGGTGATGATATGACAGCCCTCAGTCATCAATGACTTAACCTCCAAAGGCCCAAATGACCCCCCCCCCCCCTCCCAACTTCTTAACCCCCCTACTTTTCACCTCCCCCATTTTTTACTCTTTTTTGAATTTTATTTTTTTTTCAACTTTTATTTTTTATTTTTTATATTTATTTACCATAGAAGTTTTTGGACGATGCCCACAAATACTTCTTACAAAGTACGTTTTGTACTCTGTTTTACACACAAAGTTCGATGAAAAGAAATCCAGTAGTGAGGGATTTATGGATTTGGTGATGACAATAGTGAGTATACTATTGAAGCTACTACAAAAAGTCGTATACATTTCAGGCGATGATATGACAGCCCTTAGTCATCAATGACTCAACCTCCAAGGGCCCCATGCCCCTCCCCTCCCAACTTTTAACCCCCCTCCCCAACTTTTACCCCCCCCCCCCCTACCATTTTTATACTTTTTTGAAGTCTAATTTTTTTTAACTTTTGTTTTTCATTTTTTATATTTATTTAACATAAAAGTTTTGACGATGCCCATAGTGGGTATACTATTAGAGTTACTACACAAAGTCGTATACGTTTTAGGTGATGATATGACAGCCCTTAGTCATCAATGACTACACCTCCAAAGGCCCTAATTCCCTCCCCCTCCAGCTTTTTACCCCCTCCCCCCTCCATCCTTCCAGTCTTTCCCCCCCCCCCCTACGCTCAGCCCCCCTCCTACCCTCCAACTTTTTACCCCCCCCCCCCCATTTTATTGCTTTTTTGAACTTTTGTTTTTTAATTTTTAAATTTATTTAACATAAGGTATTTCAACTTAGTAGGAAAAAAGTCTCGAAGTTAAAACAAAACGTCAGGAAGAAATAAAAACGTCTCGAAGTAAAAAGAAAAATATCTCGAAGTTAAAAAACCGTCTCGAAGTAGTTTTTTTTCAACTTAGTAAAAAAACGTCTGAAAGTTAAAACAAAATGTCACGAAGAAATAAAAACGTCTCGATGTAAAAAAAATCTCGAAGTTAAAAAACATGTCGAAGAAAAAAACGTCTCAAAGTAAAAAAAACCTGAAAGTTAAAACAAAACCGTCTCGAAGTAAAAAAAATATTTCGAGGTAAAATATGTCTTGAAGTTAAATCAAAAACGTCTCGGAGTAAAAAAAACATCTCGAAGTTAAGAAACTCGAAGTTAAAAAAACATCTTGAAGTTAAAACCAGAACGTCTTGAAGTAAAAAACAGTATTTCGAAGAAAAAAACGTCTCGAAGTTAAAACAAAAAAGTGTCGGAGTTAAAAAAAACTCTCGAAGTTAAAAAAACTCACAAATAAAAAAACATTTTGAAGTTAAAAAAACGTCTCTAAGTTAAAATAAAAACGTCTCGGGAGTTAAAAAAATATCTCGAACTTAAAGAAACGGCACAAAGAAAAAACATTTTGAAGTTAGACAATGTCATGAAGAACTTTATTTCTAATGAGCTCAATAATATCAATGACAAAATGCATATTGAACATGTGACTGAACCCATGTTAAAAGTTGTGTATGACCTGGAAACGGAATAAGTGTCATGTCAAGAGAAAGCATGATGAATTGTTTTATGGAACGAATTCAAGGCATTCAATTTTTTACGATAATATTAACAAACATGTAATATTTTACACACTAAGTTACGTAACAATTTCCACGCTTCATTTACATGCAATAGCTACCGAGAGTCTTATTACTCCTTCCCGCAATGAATTTTACGGGTTTTATGACTCCTCGCCACAAAGAATTCCGATGATTTTACGACTTCTCCCTCTAGCCATAGAAAAAAGAAACCAGTTGTGCAAGTATTGGAGTCAACGAACTAATGCACAATCGATTTCTCTTGCCTTGATATCAGTGATTTGAACCTAAAGCACTTGTATTCTGTTGTGGTCAATGAACTACTACTACTTTTGCTATTGTAGTCTTTACAAGTCTTTACCTTGAGCAAAGGAATAAAAGTTTGATGAAGTATTTCTAGTTGGGCAATGAAATACTACTTTTGCTATTGCGAAATAAGTCTTTTTAACCTTGAGCAAAGGTCTAAAAGTCTGATGAAATACATCTCTGCTTAAATACTACATTAATAGGTTCCAAAATGATAAGACTATATGGAACAAAATTTATTGGTTTAAAAAAATTATCTTGTGGTTTTATATATAAATATACATATTTGTTATTGTCTATGGAACTAAATAAAAATGGACTGTTATCATTGGAAAGTGAACTATAGTATGTTTGAGCATGATAACAGCTTGTGGAGTACTAAATTACGCCATATAAACAGACTGGGATTCTACGACAGAGTGACTACCCCACATAATAAGTTGTAAAAGACTGAAAAATGTTCAGGAACAAGTCAGTGAAATTTTCAGTTTTTTCAGGGTTGAAGCACTGTGCGAAAAGGGTAACGTACCTACAGATAAAGTTTTGATTCACAACTGTGAGCCTAGAATTCCTCTTTTCAATTTAGAAGAATTTATACGTCCTAAATTTGAAGGGACGTATCACCGTCCCAAAGACGAGATTAGGCACTTCGCACAGTGGATGCCTATGGACGTACCTGATCGGAATAGGTGCATCAGACACGGTAAAAACTATTCCATATCATGAGATCCTCGTTTGTGGATGTTTACAGTGAACTTCAAGAATTATTTTTGTGTAAATATTTTTTTCCAAAAGAAAGAATTAATATATTTAAGCAATAAATATCTTTAAGCTTAACCCCTCTTTATTCTTTAGAACAGTTCTAGTTCGGTTTCAAAGTTAAAACAAAAACGACTCGAAGTACAAAAACGTCTCGAAGTTAAAACAAAACGTCACAAAGGAATAAAAAACGGCTCGAATTAAAAAACATCTAGAAGTTAAAAAACGTCTCGAAGAAAAAAAAACATTCGAAGTAAAATAAACATCTCAAAGTTAAAAAAACGTCTCGGAGTTAAAAAGACCCCTCGGAGTTAAAAACACGTCTTGAAGTAAAAACAAAAACGTCTAGGAGTAAAAAAACATCTCGAAGTTATAAAAAAACGTCACAAAGAAAAAAATATTTTGAAGTTAAAAAAATGCAATGAATAACTTTATTTTTAATGAGCTCAATAAATTCAACGACAAAATACATTTTGAGCATGTGAATGAAACCATGCTTAAAGTTGTGTTTGACCAGGAAACGGAATAGGTGTCATGTCAAGAGAAAACATGATGAATCATTTTATGAAAGGAATTCAAAACATTCAATTATTTATGATGATATCAACAAACATGTAATATTTTACAAGATAAGCTACGCAATAATTTCTACGCTTCAGTTGCGTACGATAGATACCAATAGTTTTATTATTCCTCTCCGTAATGAATTCTACTGGTTTGATAACTCCTCCCCGTAATGAATTCAGATGGTTTTATGAATTCTACCCCTAGCCATAGGAAAAAGAAACCAACTATGCAACTATTGGAGTCAGCGAACTATTGCACAATCGATTTCTCTTGCCTTGAATGTTAGTTGCGCAATGATTTAAGCCTAAAGCACTTAGATTCTGCGGGGGTCAAGAAACTACGAATAATTTTACTGTAGCGAGACAAGTCTTTTTACCTTGAGCAAAGGAATAACAGTTTGATAAAGTACTGTTAGTTGTGCAATGAGCTACTACTTTCGCTATTGCGAAAAAAGTCTTTTTAACATTCAGCAAAGGTAAAAAAGCTTTATAAAGTACGTTTCTGCTTAAATACTACACTAATAGCCTCCAAGATGATAGGGCTATATGACACAGAATTTATTGCTTTGAAAAAATCATCTTGTGGTGTTATATTTGAATGTGCATTTTTGTTATTTCCTAAGGTACAAGAACGATACGTTACTCGACTGAGCCAACAAGCCATTGAAAATATTATGAGTTTAGAAAAACATTCAGTGTATTGTTTCCGGGACGTTGGTCAACTAATGTTAAGGGTCACAATATCGTAACAAGTTATTTGCACATTCAGTTTATCAATTGGATTTTTGGTATATGTTAACAGTGATCTGTTTCGGGGCATCACTTATGACACCCTCCTGAAAATATGCATACCACTATGATTTGAGATATATACTGGACAGACAATTTTTTCTGATGGTTGGGCTCCATGTCCCCACTCCAAGCCCCCCTACTAAGGGCCCCAACTCTCCCCCTCCACTTCCAGGGGCATCAACCCTCCACCCCCATCCCCACTTCCAGGGTCCCTAACCCTCCTCCTTCCAGGGGCTATACCCCCTACCCCCACCCCAATTCCAGGGGCCATAGCCCTCCTCCCTCCTCGGCCCAACCCCCCAACTTTTTTTGACACAGCATTTTTTCATCTTTTTTTTCCGTGTCTTAAAATCACATCAAATATACATCCAGCAAAAAATAAACCATGATATTCTAAATGTAAAAGGTGAGGATGATATAAATATGCAGGAACTGGAAGTTGATTCTAGTAATGGGATTATACAAAAGCGTCTCCATACAAACACGAACGAGAAGAAGAAGACAAAGATCCTGTTGTCATTTTTACATTCTGTTGATGTTTCAAAGTGCATTTTGGAATTTTTTTGCAGAAACGTATGAGAGAATACTCTTGTAGTATTTTTTCGTGGTATATCTTTCAGTGTTATATTATTTTTATGTTTCAAAGTGCATTTTAGAATTTTGTCGTTGATACGTATGAAATGGATTTTTTCGTAGTATTGTGTCGTGGTTTATCTCGTCAGTGTTACATTCTGTTGATGTTTCAGAGAGCATTTTGGATTTTTTTCGTTGAAACGTATGATATGGAATGTTTTTGTAGTGTTGTGTCGTGGATTATCTTGTCAGTGTTACATTTTGTTGATGTTTCAAAGTGCATTATGGAATTTTTTCGTTGAAACATATGACAAGGAATATTTCTGTAGTGTTGTGTCGTGGTTTATCTTGTCAGTGTTATATTCTGTTGATTTTTCAACGTGAATTTTGGAATTTTTTCGTTGAGATATATATTACGGAATATTTCTGTAGTGTTGTATCGTGGTTCATCTTGTCAGTGTTACATTCTGTTGATATTTCAAAGTGCATTTTGGAATTTTTTCGTTATAACCTGTGACACGAAAGATTTTTGTAGGGTTGTTTCATGATTTATCTTGTCAGTGTTACATTCTGTTGATGTCTCAAAATAGATTTGGGAATCTTTCGTTAATTTAAAAATACATTTTAAAAAATACATTTAAAATAAAAAAATAAAATGTTTCAAAGCGCAGAACTTCTGAATAGGTTAGGTTACATTAAGTTAACTACTTTTAAATTAGGTTACTTCCGTTAGGTTCATTTAGGTTCACTTACCGTGGCGCGCCACGCTAATAAATAGATAGTAGGACTTGGTTAAGTAAAAAAAGGCCATTTATGGCTATAAATGAATAGATGACAGCAAATGAAATCTGGAATTTCTTCTGGTAGTAGTGTCTGTGTCTGGAAATTCCTCTTGCATATCTCATTTTTGAATAGATATTCTAAATTAAAAAGGGCACTAGCCCTTTGAATTTCCGATTGAATGTGCCTGTTTTGAAGTTTCTATGACAACGCCCTCTATAAAACCCTTGTATGCCCCCAGGGCATAACTTAAAACTCTTTCCCTGAGGGTTGTGGGGGAATGTCCTCCTCAAAAACATATTTTCTATCTGAAAATCAACTACACTGAACAAAATGGCTATCTCAAAAGTTTTGATTGGATGTGTTTGGGGAAATGATGGTCGTGGGGGGGGGCTAGTAGCCCTTCAATCACTTTTGACTATTAAAAAGGCCACTAGCCCTTTAATTTCCAATCAAATGAGTATGTTTCGAAGTTTCAACGACAACGCCTTCTATAAAAACCTTATATGCCCCCAGGGCATAACTTAAAACCCTTGCCCTGAGGGTTGGGGGGGAGTGTCCTCCCCAAAAATATATTTTAAATCTGGAAATCAACTACGCTGAACAAAATGGCTATCTCAAAATTTTCGTTGGATGTGTTTGGGCGAATAATGGGCTTGGGGGGGGGCTATTTGCACTCCAATCACTTTTGACTATTAAAAAAAGGAATAGCTTTTTGAATTTCCAATCGAATGAGCCTTTTTTGAAGTTTCTACGACAACGCCTTCTATAAAAACCTTGTATGCCCCCAGGGTATAACTTGAAACCCTTGCCCTGAGGGTTGGGGGGGGGAGTGTCCTCCTCAAAAATATATTTTCTATCCGGAAATCAACTATGCTAAACAAAATGTCTATCTCAAAATTTTGATTGGATGTGTTTGGGGAAATGATGGGCGTGGGGGGGGGGGCTAGTTGCTCTCCAATCACTTTAAACTATTAAAAAGGGCACTAGCCCTTTAATTTCCAATCGAATGAGCGTGTTTTGAAGTTTCTACGACAACGCCTTCTATAAAAACCTTGTATGCCCCCGGGGTATAACTTAAAACCCTTGCCCTGAGGGTTGGGAGGGAGTGTCCACCTCAAAAATATATTTTCTATGTGGAAATCAACTATGCTGAACAAAATGGCTATCTCAAAATTTTGATTGGATGTGTTTGGGGAAATGATGGGCGTGAGGGGGGGGGGGGCTAGTTGCACTCCAATCACTTTCAACTATTAAAAAGGGCACTAGCCCTTTAATTTCCAATCAAATGAGCCTGTTTTTAAGTTTCTACGACAACGCCTTCTATAAAAACCTTATATGCCCCCAGGGTATAACTTAAAACCCTTGCCTTGAGGGTTGGGGGGGGGGTATCCTCCTCAAAAATATATTTTCTATCCGGAAATCATCTACGCTGAACAAAATGGCTATCTCAAAATTTTGATTGGATGTGTTTGGGGGAATGATGGGCGTGGGGGTGGGGGGGGCTAGTTGCCCTCCAATCACTTTCGACTATTAAAAAAGGCGCTAGCCCTTTGAATTTCCAATTGAATATACCTATTTTGAAGTTTTTACGACAACGCCTTGTATAAAACCCTTATATGCCCCCAGGGTATAACTTAAAACCCTTGCCCTGAGGGTTGGGGGGGAGTGTCCTCCTCAAAAACATATTTTCTATCTGTAAATCAACTACACTGAATAAAATGGCTATCTCAAAAGTTTGATTGGATGTGTTTGGGGAAATGATGGTCGTGGGGGGGGATAGTTGCCCTTCAATCACTTTTGACTATTAAAAAGGGCACTAGCCCTTTAATTTTCAATCGAATGATTATGTTTTGAAGTTTCAACGACAACGCCTTCTATAAAAACCTTATATGCCCCCAAGGCATAACTTAAAACCCTTGCCCTGAGGGTTGGGGGGGAGTGTCCTCAAAAATATATTTTCAATCTGGAAATCAACTACGCTGAACAAAAATGGCTATCTCAAAATTTTGATTGGATGTTTTTGGGCGAATAATGGGCTTGGGGGGGGGGCTATTTGCCCTCCAATCACTTTTGACTATTAAAAAGGGCACTAGCTTTTTGAATTTCTAATCGAATGAGCCTTTTTTGAAGTTTCTACGACAACGCCTTCTATAAAAACCTTGTATGCCCCCAGGGTATAACTTAAAACCCTTGCCCTGAGGGTTGGGGGGGAGTGTCCTCCTCAAAAATATATTTTCTATCCGGAAATCAACTATGCTGAACAAAATGGCTATCTCAAAATTTTGATTGGATGTGTTTGGGGAAATGATGGGCGTGGGGGGGGGGCTAGTTGCACTCCAATCCCTTTAAACTATTAAAAAGGGCACTAGCCCTTTAATTTCCAATCGAATGAACCTGTTTTGAAGTTTCTACGACAATGCCTTCTATAAAAACCTTGTATGCCCCCAGGGTATAACTTAAAACCCTTGCCCGGAGGGTTGGGGGGAGTGTCCTCCTCAAAAATATATTTTCTATCTGGAAATAAACTATGCTGAACAAAATGGCTATCTCAAAATTTTGATTGGATGTGTTTGGGGAAAAGATGGGCGTGGGGGGGGGGCTAGTTGCACTCCAATCACTTTCAACTATTAAAAAGGGCACTAGCCCTTTAATTTCCAATCGAATGAGCCTGTTTTTAAGTTTCTACGACAACGCCTTCTATAAAAACCTTATATGCCCCCAGGGTATAAATTAAAACCCTTGCCCTGAGGGTTGGGGGGGGGTATCCTCCTCAAAAATATATGTTCTATCCGGAAATCATCTACGCTGAACAAAATGGCTATCTCAAAATTTTGATTGGATGTGTATGGGGAATGATGGGCGTGGAGGGGGGGGGGCTAGTTGCCCTCCAATCACTTTTGTCTATTAAAAAAGGCGCTAGCCCTTTGAATTTCCAATTGAATATTCCTGTTTTGAAGTTTTTACGACAACGCCTTCTATAAAACCCTTATATGCCCCCAGGGCATAACTTGAAACTCTTGCCCTGAGGGCTGTGGGGGAGTGTCCTCCTCAAAAACATATTTTCTATCTGTAAATCAACTACACTGAACAAAATGGCTATCTCAAAAGTTTGATTGGATGTGTTTGGGGAAATGATGGTCATGGGGAGGGGCTAGTTTCTTTCCAATCACTTTTGACTATTAAAAAGGGCACTAGCCCTTTAATTTCCAATCGAATGAACATGTTTTGAAGTTTCAACGACAACGCCTTCTATAAAAACCTTATATGCCCCCAAGGCATAACTTAAAACCCTTGCCCTGAGGGTTGTGGGGGAGTGTCCTCCTCAAAAATATATTTTCAATCTGGAAATCAACTACGCTGAACAAAAATGGCTATCTCAAAATTTTGATTGGATGTGTTTGGGGGAATGATGGGCGTGGGGGGGGGCTAGTTGCCCTCCAATCACTTTTGACTATTAAAAGGGGCACTATCCCTTTGAATTTCCAATCGAATGAGCCTTTTTTTGAAGTTTCTATGACAACGCCTTCTATAAAAACATTATATAACCCAAGGGCATAACTTAAAACCCTTGCCCTGAGGGTTGTGGGGGATTGTCCTCCTCAAAAACATGGTTTCTATCTGAAAATCAACTACACTAAACAAAATGGCTATCTCAAGATTTTGATTGGATGTGTTTGGGGGAATGATGGGCGTGGGGGGGGGGGGCTAGTTGCCCTCCAATCACTTTCAACTATTAAAAAGGGCACTATCACTTTGAATTTCCAATCGAATGAGCCTTTTTTGAAGTTTCTACGACAACGCCTTCTATAAAAACCTTATATGCCCCCAGGGCATATCTTAAAACCCTTGTCCCGAAGGTTCTGGGGGAGTGTCCTCCTCAAAAACATATTTTCTATCTGGAAATCAACTACGCTGAACAAAATGGCCATCTCTAAATTTTGATTGGATGTGTTTGGGGGAATGATGGGCGTGGGGGGGGGGCTAGTTGCCCTCCAATCACTTTCGACTATTAAAAAGGACACTAGCCCTTTAATTTCCAATCGAATGAGCCTGTTTTGAAGTTTCTACGACAACGCTTTCTATAAAAACCTTATATGCTCCCAGGGCATAACTTAAAACCCTTGCCCTGAGGGTTGTGTGGGATTGTCCTCCTCAAAAATATATTTTCTATGTGGAAATCAAATACGCTGAACAAAATGGCTATCTGAAAATTTTGATTGGATGTGTTTGGGGAAGTGATGGGCGTTGGGGGGGGGGGGCTAGTTACACTCCAATCACTTTCGACTATTAAAAAGGGCACTAGTTCTTTAATTTCCAATCGAATGAGCCTGTTTTGAAGTTTTTTACGACAACCCCTTCTATAAAAACCTTATTTGCCCCAGGGCATAACTTAAAACCCTTGCCCTGAGGGTTGTGGGGGAGTGTCAGTAGAATGGGGGGTACCAGCCCGGTACCCACACCATATATGGGCATAGAGTCCCTAGGGGAAATGGATTTCTGAAAAATTGATTGCGTAATCAAAGTGTGTCAATGACCTCTTTTTCCAAGGTCGATTTATTTGATGTTTCTATGTGTAATAACTCCGGGACGAAGGTTGCACATGCGCATTGAATTCTAACGGGAACAATGTTATTGATCTAGGACTCGAGGGGGAAGTGAATTTCCGAGAACTTGATTGCGTAATCGATTGGGAATTTTATTGATCCGATAACGGGAAACAGGATCACGTGTCTCCTTCTAAGCCAATCAGAGGGTAGGTTACATATTAGCGGCGGAGGGAATATAAGGAAAGGGTTTTTTGCTAGAGTTTTATTAGTCTGTGAATAGAATTCAAAGGAGTGAGAAGAAGAACAGTTTTGACTTTACTCATTTGGATATATATTTGTGATGGCGATGAGTGGAATGTTTACACTATTAGAAGTTGATAGTGGAGTTGATGATAATAGTACAAGAGCACCAAACATTGCGGTGGAAATCACGAAAGGATCACGGCTTTGTCTGGAATGGGATGCAGTATATGCAAGACATGTGATATCCTTGAGCAAATTTAAAATGGAGGATCAATTATGTTTCGCCGCTAAAGTTGATATAGCACATGTGAATAGACTTCAATGTGCTTTAAGTGCATTGGTGAAACATATTGAAGACAATAAACAGTATCGTTAATTGTACATGCTCTGTATTATTGATGTTGTTGTTGTTCTAATTATTCAATAAAATTGTTTCGAAATCGAAAATGTTCTCTTTCTTTTCTGGTTAGGGCTAACGAATCGGGGTCAGTCTAGAGTCAGCAGTCAGAGTGAAAGGATTGAAAAATGAATAAATTTGAGAAAGAGAGAATTAGATCAAATCTAGTGTTTATGGAAAAACATTTGATTTTGGATGATGATTTTCTCGAGTTATCTCTTAAACGCAGGATATTCTCTTGTCAGGGAACACTTGACAATATAATGAGGAGTGATTCTCCCCCATTGGACTATTGTATGAAACTTTTAAAATGTGATTCAAATGCTTATAGTCAATTTATTGATATATTAATTGGAACAAGGCAGAATCATATTGTGGATATACTTTTGAAAATATTGCCAATGGATTCAATGTAGATGGCTCCCCCATCATTCGAAAGAGGTAACGTCACAGAGCTACTCCTCTCTCCCACCATTTCCCTCTCGTTGAATTTATCGAACGAAGAGGATCAGTTTCGTTTTAGCTGTGAGTGAGTTGACATCGGAAACCGAAAAATGTTCTATATATGTCCATTGTGCATGTACACTCTTGGCAGTTGGAATCAATGTGAGAATTGTACAATTATTGATGACTATAGTGAAAAGTGTAAATTATGTAATCCTTGTAAATTACATAGAGGCTATGCAGTACAAATTAAAGGATGTAATTAATGTCTTGAGGAGGTGTGTGACTCTCATCCTAGAGGGCACCTGTGCTCCAATTGTCACTATGATAAATGTGATCAGTGGGAGAATACTTACCCCGCTATGATTGGAAAGAATCCCAAACGTGATTTTAGTTTATTTCTACGAGATTGGTATCGTCGTGGATTTAAATTATTCTGGGAAGAGGAATCTGGTCTACGATTCAACTGTTGGGGTAACAAGACAATCTGGTTTCTACGTCATCGTTGTGATGACACCACCTACTATGACTATAAACCAAGTGATTTTTATTTGGCTGTGACGGAATGTGATTCACCATTTGAAAACATTGTATGTGATATTGCTTAAATAGACAGATTGAAACTCTTGAATTTCATAATATGAATGCAAATAGTATCATTGACTATACAAAGAGATATGACAAGAGTGAAGTTACATTGTACTGTAGAAAATGTGACCCTGACTTTGCAGTCAATCAAGATCAATATACAGTGAATCCAAATGATTTACCAGCATTAGTGGTTCACGACAGTTGCCTATACATCGAAGATGATGAAATCTAAAGTGAAGATTTAAAGACATTGTTGTATATATATATATATATATATATGTGTTTATATATATATATATATATATATATATATATATATATATATATAATATATATATATATATGTATTTTATTAATAAACAAATTCACAAACATTTTCTAAGCACTTTACTCTTAGGGCACTGAAATCAATACTATATAGGTCTGAGAGGATATTTTCCACTAGAAAGTCATTCAGACGTGGATTGTCAACATAAATGTGGAGAAACTGCTTGTAAGTATAGCCGCGACATCGGAACACAAAATATAGTAGTGCATGGAAGCCGCAGCTTTTAGTCGTTAGATCCTGAACCCTCTTCCGATTTTGAATAATAGTTTTCCCACTGCTCTCAATATAGTTGCTGATGTGGGGTGTGTAGAATGTATAGGGTAGACCAAGAAGATCAAAAAATTCAATCGTCTTCATTGTTTGAAAGATGCACAGCCAATGACCCGTCAGCACAGTCGACGGACTGCTATTAACAATAATCAAGGTATTGTTGACACTTTGAATTTTTCCAAGATAGTCCGAGGGCAGACAATAGGATTTGTACTGGGACATGTAGGGGTCTATATTAAATACATTGATTATTTGACTGGTGTTCATGGCGCCAAGTCTAGTAGAACACTGCCTTCGGGAGTGATTTCCCTATAGGTTTCATATTGATTTAGTGAGATTAATGCAATACTCTCAGCCAATGGGTCGGTAAATGTACACTCTAAACGCACACTCCCCGTACGTACTATACTCATATCCTGTGTACCAGACAGATCCAGTACAATGATACCATGTGTTTTAGCAAACATATCTTCGGTTATACCATTTTCAAATAGTTGCGAATCATGATCTAGGGTTTGCATGGTCAACTCGTACAATGTTCTATAGGATTTATCAAAAGATAGATTGTAGAGTGGGATGCCGTTTACTTTGCACACAAGAGATGAAAGTCCAAACATCTCGAATTTATGTGGGCATTCAGTCCATGATCCTATTGCACTGGCGCTTTTTACAAATGCCAAAGCCAGTTTTGACGGGATTTCGCCATTGATAAAGGATGAATCGGTGAAGGTGCGTGACCCCATTGCAATATGACGTTGATTGGTGATTGTATGAGGAACAAGTAGTTTAATATTGTTGCCATTGGCTCTCAGTTTTTCCACGGCCAAAGCAACAGAACTCATAACCTGCTGTTTGCGTACATGAAGTATTGCCGAGGTGAGGGAGAGACTTACATCAGGATTGGCAGCAAGTTCCTTTCTCAATATGAAATTGGAGGGTGCAAGCGTTAGTTTTATATCCACTTTAACATTGGGCGGCAGCCATTGGGGTATATTAAATATTTCATGATATATTTTTCCAACTAGATGTAATTCACTAGTTGTAGCATTTTTAAGTGCATCTGTACTATCAGTATTAGTAATATATTCATATCCATTGGAGGTGCCTCTCAATTCCTTGTATGACTTGGGTGTCATCAGCATGAATTGCATATAGCTTGTATAATTTGAGAGATTGTTGCTTGTTCTCACCAGCGTGCCATTGATGTAGACACTAATTTGACGAAATAAATTATGTAATATACAATTTTCATAGGATATTCCATCGCCCCGAATTGGCATTGCATTATCGGATTTCCGGACTTTCATTTGCAAATCTATAAATGTTGAAGACATGTCCATAAAGTAGTCTTCATTGGAATAAATTTGAAAGTGGATATTATCGGAGAGGGGTTGTTGTGGATAAAATTGTTCATAGTATCCATGCTTGACACTCACATCAACATTTTCAGCATTGAATAGATTCAATGAGGCGGTGATTGAAGGTTGAGAATCCTTATGCGGTAGGTAGGACATTTTAGGAGAAGAAATCTAGTTTCGATCTGACAATTCTATTCTTCCTGGGACTTCTGTTTACAGCACGTGTCGGCTTTTTCCTTCTTTTCTTTGACAAAAGGGATGTCTTACGTTTCCGTCCTGAGTGGAGACTGATGAGTGATGCATTGTTTCTTGACCTTTTTAAGCCTTTACCATTCTGTTTTAATCTCTCGCCAAGGGTTCGCGCACTGGACCTAAGATTTTCCGAAGCAGTTTTTTAATATCCTTGCCAAAGCTCCAATCCTATAGTGTAGAGGATGCAAAATCCGTCGCAGCCGGTACAAGATATTTTCTGGCCAGTGGTAGTGAAGAGCGAAACAGCTTAGCAAACCAACTGCCAAGACCGTAGCCAGACATTGACGAGCGACCTTTGTAGTAGTCCATTCCATTGCCCTGTTGTCTCGGGCCAAGAGTATTAACATAGCAGTCAATATCAGGACAAGTGAATACCACTTTTTTATTAGACATCTTGCTTTTGAACGATGGGTCGAAAATGGCATGTAATCACAGCCAAACCTTTTGAAATTGCTATGGGATCACCCAATTCGGTTCTTAGTGTTAACTGACAGAGTTCCAAATAGGAAGTGTTTACGGGAATATACTGAAGATGCTTTATATTGTAGTGGTGAATATGTTCTTGATTGGTTTTTCGTTCAAGAACTCGTAGGAGGGGGACATTTGAATTACCAACCCGAGATGTTTCCACAAATGAAGCGTAGAGAAATATACAGGTGTCTGTGGAGAAGGCAGGTGGGTAGTCAGCAAAAATGAAATTAGTGTTTCCGGCACTTTTACCATTGATTATATTGAGCTTAAGGCCAAGAGCATCCTTTAGATTATCATTGAGATTAACCTTTTCACTGGCAATAGGTGAACTAATGTAGATCTTGCCCTCCTCCTTTGAATAGTTGAAATGAAAAGCTCCTTTTTTACGAGCGGAAATTCTTTTATTAATAGAACGACATAAATCATTCATACAGGTGAGTTCCTCGTAGGGTAATTCAATGTATGGATAATTCATCCAATTGATTTTTTGAATTTGTTCTTGATCACCCGATGGAGGTGGCCAATCATAGGGTCTAAGTTTTATATCATATTTACGATCCTTTCTCAGGATGTCATAGGTATTTTTGAGAATACAGTCGACAAGAGCCACTTCATACTTTCCGTCATCGAATTTGATGGTGGGGGAGAGTTTCGTCCAAAAATCACTTGTTCTATTCAAGTCATTGTAGAGAGGATCGGAAACATTGGACATGAAAGTCACATAGAAATCATTGGGCATTGTCAATATCTTCAGCATTGACCCAAGAATCAAAATCTGAGTTGTATCCTAGCCAGCGAACAAGCAACTGTCTCTTGCCATGGCGTGTACGACTCTTTAATATCTTTTCAATTTGATAAGTTTCACTAGTGTTTCTAACTTTTTGCAGTTCATATTCATAAAAACCGCCGAGAATCTCATCGTCTTTGGTGTCTCGCAGTCGATAAGTTATGGGTATGGTGTCCAGGATTTTGGACACTTTAAAAAGTTCAGTGCTCCATAAATAATTCCCTTTTTCAAAAATATTGGTGGTTCTATTAATTCGAACAGTATCACCAACATTGAATTTCTTCTTCTTTTTCTCTTTTTCACCATTGGAGTATTGCTTTAGAAAAGCATCAAATGTATTTTCATTGTAGTGAACATCCGTTGGTGTAGAGTTGGACAGAGATCGATGGGGTCGTTGATTATAAATCAACATGATTTTATCTAAATCATGAATAAAAGCCGGTGTATTTTTCAATGTGCAATATCTTGAAATTAATAGACGAATCGTTCTTATTAATCGTTCAGCCAATGCAGCCTTTATCGGGCTGTGACTCTGATAAAGTGTTGTATTATATTTCAAAAGAACCTTTTGCACATGGGGATTAACAAATTCACTGCCGCGATCCGATTGAATTTTTCTATACAAATCCTGTTCAAGAATACTTTCAATGGCCCGAGCAACTTCAACACCTCTCTTTGACCGCAGTGGAATGGCATAGGCATAGCGACTAAAGATACTGATTGCCACTAGAATATATTTGTAGGGTGCATTGTGACGCCGTTGAACTGCGTCTAAAGTTAAAAGATCCATTTGCATTATATGCAGAGGGAAAAAGGCTTTAGTTTGTCGATATTGTTTACTGCGAAGCCTGTGATTTCGATGCAGTGTGTAACTCGCTTCATTTTCTAGATACTCTTTTGCTTTTTTCAATGTGGTGCCGGAGACAGCTTTGGAAAGCGTTTTGGGAGAACTTAAACTTCCCACCTCGCCAATATTTTCATAGACACCTTTCAAAACTTCATCCATTTTGAGCGTAAACACGTAGTGTAATGACCACTCCCCTTTTGCACACTGGCGGGCGAATCAATTCGTCTTCGCTTTTGACTAGCAGCCACAGGTGTTGTAAAATCAGTGGTGCTGCTAGTATCTTCAAATATTGAATCTTCTTCTTTTTTAAATGGTGTTGAAGGAGGAGGACTATATTCTCTTAGTTTCTTTAGAATTTGCTTATTGCCAATAAGACTTTTGGGAAAGTTTGACACATACAGAAAGGTGTATAGATTATCGTCAAAGGATAAGAGTCCTTTACGATTCGTCACCATATCACAAATTAAATCAACTAGATTATAACTTTTTCCCTGAATTATAATTCGTTTCCCTGTGCTATCGACTTGAACTTGATCGCCAGTTTCCAACATGAGATAAGATAATACTCTTTTACTTTGTTCTCGATAGGTGAGTGGCAATAGGTTTCCAATTTTCAATACAATCGAATTCAATTCCTTCTCCTTTGATTGTGCAGAATCTTGAGGAGATGTTTCATGTTTAGAGGGATCAGTGGCGACAGCGAAGGGTCTCTCACGATATGGTTTATGTTTGTCCACACGTCGCAATGCATCTTAAAGTAAAAGCAGTTTTTTGTCATCGGCAATATTCTCATCGTTAATGAATTTGCTTAGATTGTCTTCAAAATGTTCGATGGGCGAGAGGACAAGTTCAAATGGTGTCAATTTATAGGGTTTTGCCATTCTCACTAGAGAAAACTGTTTACAAGTCCTGCAATTATCGGTAGTAAAAGTGTGAAAAAGCTACCGCCTGCTTGAAGGAGCCGTTTTCTTTTAAATTTTTTTCCCTTGTTTTTACAAGCCAAGGCGCGTACAGTGGAACGATGTTGCTTTGTCTGTTGTCTAACACCTTCTGGCAGTTGAACATTGCCCTCAGTTAAATTTAAACAAAGTTCAGATATTAGATTAATGAGATCATTGTCAACCCCATGTTTGAGTATAGCCTTCCTAAGCAATGGTTTTGAAGTGCTTAAAACGGAAAACAGATGCCGTTGTTCGTGTAGTTTCTTCAAGGTCATAATGGCGACTAATAGTCTTTTCTACTGTTCACCGGAAGATATACTGTAATTTCATTGTTGAAAATGTCGGTGACTACACGTAGATCCTCGGGCGTGCTCTGATTAAGATCCAGCAATATGTAACCGTAGGGCTTGCTAGTCGCCTGAGTGTACGCTGACAACAGAAATTTAGGGGCGCCGGGGTATATCTGCTTATTGAGAGTTATGAGCGAGCTAGAATCACGAACGACTCGATAGATAATATAGACGGTGCAATTCAAAGCAAGGGTTCGCATACATTTGCTCTGATGAAACAGATTGTGTAGAACTAGGGTAACGGAAATGTGTTCATGATGGGAGCGAACGGTGAACAGTTGTAGCATTTCCTGTGAGAACTGTTCGATGGATTCAGCCAAATCATCAATAATCAACCACGAGTTCGATTCAATACTATTGAAAACATCAAGTCCTCGTATGAATTGTATTGGTATGGTTGTGGCAATAGCTTTTATTTTATCATAGGACTCCTGCCAAATACTATAGCAATAGTAGATTTTTTCGGTTTTTCCAAAAACATTTTATCGCAATTTTGAATTATTTTAGCTAAAAGTGTTGTTTTCCCCGACATTGAGGGACCACACAGAAACGATCTGAAGGGTGTTTTAAATTGATACATGCTGTTGGGGACAACAGTCGGACTACAACTAACTGTAAATCATATGTGCTCAATGAATAAGTAGTAATTTCCCCATAGATCTATCTATTCAAGAACAACAAAAACAATATTTCATGGCAGCATTTATTTCGACACTGCATGAAAACAAATATTTGCAGTCAACATGAACAACGATAAAAATAATAACACTTGTTCAACAAGAACAGTTGACAAAATTTCATGGTGGTCAACATGAAAACTCTATTTGTTCAACATGAACTGCAATGATAACACTTTATAAATAAAACACTTTTTGTCCATCAGCAGCACTTTTCTGTACAACACTTTATAAATAAGCACTTATTGTCTTTAAAAACACATTTCTATACAACACTTTATGTACAATAAAAAAAAAACACTTTTTGTCCATCATCAACAACACTTTTCTATACAACACTTTTTGTCAACTTAAACACTTTTCTATACAACACTTTTTGTACAACAGAAAATACACACACGGGAACTACTAGCACAGTTGAACATTATGAATTTAAAGGTGGGTCCCCCCCCCAGGGCCGCGGGGCCGAAGGCCGGCCGGCCGCGGGCGGGGACCCCCCCCCCCTGGGCGACCGCGGGAAGGGACCCCCCCCCCCCCTCCCCCCGGGAGCAGCGGTGGAAAAAGAATAGTTGTCGTCACTGCTACGGGTTAGGTTAGTTGAGGTTGGGTTAGGTTAGGTTGGGGTTAGTGGTGGTGGTTAGTGCTTGGGTTAGATTAGCTGGTTAGGTTAATTTATGAAAGGTTGAATGATGGTTAGTCAGATTAGGTTAATTTATCCAGACCAAGTTGATTGCGATAGTCAATGCATTCAACTCGGTCTGAAATACGGTAGTGGCCGTGGGGGAGGACAGTCACACCATTCTCGAGCACATAGACCTTGTCGGATATACATGACATTGCATTCTTTTCCACTCTCACAGTATAATTTCTATACTGTAGAGAGCGAATTGCAAGCACTTGTGCTCTTGGCACTAGGCTACTTTCTACACAGTCTCTGTACACGCTCATGTTGAAATTGCTCTTTACAAAATGTGTAGGCACCCCTTTACACGCCTTCTTTTCTTCCCCACTATGAGTTTCCACGCAATAAACTTTGGGACCCGGGAACACCCTCCTGGATATCAAATCACTCCCCGTCTCTGATTTTAACATTAATAGTTGGTTGGGGGCTTGACGTTTCACCAGCTCGGGGCAGAGTGATGGATTCCAGTTGGTGAAATCCATCCGCGAGCTGATGTGCACCCCATTTTGCAAATCACCCAATAAATCCAATTCAGTCCCATTTACCTTTAACAGCAGAGAATCTGTATCCCCATAGTAAACTTGAACCTCCCCCTCCCGTGGCCATTGCACCTTGCACACATTGTAAAAGAACGACAACATGAGCTTTTTTGAAATTTCTAGTACTGAACTGCAGCCTGCAATATTCTTGTTCAGTACTACATTTCGCTTTCGCCTGTGTAGAAGAACCATGCCAGTCTCTATGCTCGTGAATGATGTAAAATTGGGGTCGGCAATAATTCGTGCACACTCTAGAGGGTCAGTCACGACGTCGCAGCGAGATCTATTACGAACGCTTTCACACATTTTGCCAAACGCTGAATTTAGGATGAGCTTATACATTTCCTTCTCCACCTTTGAATTTGCCTTAGAGCGTTTATCGACAAAGGTGTCGATAAACGTTTTCAAATAGGGTCGCTGATTGAACTGCAGGACCCTGTGTATTTTGGTGATCATGAAGCCGTTGCTCACCATCCAGTGCAAAAGCACATGGTGAACAACGATATTCTCTTTAGGGTCCAAATCAGCAATCAGTTTCTGTTTAGAGGGAGTCCAGTGCATCCCCATATCCTCAACCAATGAACGATTGTAGGGGCTCAGAGAGCCCCTGCTCACGGGCCGATTGATACAGGGAAAGACAAAATCTTTGACTGAGTCGTGAAGCGCCAGCGGAATGTGACCGTCAACTTCAAAGAACCATCCTTGTGGCCCATTGTCCTCGACGGTGGTAATGTCGGGGAACTCACAAGGATTCTCAAGCCATTGATAGTTCCCACACGGCAAAGAGTAGTTGGACATTGCCGAGGGGTACAATGAGTTCATGTCCAAGAACACTGCATTTGACTTTGTACCGGTGCTTTGTCCGCTCGGATCGGTTGATAAGACGCGGTCCCCATGAAAAACATACCCTCCCCTCATTGAACGCTCTACAAAAAGATGCTGATCTACGTCGGTGATTAGGCCTATTTCCTCCCTGCTAATTTTTAAAATTAAATCCATCACTAAATGGGGTGTAGAAAAATAATAGCCTATATCTAACCCGAACTCTGAATAGATTTGGTCTGTATTCTTACAGACTATATCCAACAGAGTTAGAACGTCACTGGCCAAGTACAGTCTACAATAATCCCACCCATTTTTACAATCCCCCTTGGACCACACCTTCTTGGCAAACTCATACTCCTCGGCTGTGCATTCACTGTTGGTCAGTGAATTGTAAAAAGCTTCAATTGGAGGTAGTTTCTCCTCACTTAAGCGTGCGCCAGAACCGTAATAATCGTATGCGTATATACCTTTGCAGGTCAACAGGTCATACATTTCACTGTCTGGAAAGTGCTGTTTAAGCAAGGGAAAGCTATCAAAATTGTCACTTTTTTGCACTTGAATCAATTGACTCAATGCCTTGGGGAAAAAACTAAAGGAATCTAAAAACCTGATTTTATTCCAGCACATATGCCCATTATCCATTGCCTGCCATTTCAGCTCGAGAAGCAGCAACTTCTCAGCTGATTTGGGAATTATGTTGTAGATAAATGAACTATTTACCCATGGACAATCTACTCCCCCTCCCTCCCTGTGCATACTTACCAGTGCCGGTAAAATAAATTTTAAATCATAATTGGAATTATGAATAAAAACAGGGATAAAAAACTGCTGGCTAACATTTAAATTACACGATTGATGCGCAACCCCCCTAAAATTACTACCCCCAGAGGATATTTCCTGCCACAAATGGTCATGATCTCTGACTTTCCCCCTCCCCCCACGTTTCCCTTTAGTCCCCTTATCCACCTCTGCAAACTCCCCCTTACAAACCCAACATATTTTTTGATTTTTAATCGCGAGACGATCCTCTGCAGACAACACCATTGGATAATGCGTATTTCTCAAACGAGAAATAGCACCATTAGCCGTGCCAATCAGTTTAGTCAGTGCCTTGACCATGCACTCCCGCTCATCCATTGTTTCAACTATTTCTAACAACCGCATGGTGTTAGAATTGTCTCTTTGCGCGTGGGCGTAGGACACTGCAATAGCCTGATGTTCTTTGACTCGGTTTGGAAATTGGGGGTCATTCACCTCCACCAGCTTAGCTTCACAATCTAAAGATATTTTGTTGCACTGGAGAAGGGTGTTTTGGAAATTTTTAAAACGTAGAATGGCCCTATCCCCTGAAACCGTTTCCACTGTCTGATAGTCATGTCGGCTACAATGCCTCATGTGACCCCGTAGTTTTATATCACTACGGAATTGTGAGAGGCATGTTGGACAGTAGAAACGTACCCCTAGATCCCTACCACCCCCCAGAACTCTACTAATGTCAGTGATAGGGTTAAAATGACCGATTGTGTTCGGTTGACTAGGTGGCGTGTAAAGCAACCAAACCCAGTGTTTAACCAAATCAACTGAGGGACCCCTTACGGGGAAAACCACCCCCTTCTTTTTAGAACGAGTTCCATCTTCAAATTCTGTTTCATATTGTACCACAGTAACGCCGATATTTAAGTGGGCATTAGCCCTTTCAAAAATATCAATAGATCGAAGCGTTACTGGGTATTTCCCCTCTAAACAAGACAAATCTACAATTGGGAAATGGGACCCTTCCTTCCCATGTACAGCCCAATTGTCTAAATTCGTCTTGGTAGCATCCCGAGCTAGAGGCTCGAATGCTGATATGAGGAAAGCATATCGGAAACACTTTTGATCTGTTTCAAAACAGATCTTCTAGACACCTTGACAACCTACTAGATCTGGATTATATTTTAATTCTACTGCCCTCCCTCCCCCATGTCCCCCTCTTAAAATAAAATCTTTCTTAATTTTACAAATATTTACGCTTAAATTTTCAACAAAAAGAACTAGAGAGCCACTACCGTTTTCATTAAAGTTCTCGAGATGCGTTATAATTTGATCAACCCAATCTATGAAAGCTCCCTCAAAATTTTCTAAATTTGAATAAACCAAACGCATCTCGGAATGTATAAAATGATAGTAAACCTCGCTTTTCCCCTCATTTAAATAAAACACTTTTAAAACAATGGAAACCTTAATTGAATCCCTACCTCCCCACAACTGAATCTGGTTCTCCAGAAGTGCACGAATTTTATCTACATAGTTGTGTACAATTTCTACAGGGTCATAAACAAAATTACCACACAAAAGCGAATTAAAAGGATCCCCAAACGTTGCAGTGAAAACAACTATATTATTTAAAATTCTGTTGGACAGCTGAAAGTCTGGGAGAGTTGTACCCCCCTCCCCCTCTTGTATATTACCCCCTCCTCCAAGCTGTTCAACAATGACTGGCGAATGCTCCACTTCAGTTGTTCGAAGTGGAGTCGTTAGGGTATCGGAGGTTGGAGGGTTCCCTGTTAATTCCCGGGTAAAATCGTCTAAAATTTGCAATGTGTTTGGACTCAGCAATGGTAAGTCCCCCTGCTCAACTGCGCTATAATCAACATTTAAAAAATCACCTAAAAACTCGTCAATATTATCTGGAATTTGATGTAAATCATCCCATAGTGAATTGTTGGGGAGCTCCACATGTGCATCTTCTTCTCCTTCTCCAACTGACGAGCAGGGGGGAGATGGGGAGTATGGAACCAGGACAACCTACAAATGAAAAAATAGCTTATTTTCAAAGTGTTCAAATCACCCCTACTGTTTTTAAAATTTGGATTATTGCTTAATAACATTTGGTTAATTCAACTGAAGATAATCTAAGATATGACATAGAAGGCGACAATTTGTTCGTTTATTTTCAGTGTTCAAATTTTTTTTTTTTTCGCGGCGCTTTCCCGCAGCGCTTCTCACAGCGCATCCCGCGGCGCTTCTCGGGCCCGCAGCGCTTCCCGCAACGCTTCCCCGCCCCACAGCGCTTCTCGGACCCGCGATCTTCTGGACACCTTGACAACCTACTAGATCTGGATTATATTTTAATTCTACTGCCCTCCCTCCCCCATGTCCCCCTCTTAAAATAAAATCTTTCTTAATTTTACAAATATTTACGCTTAAATTTTCAACAAAAAGAACTAGAGAGCCACTACCGTTTTCATTAAAGTTCTCGAGATGCGTTATAATTTGATCGACCCAATCTATGAAAGCTCCCTCAAAATTTTCTAAATTTGAATAAACCAAGCGCATCTCGGAATGTATAAAATGATAGTAAACCTCGCTTTTCCCCTCATTTAAATAAAACACTTTTAAAACAATGGAAACCTTAATTGAATCCCTACCTCCCCACAACTGAATCTGGTTCTCCAGAAGTGCACGAATTTTATCTACATAGTTGTGTACAATTTCTACAGGGTCATAAACAAAATTACCACACAAAAGCGAATTAAAAGGATCCCCAAACGTTGCAGTGAAAACAACTATATTATTTAAAATTCTGTTGGACAGCTGAAAGTCTGGGAGAGTTGTACCCCCCTCCCCCTCTTGTATATTACCCCCTCCTCCAAGCTGTTCAACAATAACTGGCGAATTCTCCACTTCAGTTGTTCGAAGTGGAGTCGTTAGGGTATCGGAGGTTGGAGGGTTCCCTGTTAATTCTCGGGTAAAATCGTCTAAAATTTGCAATGTGTTTGGACTCAGCAATGGTAAGTCCCCCTGCTCAACTGCGCTATAATCAACATTTAAAAAATCACCTATAAACTCGTCAATATTATCTGGAATTTGATGTAAATCATCCCATAGTGAATTGTTGGGGAGCTCCACATGTGCATCTTCTTCTCCTTCTCCAACTGACGAGCAGGGGGGAGATGGAGAGTATGGAACCAGGACAACCTACAAATGAAAAAATAGCTTACTTTCAAAGTGTTCAAATCACCCCTACTGTTAAAATTTGGATTATTATTGCTTAATAACATTTGGTTAATTCAACTGAAGATAATCTAAGATATGACATAGAAGGCGACAATTTGTTCGTTTATTTTCAGTGTTCAAATTTTTTTTTTTTTCGCGGCGCTTTCCCGCAGCGCTTCTCACAGCGCTTCCCGCGGCGCTTCTCGGGCCCGCAGCGCTTCCCGCAACGCTTCCCCGCCCCACAGCGCTTCTCGGACCCGCGGCATATCTTATATTAGTATAAGATATTTACAATCTAAAACATGACATAGTAGGTTTTGATTTTGTTCAAACAATTCCTCCAAATAAAATTTCATATTAATACTCTTTATCTGCTCTGGGAAAAAAACATGATTTGAAAAGGATAGCCATCTCCTCTCATGATACACAACTCATTCAGATATAAAGTTTTTTTTTATAATATTTGTAGAGGCAAGGTGAACCATTCGTTTATATCGCAATAGAAATTACCAAACCTTACTATGACCAGAATATAGTGCCTTTTTTTGGCTTCACTAATCTAATTTAGCAAAAGGGTGAAAACATGACATAGTAGGTTTTGATTTTGTTCAAACAATTCCTCCAAATAAAATTTCATATTAATACTCTTTATCTGCTCTGGGAAAAAAACATGATTTGAAAAGGATAGCCATCTCCTCTCATGATACACAACTCATTCAGATATAAAGTTTTTTTTTATAATATTTGTAGAGGCAAGGTGAACCATTCGTTTATATCGCAATAGAAATTACCTAACCTTACTATGACCAGAATATAGTGCCTTTTTTTTGGCTTCACTAATCTAATTTAGCAAAAGGGCGAATGCATGCACTTGACGTGATTCAAAAGGGAGAACATTATATTTCCTTTGGGGAGAAAAAATCTTTCAATATTCCCGCTGAGATATACTTTTACGCAGTGTTCGAAAATGTTGCATGTGGAAAAGGCCTATAGAAGTTCGATGAAATTGATAGATATTTCTATATAATAGGTAGGAAAAAAATGCTTACATTTGCAAAGTCCGAGGGCAGTATTTGAATGCCTGAAGGCCCAGGCGAAACTTGTTGCACCATCGGTGGCGGGCTTTGTGTAGTCGGGACAGGTAGTCCATAGAAAGCAGCTGTCCATTTACTCTTTAGTTTTTGTCCTGATTGCAGTGTTGTCTGCACAGATGGTTGCACTTGTTTTGGGGTCGAGCCATCGTACTTAATAATGGATGGTCTTGTCTCGTCCACTCTTGCTTTCTTGGGTGGAGGGGGCACGCATTCTTCACAATTGGCCTTAAAAAGAAGAGAAAAAGTTAGTATTGAAATAATTTGCCCCCTTTTTACAGAAAGAAAGTTAGTATCATCATCCATGTAATTTTGTTTAGAAAAGCATTTATCACTAAGAAGCCCCCTCCCCCTAAACCCAAAAGCAAAGCAAAAAGTAAAATTTACGAGAAATGCTCCTATTTTTACCTGAGAAAAAATTAAATATACAACTTGTGAGAAATCGAACCCGAAAAGCATAGAACTTCTATTTTTACCATTTACAAAATAAATCCCCTTCCCCCCTCTCCCCCATATAAACACTGAGTACTCAAAATGAAAAACAAATACTATATGAAACTATTTATCATAAGCAACATCTGATCCCTCTTGCAATTTATAAGATTTACCCTATCGCTAATTCGACTGGAAAAAAGTGTCTTTCTGTGAAACCTACAAAAAGCTTAATCCTCTGGTTTCGTAGATACCGGATGACCATTGACAGGATGTGATAATTAACCCATATTTAAATCTTTGCGGAACCGATAAAAGATAGGGTAACGACTTAAATGGAAACTGTTCATTAATAGCTGACAGAAGTCAGTTGTCACTTTTAAATAGGCTTACAGAAAGAATAAATTTATTTCTATTGGAAGAATTATACTTGTAAAAACAGAGTGGGGGTGGGAGGGGGTTTATGTGGTAAAAAGAACATATTTTATGTTTTCTAGTGAGTTTGTATTGTGGGGGGAGGGGGGAACTTACCTCGCTATACTGGAGGGTGATCAAGGAAAATAATTTTATTTTGAAAATAAAAATGTATTAAATCAGAACTTACATTGCTAATTGTGGCTGCCAAGGCTTCAAGTTCATCAATAATTTCATGTGTTCTATCCATTGTGTTCTGGAACTTTCTGATAATTTAATCACATTGCATGCCCGTTATATACGAAATCTCAAGGGTGAATTGTTATGTAACGGGGAAATCATATGTAAGCAGGCCTCTGATTGGCTGAGAAGGAGGATGTATCCGACTCGCTGATTGGCTGAGAAGGAAACACGTGATCTAACTGTTTCCGGGAAAGTCATAACAATTTGGCTCGAGCAACAACAACAAATACTATTTCTGGACACCATGATATTCACGATCGATTACGCAATCAAGTTCTCGGAAATTCACTTCCCCCTCGAGTCCTAGATCAATAACATTGTTCCCGTTAGAATTCAATGCGCATGTGCAACCTTCGCCCCGGAGTTATTACACATAGAAACATCAAATAAATCGACCTTCAAGGAAGAGGTCATTGACCGATTACGCAATCAATTTCTCAGAAATCCATTTCCCCTAGGGACTCTATGCCCATATATGGTGTGGGTACCGGGCTGGTACCCCCCATTCTACTAGTGTCCTCCTCAAAAATATATTTTCAATCAGGAAATCAACAAGGCTTAACAAAATGGCTATCTCAAAATTTTGATTGGATGTGTTTGGGGGAATGAGGGGCGTGGGGGGGGGGCTAGTTGCCCTCCAATCACTTTCGACTATTAAAAAAGACACTAGCCCTTTAATTTCCAATCGAATGAGCCTGTTTTGAAGTTTCTACGACAACGCCTTCTATAAAAACCTTATATGCTCCCAGGGCATAACTTAAAACCCTTGCCCTGAGGGTTGTGGGGGAGTGTCCTCCTCAAGAATATATTTTCTATGTGGAAATAAACTACGCTGAACAAAATGGCTATCTGAAAATTTTGATTAGATATGTTTGGGGAAATGATGGGCGTTGGGGGGGGGGGGGGGGCTAGTTACACTCCAATCACTTTCGACTATTAAAAAGGGCACTGGTTCTTTAATTTCCAATCGAATGAGCCTGTTTTGAAGTTTATTACGACAACGCCTTCTATAAAAACCTTATATGCCCCAGGGCATAACTTAAAACTCTTGCCCTGAGGGTTGTGGGGGAATGTCCTCCTCAAAAATATATTTTCAATCTGGAAATCAACTACGCTGAACAAAATGGCTATCTCAAAATTTTGATTGGATGTGTTTGGGGGAATGATGGGCGTGGGGAAGGGGGCTAGTTGCCCTCCAATCATTTTCGAAATAAGGGCACTAGAACTCTCGATTTCCAATCGAATGAGGCCCCTTTGAAGCTTCTACGACGACCCCTTCCATATGAAATGCCTTTGGGAAAAAATAATAAATAATAATAATAAAACACTGGAGCCGTACGGCCTTTACTATAGGCAACGCTACAGCGTTACCTCTGAAACGATACAGATTTTCATCATTCAAAGTTCTGTAATTACCCCATGATGCATTCTTAACCAAACCCGATCAGATGCCTCTAAGCTAGAGGCTGTCAAACTCTTTGACAGGTTTTGACTCATAAAGATGTCCGACTTGCCTGTATCGCTAGTAGAAACATTATCTTATGGTAACAAAAAAAAAAATTGTTATAGTGATAGGTGAATGAATCTGGTAAAACATGTATCATCTAAACCCGTCTGGTAAGACATGTACCGTTCGTAGTAATAGGTGACTGCCCTTGGTAAGGTGTGTAGGTGTGAAACAGCACATATATTCTTGTATAATTCCATGTGTATTTCGCGGTAATTAATAGGTTACTACTCTAGCCCTTTGAATTTCCAGTCTAATGGGCCTTTTTGAAGTTTCTACGACAACGCTTTCTATAAAAACCTTATATGCCCCTAGGGCATAACTCACAATCCTTGCCCTGAGGGCTTTGGAGGAGTGTCCTCCTTGAAAACATAATTTCTATCCGGAAATCAACTACGCTGAACAAAATGGCTATCTCAAAATTTTGATTGGATGTGTTTCGGGAAATGGTGGGCGTGGAAGGGGAGTTAGTTGCCTTTCAATCACTTTCGAATATTAAAAAGGGCACAAGCCACTCCAATTTCCAATAGAATGAGCCCTTTTTGAAGTTTCTACGACTACTTCTTCGATACGAAGTGCCCTGGTCTAAAGGAAAAAAAATAATAATAATACATTGTGCCAACATCGTTCTTTACTTAGGCAGCACGATTGCGCTGCCTATGATACATACAAATATTTTTGCAATTACCCGTTTTTTGCTCTTTCCGCAATTCAATGTTTTTTTTTTCATACTGCCGTCCATTCAAAGATATTTTATTATTACAGCAAGTCCGATTTCTTACAACGATTTCTACTAAGCTTCAAACTTTTGTTTGAAGCTTTTGTTTGAAAATTTTGTGATGGATTCCCTTCGGATAACAATTGACAACTAGCGACTTTAACTTTTGCTCCTTATGTTTTCTGAAAATGCTGCAGTGAAGGAGCTCGATTTTGGAGAGCTTGTCGACGACTTTCCAAAAAGGAGCCCAAGGAGATATCTATTGCTTAAGTAACTGGACGTAACTTTCAGTTTTTAATTTGTGTGGTAAATGTTCCATCTTGTAACTTTTTCCAGGTATCAAAAGGCAAAATCTAAATAATTTACTTTGCTTTAATGTGTATTCGGAGACTAATGTGAAGAATAGTCTACCAAACAGAGTAATTACATTTTGATTCTGGACGAGGGCCCAAAATTGATCTCCCCCCCCCCATGAGGTCTTCTGAAATGGCGCCACTGAGGCCACATTGACCTCAATCCCAGCGACACCCTTGAATACACTCGTATCTTATCCACCATTTTAGTAAAAGAATCTTTTTATATTCTGTCTTATTTTTAAATCTGTATTATATCTGTATTGGATATAATATCTGCATTATTTTCAAATAGATGCCTGTCTGGGTCAGTTATCTCAAGATTTCTACTTCTTTGTCTTAAAAAAACGTTGAAAACGTTACAAATCAATACAACCAGGTTTGTTTCCAACACTGGTATGTTCATTAAGTTTCCCTTCATCTACATGCCCTGCAAGTTCTAAGCTGATCAGCAAAAATTTTCGTGTCATGAATCGATACAACCAAGTTTTCCTTCCAATTTTTGGGGAAAATTTGTATCCTCTTAGGTTTTTTTTGCCCAGTCTACATGCCCAGTAAGTTAAAAGTGTGGATAGTCTTGTGTATCGAGTTGAATCAACCAGTTGCTGTCAATTTTATTTGTCTTCATTTACTGAATCAAGGAAGCTTGGTCCAATTTACATGCCTTGTAAGTTTATCTATTCGGGAATCAGGTACTATCGATAAATAATGCCAATTTTTTTTTTCTTTTTTTTTGTCTTCATTGGGATTCTCTGGCTTTGTTTTTACACCCTAAAAATTTCAAGCCAATTTGGCTCATGTTCAGGCGTCTCGAATCGATACAGTGAAAATCCATTTCGAATTTTTCTTTTGTATCTGTGATTCCCCTGGCCACGGGCATACGGATGCAAATGTGAAGCTGACAAGAGGCACCAAAACTTACTGCCCCAATTTTAAATGTTTTGGATTCATTAGTCTTTTGGTTCGGACTAATCCAAAGTATCAAATACTTATTTTTGGAAAAAGTTGTTTTTGACCTATTAGTGGGGAAAAATTTTTTTTTTTCAATTTTTCTGTGGCTTGGGGCTCTCATAACCAAAGGACTCACGAGCATAAATTTCAAACTGTTAGAAGTTTTTTTGCCCATCTTCACGTCCGTTTCTGGACAAGCCAATATTTCAGGTGCTAATTTTTTATCCTCTCATCCCCCCTTTCAACCAAAAATTCAACACTAGCCCCCCTTCTACCACATAAAACTCTCTGAAAGTTTCAGCTTGATCCCACAAGGCGTTCCCATAATATTGCAGATAAACTCTTTTGATAACATGGGGCCACACAGTGTCTTTCAATTTATTTAACGACTAACACTGTGAATAAAAGTTCAACATAGGCTCAAAGCCCTTTTTTTAAGGGGATCGAAGACAAAACTTTGTTAGACCTCCCTCATCCCCTTCCCTAACATAAAACAGTGAATATCCCCTAGCACTCCCTGAAAGTTTCATATGAGTCCTTCAAGCTGACATTGATATATTACAGTTATTTTTGTTTCCAAAAATTGAATGAACGTAGTGCTTTGATAATCCTAGCTAATTTGCACTGTACAGGTTCCAAGCTTCAGAGAGCCCTATAAAATTTTTTAGGTGGATTAAAGAGAAACATATTGTGCCCCTTCCCATCTCTACCCTGTCTCAAATCAGAATTTGAGGTCTACTTGGCTCCCTCACTCTTTCTGGAAGTTTCAAACCAACCCCTCCCCCTCTATGTCGTTCCCAAGGAATTACTGATAAGGTATTTGATTACCTGAATATACACAATTTTTTCAAATTTTTTTCAAAATTTGTTATCAAAATCAATCTCAAACTGGAATCAAAAAGTCAATTTAAATGTCAAGCATACCATTGGCCCAATTCAAATAAATCCAAAGAGTAAGAGTAAAAGTGTGGCAAATATTTGGCAACATTTACTACAGCTTTTTTTCTGGTTTTCAAAGGACGAAAGGGATTATATTATTTTCTAGACACTCGCTACCACTCCCCCTCACAAGACAAAAAATCCTAAGCACGTGCATGCACAGGAGGTCAAGTTATTTCTAGATTAATTTGATTATGCAAACACTAAGTAATTTCCTAAAATTCTTATGTAAAAGGGAAGTAACTATGGTGACAGAGTGCCTTAAACGAAACGGAGGACAAAGCAATTTAGTTTAGGTTATTTGAGTAACAGACATAAATAAAATAATATATCTGCGTAAGTTTTTAAGTCCTATTTGTAAATTTTCTTTTCTATCGATCATGGTATGATCTTCTATATTTACTCCAACTTCTGTAGATCAAGTTTTAAATATATTAATGATTTCTGCACCGTGACCATGAGAGAAAGGGGTTGCTACCATTTCGACGAACTGTCACAAGCACGAAACGTCATAACATCGAACCGTCAGAACCCCAAACCTTCATAACATCTAAAAAATTTATAAGTTTATATAATAGTAATAAGTATATAATAGTTTAGAAACAAATTTCGGCTATATATTTGCACATCAGGGGGGTGGGGGTAAAGCATAGCATATATTAAATACGTAACATAACCAAGCCTAGGTACCTTTCCCCCTAAACCCTAAAAATCTAAAGTTTTAAAATTTTAGGTATTATGACGGTTAGTTGTTCTGACGGATTTTTTAGTTGATGTTATGACGGATTTTGTAGACGAAATGACGTTAGTGCGCCTGACGGTTATATGTTATGACGTCTTCCCGAGAGAAGAGAGAGTAATAGCTATTTATTATATACAAAAAAAAAAAAAAAAAAAAATCAATCGGTAGCACACCAAGAGCGTCGCTTGCTAGGGTGTGCTACTAACAAAAAGAAAAACAACAACAAATATATACTATAAGAATTTGGTTGAATTTCGCACGAAATTTCAATCTTAATCCTCTCTTCTTTCCGAAATCCAATCGAATTTTCTGGAACAGATTTGGTAAAATGTAAAATTTGTCAATATTCATATTTTCGCAGTTTCACCAAATCGGCCCAATTTAAACTAGGAAAGTAAAATCCCTTTTTGACCTTAACTATGTTATTCGTTTTTCAAATCTACTACTTTTGCATTGGTTTGATCTATTTTTTTTTTCTTTTCCCGCAAAAGTTGAACAAGGACCAATAAATAAAATCAATAAAATATGGATTTGCTGCAAGACGTCAAGAATATACTTTCAAACCCGGCTTCTTGTAAATATTAAATAAAAAAAACAAGTTTTTTCAACTGAAAGTAAGGAGCGACATTAAAACTTAAAACGAACAGAAATTATTCCGTATATGAAAGGGGCTGTCCCCTCCTCAACGCCTCGCTCTTTACGCTAAAGTTTTTATTGTTAAAAAAAAACAGAGTTGTGAGAAAGTCAAACTTTAGCGTAAAGAGCAAGGTGTTGAGGAGGGGACAGCCCCTTTCATATACGGAATAATTTCTGTTCGTTTTAAGTTTTAATGTCGCTCCTTACTTTCAGTTGAAAAAACTTGTTTTTTTTATTTAATTGTTGAACGTTTTTGAATAAATGCAGGTTTTGATCAGTAGAATGGCCTTATTGACTCCCACCCCTCACCCCTGCTGCCACCTACAACTTTTTTTACATAATTTATTCAAGGATTATCGATCGAGTCTAATGGGGGTCAAGGTCAATCGATCTGTTGTTGTTTGGCCACGTGTAATGACATGAGGGGTGATTTACATAATCGCTCGGGGAATTATTGATTTATGACACTGTGGGGTGATTTACATAATCGCTAGGGACAATGTATTGATCTAGGACTCAAGGGGGAAGTGAATTTCCGAGAAATTTATTGCGTAATCGAAGGGGAAGTGAATTTCCGAGAACTTGATTGCGTAATCGATTGGGAATTTTATTGATCCGATAACGGGAAACAGGATCACGTGTTTCCTTCTAAGCCAATCAGAGGGCGGGTTACATATTAGCGGCGGAGGGAATATAAGGAAAGGATTTTTGCTATAGTTGTTTTATTAGTCTGTGAATAGAATTCAAAGGAGTGAGAAGAACAGTTCGACTTTACTCATTTGGATATATATTTGTGTGTGTTGATGATGACGAGTGGAATGTTTACCCTATTAGAAGTTGATAGTGGAGTTAATGATAATAATACAAGAGCACCAAACATTGCAGTGGAAATCACGAAAGGATCGCGGCTTTGTCTGGAATGGGATGCAGTATATGCAAGATATGTGATATCCTTGAGCAAATTTAAAATGGAGGATCAATTATGTTTCGCCGCAAAAGTTGATATAGCACATGTGAATAGACTTCAATGTGCTTTAAGTGCATTGGTGAAACATATTGAAGATAATAAAAAGTATCCCTAATTGTACATGCTCTGTATTATTGATGTTGTTGTTGTAATTATTCAATAAAATTGTTTCGAAATCGAAAATGTTTTCTTTCTTTTCTGGTTAGGCTATGGGGCTAACGAATCAGGGTCAGTCTAGAGTCAGCAGTCGGAGTGAAAGGATTGAAAAATGAATAAATTTGAGAAAGAGAGAATTAGATCAATTCTAGTGTTTATGGAAAAACATTTGATTTTGGATGATGATTTTCTCGAGTTATCTCTTAAACGCAGGATATTCTCTCGGTCAGGGAACACTTGACAATATAATGAGGAGTGATTCTCCCCCATTGGACTATTGTATGAAACTTTTAAAATGTGATTCAAATGCTTATAGTCAATTTATTGATATATTAATTGGAACAAAGCAGAATCATATTGTGGATATACTTTTGAAAATATTGCCAATGGATTCAATATAGATGGCTCCCCCCATCATTCGAAAGAGGTAACGTCACAGAGCTACTCCTCTCCCCCATTTCCCTCTCATTGAATTTATGGAGCGAGGATGATCAGTTTCGTTTTAGCTGTGAGAGAGTTGACATCGGAAACCGAAAAATGTTCTATATATGTCCATTGTGTATGTACACTCTTGGCAGTTGGACTCAGTGTGAGAATTGTACTATTATAGATGACTACAGTGAAAAGTGTAAATTATGTAATCCTTGTAAATTACATAGAGGCTATGCAGTACAAATTAAAGGATGTAATTCATGTCTTGAGGAGGTGTGTGACTCTCATCCTAGAGGACACCTGTGCTCCAATTGTCACTATGATAAATGTGATCAGTAGGAGAATACTTACCCCGCTATGATTGGAAAGAATCCCAAACATGATTTTAGTTTATTTCTACGAGATTGGTATCGTCGTGGATTTAAATTATTCTGGGAAGAGGAATCTGGTCTACGATTCAACTGCTGGGGTAACAAGACAATTTGGTTTCTACGTCATCGTTGTGATGACACCACCTACTATGACTATAAACCAAGTGATTTTTATTTGGCTGTGACGGAATGTGATTCACCATTTGAAAACATTGTATGTGATATTGCTTCAAATAGACAGATTGAAACTCGTGAATTTCATAATATGAATGCAAATAGTATCATTGACTATACAAAGAGATATAACAAGAGTGAAGTTACATTGTACTGTAGAAAATGTGACCCTGACTTTGCAGTCAATCAAGATCAATATACAGTGAATCCAAATGATTTACCAGCATTAATGGTTCACGACAGTTGCCTATACATCGAAGATGAAGAAATCTAAAGTGAAAATTTAAAGACATTGTTGTATATATATATGCATTTTATTAATAAACAAATTCACGAACATTTTTTAAGCACTTTACTCTTAGGGCATTGAAATCAATACTATATAGGTCTGAGAGGATATTTTCCACTAGAAAGTCATTCAGACGGGGATTGTCACTATAAATGTGGAGAAACTGCTTGTAAGTATAGCCGCGACATCGGAACACAAAATATAGTAGTGCATGGAAGCCGCAGCTTTTAGTCGTTAGATCCTGAACCCTCTTCCGATTTTGAATAATAGTTTTCCCACTGCTCTCAATATAGTTGCTGATGTGAGGTGTGTAGAATGTATAGGGTAGACCAAGAGGATCAAAAAATTCAATCGTCTTCATTGTTTGAAAGATGCACAGCCAATGACCCGTCAGCACAGTCGACGGACTGCTATTAACAATAATCAAGGTATTGTTGACACTTTGAATTTTTCCAAGAAAGTCCGAGGGCAGACAATAGGATTTGTACTGGGACATGTAGGGGTCCATATTAAATACATTGATTATTTGACTGGTGTTCATGGCGCCAAGTCTAGTAAAACACTGCCTTCGGGAGTGATTTCCCAATAGGTTTCATATTGATTTAGTGAGATTAGTGCAATACTCTCAGCCAATGGGTCGGCAAATGTACACTCTAAACGCACACTCCCCGTACGTACTATACTCATATCCTGTGTGCCAGACAAATCCAGTACAATGATACCATGTGTTTTAGCAAACATATCTTCGGTTATACCATTTTCAAATAGTTGAGAGTCATGATCTAGGGTTTGCATGGTCAATTCGTACAATGTTCTATAGGATTTATCAAAAGATAGATTGTAGAGTGGGATGCCGTTTACTTTGCACACAAGAGATGAAAGTCCAAACATCTCGAATTTATGTGGGCATTCAGTCCATGATCCTATTGCACTGGCGCTTTTTACAAATGCCAAAGCCAATTTCGAGGGGATTTCGCCATTGATAAAGGATGAATCGGTGAAGGTGCGTGAGCCCATTGCAATATGACGCTGATTGGTGATTGTATGAGGAACAAGTAGTTTAATATTATTTCCATTGGCTCTCAGTTTTTCCGCGGCCAAAGCAACAGAACTCATGACCTGTTGTTTGCGTACATGAAGTATTGCCGAAGTGAGGGAGAGACTTACATCGGGATTGGCAGCAAGTTCCTTTCTCAATATGAAATTGGAGGGTGCAAGCGTCAGTTTTATATCCACTTTGACATTGGGCGGCAGCCATTGGGGTATATTAAATATTTCATGATATATTTTTCCAACTAGATGTAATTCACTAGTTGTAGCATTTTTAAGTGCATCTGTACTATCAGTATTAGTAATACATTCATATCCATTGGAGGTGCCTCTCAATTCCTTGTATGACTTGGGTGTCATCAGCATGAATTGCATATAGCTTGTATAATTTGAGAGATTGTTGCTTGTGCTCACCAGCGTGCCATTGATGTAGACACTAATTTGACGAAATAAATTATGTAATATACAATTTTCATAGGATATTCCATCGGCCCGAATTGGCATTGTATTATCGGATTTCCGGACTTTCATTTGCAAATCTATAAATGTTGAAGACATGTCCATAAAGTAGTCTTCATTGGAATAAATTTGAAAGTGGATATTATCGGAGAGGGGTTGTTGTGGATAAAATTGTTCATAGTATCCATGCTTGACACTCACATCAACATTTTCAGCATTGTATAGATTCAATGAGGCGGTGATTGAAGGTTGAGAATCCTTATGTGGTAGGTAGGACATTTTAGGAGAAGAAATCTAGTTTCGATCTAACAATTTTATTCTTCCTGGGACTTCTGTTTACAGCACGTGTCGGCTTTTTCCTTCTTTTCTTTGACAAGAGGGATGATGTCTTTCGTTTCCGACCTGAGTGGAGACTGACGAGGGATGCATTGTTTCTTGACCTTTTTAAGCCTTTACCATTTTGTTTTAATCTCTCGCCAAGGGTTCGCGCACTGGACCTAAGATTTTCCGAAGCACTTTTTTTAAAATCCTTGCCAGAGCCCCAATCGTATAGTGTAGAGGATGCAAAATCTGTTGCAGCCGGTACAAGATATTTTCTGGCCAGTGGTAGTGAAGAGCGAAAGAGCTTAGCAAACCAACTGCCAAGACCGTACCCAGACATTGACGAGCGACCCTTGTAGTAGTCCATTCCATTGCCCTGTTGTCTTGGGCCAAGAGTATTAACATAGCAGTCAATATCAGGACAAGTGAATACCACTTTTTTATTAGACATCTTGCTTTTGAACGATGGGTCGAAAATGGCATGTAATCACAGCCAAACCTTTTGAAATTGCTTTGGGATCGCCCAATTCGGTTCTTAGTGTTAACTGACAGAGTTCCAAATAGGAAGTGTTTACGGGAATATACTGAAGATGCTTTATATTGTAGTGGTGAATATGTTCTTGATTGGTTTTTCGTTCAAGAACTCGTAGGAGGGGAACATTTGAATTACCAACCCGAGATGTTTCCACAAATGAAGCGTAGAGAAATATACAGGTGTCTGTGGTGAAGGCAGGCGGGTAGTCAGCAAAAATGAAATTAGTGTTTCCGGCACTTTTACCATTGATTATATTGAGCTTAAAGCCAAGAACATCCTTTAGATTATCGTTGAGAATAACCTTTTCACTGGCAATAGGTGAACTAATGTAGATCTTGCCCTCCTCCTTTGAATAGTTGAAATGAAAAGCTCCCTTTTTACGAGCGGGAATTCTTTTATTAATAGAACGACATAAATCATTCATACAGGTGAGTTCCTCGTAGGGTAATTCAATGTATGGATAATTCATCCAATTGATTTTTTGAATTTGTTCTTGATCACTTGAGGATGGTGGAGGCGGCCAATCATTGGGTCTAATTTTTATATCATATTTACGATCTTTTCTCAGGATGTCATAGGTATTTTTGAGAATACAGTCGACAAGAGCCACTTCATACTTTCTGTTGTCGTCGAATTTGATGGTGGGGGAGAGTTTCGTCCAAAAATCACTTGTTCTATTCAAGTCATTGTGGAGAGGATCGGAAACATTGGACATGAAAGTCACATAGAAATCATTGGGCATTGTCAATATCTTCAGCACTGACCCAAGAATCAAAATCTGAGTTGTATCCTAGCCAGCGAACAAACAACTGTCTCTTGCCATGGCGTGTACGACTCTTTAATATCTTTTCAATTTGATAAATTTCACTAGTGTTTCTAACTTTTTGCAGTTCATATTCATAAAAACCGCCGAGAATCTCGTCATCTTTGGTGTCTCGCAGTCGATATGTCGTGGGCTCGGTGTCCAGGATTTTGGACACTTTAAAAAGTTCAGTGCTCCATAAATAATTCCCCTTTTCAAAAATATTGGTGGTTATATTAATTCGAACAGTATCACCAACATTGAATTTCTTCTTCACATTTTTTTTTCTCTTTTTCACCATTGGAGTATTGCTTTAGAAAAGCATCAAATGTATTTTCATTGTAGTGAACATCCCGAGGGCTTGAGTTGGACAGAGATCGATGGGGTCGATGGTTGTATATCTGCATGATTTTATCTAAATCATGAATAAAAGCCGATGTATTTTTCAGGGTACAATATCTTGAAATTAAAAGACGAATCGTTCTTATTAATCGTTCAGCCAATGCAGCCTTTAGCGGGCTGTGACTATGATAAAGTGTTGTATTATATTTCAAAAGAACCTTTTGCACATGGGGATTAACAAATTCACTGCCACGATCCGATTGAATTTTTCTATATGAATCCTGTTCTAGAATACTTTCAATGGCCCGAGCAACTTCAACACCTCTCTTTGATCGCAGTGGAATGGCATAGGCATAGCGACTAAAGACACTGATTGCCACCAGAATATATTTGTAGGGCGCATTGTGACGCTGTTGAATAGCGTCTAAAGTTAAAAGATCCATTTGCATTATATGCAGAGGGAAAAAGGCTTTAGTTTGTCGATATTGTTTGCTGCGAAGCCTGTGATTTCGATGCAGTGTGTAACTCGGTTCATTCTCTAGATACTCTTTTGCATTTTTCAATGTGGTGGTGGTGCCGGAGACAGCTTTAGAAAGCGTTTTGGGGGAACTTAAACTCCCCGCCTCACCAATATTTTCATAGACAACTTTCAGAACTTCATCCATTTTGAGCGTAAACACGTAGTGTAATGTCCACTCCCCTTTTGCACACTGGAGGGTGAATCAATTCGTCTTCGCTTTTGACTAGCAGCCACAGGTGTTGTAAAATCATTGCTGCTGCTGCTGATAGTATTTTCAAATACTGAATCTTCTTCTTCTTTTTTAAATGGTGTTGTTGGTGTTGGAGGAGGAGGACTATATTCTCTTAGTTTCTTTAGAATTTGCCTATTGCCAATAAGACTTTTGGGAAAGTTTGATACACACAGAAATGTGTATAGATTATTGTCAAAGGATAAAAGTCCTTTACGATTCGTCACCATATCACAAATTAAATCAACTAGATTATAACTTTTTCCCTGAATTATAATTCGTTTCCCTGTGCTATCGACTTGAACTTGATGTTCATCAGCAGTTTCCAACATGAGATAAGATAATACTCTTTTACTCTGTTCTCGATAGGTGAGTGGCAATAGGTTTCCAATTTTCAATACAATTGAATTCAATTCCTTCTCCTTTGATTGCAGTGCTGCTGCAGAATCTTGAGGAGATGTTTCCTGTTTGGAGGGATCAGTGGCGGCGGCGACAGGTCTCTCACGATAAGGTTTATGTTTGTCCACACGTCGCAATGCATCTTGAAGTAAAAGCAGTTTTTTGTCATCGGCAATATTCTCATCGTTAATGAATTTGCTTAGATTGTCTTCAAAATGTTCGACGGGCGAGAGGACAAGTTCAAATGGTGTCAATTTATAGGGTTTTGCCATTCTCACTAGAGAAAACTGTTTACAAGTCCTGCAATTATTGGCAGTAAAAGTGTGAAAAAGCTACCGCCTGCTTGAAGGAGCCGTTTTCTTTTAAATTTTTCCCCCTTGTTTTTACAAGCCAAGGCGCGTACAGTGGAACGATGTTGCTTTGTCTGTTGTCTAACACCTTCTGGCAGTTGAACATTGCCCTCAAAAAAAAAAAAAAAAAACACTTTTCTATACAACAACAACAACAACGACAGAAAACACTTGAAAACAGACACTCACGGAAACGCTAGCACAGTTGAACACATTACAGTGAATTTAAAGGTGTGGGATCCCCCCACCCCCCAGGGCCGCGGGGCCGAAGGCCGGCCGGCCGTGGGCGGGACCCCCCCCCCCCCCAAAATCAAAACAAAAGTATATCATTAGAACTACCTTGTCTGAAACCCTACTAGATAAATAATGAATGTCATCATAGTTTTATATTAGAGCTATGACGTGAATAGAAAACACGAAAATATATTGTTGTTTCTGAAGACGTCCTGAAATGATATCATTGCGCCATGACGTCATAATCCGGGTTGCAGCGGTATTACTACTTAAGAACGACAAAGATGTAAATTCTCTCATTCTTGATTAGATAATGGTTAGATCGATTATAATAAAGAACGAACTCTTTCCTATACTAAATAAGCCTATACTAGTTAATGATATAGTAATGATATGATTTTATTGATAGCTGAATTGCAAATTAAAGAAAATGTTCCCGGGCGGCTTTGAACCGCCAACCTTTCGGTTAAAGGCCGATCATTTTTGCTACTTGGACTATACCGTCATTAATTAAAGTTTTAAAATTAACAATATGATACACATGATACTTTTATCAATTGTCTTTTCATATTGCATCCGAGTTGCAGTGGTAGCTAGCAACCTAGTAAGAGACGATCACGTCCAATGTTGAGAAATATAAAAACCCATAGTTCCTAAAAGAGGAGTCGGATCAAAACAAAAAGTACACCATTAGAATAAACCAAGGCATCCGGGTTGCAGCGGTAGCTAGCAACCTAGTAAGAGACGATCACGTCCAATGTTAAGAAATATAAAAACCCATAGTTCCTAACAAAGGAGTCAGATCAAAACAAAAAGTACACCATTAGAACCGCCTTGTCCGAAACCCCTGTATAGGAAACTTTCTGTCCCTTGGCTTGAACAGCAAGGGAAATATATTCGCTTGAAAATCAAGAAAATTGACTTTAACCACGTTATTCTCCCCAAACGGGATATTTTTTTCTTTTTTCTTTTTTTTCTTTTCCACAGATAGCTTGGCACTGGAACATCGTAGAGGGTTGTTCAATAGCTCATTTTAAAGTAAATTAATTGGGTTAAAAACCTTTTGTAACTAAAATAAATTATTTCTAAAAGAGAATAAATTTTTCCACCAAAAACTGCATTTTCGATGTCTTTTCACACTCCAGTCTTTCAAACATAATCGTATACCAGCGGTAAGATTTGAACCCACGCCTCCGAAGAGACTGGTGGCTAACACCAGTGCCTTGGACCATTCGGCCAGGCTGCCTCTCATAAATAAATATATATGTGAATTTGGGTTGCAGCAGTAGCTAGCAACCTAGTAAGAGGTGATCAGTCCAATGCTAAGAAATATAACAAAACTCCTAAAAATAGAGTCAGATCAAAACAAAAGTACATCATTAGAATTACCTTGTCTGAAACCCTACTAGATAAATAATGAATGTCATCATAGTTTTATATTAGAGCTATGACGTGAAAAGAAAAACATGAAATTATATTGTTGTTTCTGAAGACGTCATGAAATAATATCATTGCTCTATGACGTCAACAAAATCATTACGCTGTGACGTCATAATTACTACTTAAGAACTACAAAGATGAAAATGTTCTCATTCATAATTACATAATGGTTTCAATCAAGCAAGTCGCACGCAAGTTGAAAAAACAGTACTACACAAACAACAGAGATAGTATCTTGAAAAGAGAAAAGCAAAAATATTCAACCGACCAGGCGCATCGAGAAGTAAAAATTGAGAGAGCAAAACAAAGGTATTCAACCGACCAGGCGTATCGAGAAGTAATAATTGAGAGAGCAAAACAAAGGTATTCAACCGACCAGGCGTATCGAGAAGTAATAATTGAGAGAGCAAAACAAAGGTATTCAACCTTTCCGGGTTGCAGCGGTAGCTAGCAACCTAGTAGGAGACGATCACGTCCAATGTTAAGAAATATAAAAACCCATAGTTCCTAACAAAGGAGTCAGATCAAAACAAAAAGTACACCATTAGAACCGCCTTGTCCGAAACCCCTGTATAGGAAACTTTCTGTCCCTTGGCTTGAACAGCAAGGGAAATATATTGGCTTGAAAATCAAGAAAATTGACTTTAACCACGTTATTCTCCCCAAACGGGATATTTTTTTCTTTTTTCTTTTTTTTTCTTTTCCACAGATAGCTTGGCACTGGAATATCGTAGAGGGTTGTTCAATAGCTCATTTTAAAGTAAATTAATTGGGTTAAAAACCTTTTGTAACTAAAATAAATTATTTCTAAAAGAGAATAAATTTTTCCACCAAAAACTGCATTTTCGATGTCTTTTCACACTCCAGTCTTTCAAACAAAATCATATACCAGCGGTAAGATTTGAACCCACGCCTCCGAAGAGACTGGTGGCTAACACCAGTGCCTTGGACCACTCGGCCAGGCTGCCTCTCATAAATAAATATATATGTGAATTTGGGTTGCAGCAGTAGCTAGCAACCTAGTAAGAGATGATCAGTCCAATGCTAAGAAATATAACAAAACTCCTAAAAATAGAGTCAGATCAAAACAAAAGTACATCATTAGAATTACCTTGTCTGAAACCCTACTAGATAAATAATGAATGTCATCATAGTTTTATATTAGAGCTATGACGTGAATAGAAAAACATGAAATTATATTGTTGTTTCTGAAGACGTCATGAAATAATATCATTGCTCTATGACGTCAACAAAATCATTACGCTGTGACGTCATAATTACTACTTAAGAACTACAAAGATGAAAATGTTCTCATTCATAATTACATAATGGTTTCAATCAAGCAAGTCGCACGCAATTTGAAAAAACAGTACTACACAAACAACAGAGATAGTATCTTGAAAAGAGAAAAGCAAAAATATTCAACCGACCAGGCGCATCGAGAAGTAAAAATTGAGAGAGCAAAACAAAGGTATTCAACCGACCAGGCGTATCGAGAAGTAATAATTGAGAGAGCAAAACAAAGGTATTCAACCGACCAGGCGTATCGAGAAGTAATAATTGAGAGAGCAAAACAAAACAGCAAGATGTGTTATCACAATGATGAAGATTATAGACATGCAAAAATTGAGACAGCCAAACAAAAGATCAAGGAGAGTTATCACAATGATGAAGATTACCGCATCAAATATAAGAAAAACCAAAAGCAAAGGTATTCAACCGTCCAGGTGTATCGAGAAGCAAAAATTGAGACAGCCAAACAAAAGATCAAGGAGCGTTACTGGGGTGACAAAATCTATAATGAAAAAATTAAATTCTCTGCGAGGTTGTACCGAAGAACGCATAAGGACAGAGGGAAAAATTACATTCAGAAATACAAGAAGATGGCAAAAATGCAGGCTGATCTTTGTAAATTGAGAAACATTTTACGCATGTTTTATCGGAATCACGAAAAGTATTCAAAATTACAGATTAAAATTCTCTTTGAAAGAGCGGATGCTGTTGAAAAGTCGGCTAGAAATTCTTTGGGAAAGCTTCATAGTAATATCCAAAAGAAATGTTGTCAGTTTAACGAAAAGCTTCCAAGGTATGGATTGGCAACTGTGGAACAGTTTATAGATGCAATGGAAAATGTTCGACAACACAGTGAATATACGGAGGCGTACTTCTTAGAAAATTCGTATATTAATTTTGGAAGGAGCAATTGCAGTTTATGTAGCAGCAATAAAAATATATATACAAGCATACCTATCAACAGCGAAGGAAAAGCAATGTTTTTCAATTATGGCGAAAACGAGCCTGTTAGGGTTATTAGTAAATGTGTTTGTAAGACTAATGATTTAGAACAAATTCCTGGAACACCGACTCAAGAAAAAAGCATTTCTAACTGTGTTTTAAACAGTTCGTTTAGTTCTACTGAATATTTGGCAAAAAATTCTCTGTGTAGTAGAACAAACTGTCCTGAAAAGTACGAGACAACTATTGAAAAATGCTCTAGAACTAGATCTGACAAGGAAATTATGATGGCTGAAGTCACCTATAACAATCCGAGTAAACATTCAAAACCAAAAATTGGGCAGCAGGTTACTTGGCAATGTCACCCTGATATCTGCAAGCTCTATCCGATGGATATTGAATTATGTCAAATTCTTTTTGATATCCTTGAAAATAATATAGCATTAAAATTTTCAACTGACAAAGAGGTTAATTTCTACCTTGGCGGCTTGGATTATTGTGAAATCAATTACAGGGACACAAGAAAGCATGGGCATTCGTTATACTGTAGCCCAAATGAGGGATGTCAGAGCTATTTGCGTTCTCTAAGGGCACTAGCTCCACATTTTCCTGTCTTGAACTGTTTCATTAATAGCGTATATAAGGCAGTATCAAAATGTAAGATTATACAACATATTAATCTACTAAAAGTCGAGGGTTCGTACAAGGAACTAAGTCATTACATAGAAGAAGTGTCAAGTAGACTCTGTCGTAATAATAGTCAAGACTTCATTTACGGTGATAGCAATATTAGAGTTTCTGTGGATGAAAATACAGTAATAAAATTATTTGGTGAGAGCCTTGATAAGGTAGCTAACATCAGGGATGTATACCCCACAATGCATTGTGACAGTTGTGAGCAGATAAAGACAAAATACCAATTGAAGAGTCTAAGATCCCTTTCAAATAGGAAAGGTTTTGATGTAATGATGGCCACGGTTTTAGAACACCTACAACAGGACATACCCAAAGATGACAGAGAACAACTAATTCAATGTACAGGTTGGAAAGAGGATGTCATAGATTCATTCTTTGTCTGTGATTACTGTGCTGGGAAAATGTTGAAAAGTCAGGAGAACGTCCGATCAGTATTAAATAACCTTCATATAGACTGTACACCGGGATGTATAAAGTGTTTAAATAATTTTGAAATGGCAATGATTCGATTTGTTATGCCTTGTCTTACGATCGTCAGATTAGGGCAAGTAACTGCATTGAAGAGACCTAGAACAGAACTTGTTGACGCTCTTAAGGGGAGAATAGTATATTAACCTGTTGATGTGCAAGCAAATGCAGATATTCAGCCTGAAAAACTTCTTAACATTGATAGTTTTGTAGTCATTGTCAATGGTCAGCCTATTTACAACAGGAATGTTTGGACTGCACTAATAGATCTGAGAAAAGTCCATGAAGCACTGTTGTGGTTAAGAGAGAACAACAGTCTCTATAAAACAATACATGCATACACCCTAGAAGATTTAAATAAAATACTTGAAGCACGTCTTGCTGAAAAAGCGGTTGGTGTTGATAATTTACCTGAAATACCGGAAGCTGCAATCCTTCAGAAACTGACAGAAAGCGCAAAATCTACATTGGTTGAACATTTTTCTGTCCAGCCTCTCAATTCAGCGGTACCAAAAGACTTCATTGAAGATTTTAAGCAGATGAAAGATCTTGGTACTGACCAATTTCAAATCAAGAAACTAAAAGGTTAGAGCGAAGACTTATTTCAGGAAGAACTTGATCTAAAAGTGTTTCCAAATCTTTTCCCGAAAGGCAAATATGGCTTGCGTGACAAGGCAAGACCATTTCGGATTAGGAATGCAGAATATTTTAAATCAAGGCTTCTTAGCAGACATACTAAGTTTCGTCTTGACAAACAGTTTCTTTTTCACAGCTTCCAATTGCAAGAATTCTCTTACATGTGTAATAGCGTCGGTCATATGTTGCGGACTGTGAAACCAAATCAAAATGCTCGTCAATTTATAGACAGGCTTCATTCCCGTGATGGAGAGATGGAAGCGACTTTGTTTTCTGTTCAATCAAAAATCAGAGGATCTCAGCAGTATTTTCAATCTCTTTCCTATAAAGTAAAGTCAATGATTGAGCAATTGGGTCCACCGACTTTGTTTCTGACAGTTTCATGTGCTGAGTGGTACTCTCCTGAATTTATTGAATATTTACGGACTGTCCATAAGAACTTACCTGGTGTGGCAAAAATGACCCCAGCAGAGTTGACGTGTCTAGATCCAATTGCAGTTTTCCATGCACTTTGACAAAAATGGACACCTATATTTAATGAGCTAATTTTTTCAAAGACAAATCCTTTGTTTGGTAAAATTATTACAATAAAGAACGACCTCTTGCCTATACTAAATCTTATACGCCATTTAATTATAGTATAGGTTAGTAATTCAACAGATGGCTTGGCACTGGAACATCGTAGAGAGTTGTTCAACGGCTCATTTTAAAGGAAATTAATGGCGTTAAAAACCTTTTGTAATTAAAACAAATTATTTTTAAAATATAGTCAATTTTTTACGATTACATTAAAAGACGATCATTAGAAGAACAAGCCATTGCATACATTGGACTTAGCTGTAGTAATAAAGGGAAATGCGTGTCTTACTCGTGCTAAAGACTACATCTTAAAAACACAGACATTGTAAATAAAAGGTTACATAAAGGACCGATATAGTTCATCATAAATCGTATTTGTCAATTATATTTTTTTTAATATAATTATCCATTATTATGTAAAATGCAGTAATTTTTGGGGGGTTTTACATAAAGGATTTAATAAGAATCAATGAGTCTTATTAGTAAAAATGGTCCATCAATTAATTATATAAAATGCAGCATTGCCAAGGCACATCGTACCTTTTTCGTAGTTGGAATAATAATACAAAAATGATATTAATATGGTCCAAGCAAGCTACACATAAGTTAAAATTACAGTAAAGAACGATCTCTCGCCCATAGTAACTGATATACGGTGGTTCCAGGGGTATTTTACGGGTTTTATAGTAAAGAAAGAACTATAGCCTATAGTAGTTGAACTACAAAGCAAACCATTAGACTAATATGAAGGATGGGTCTAGTTAATTATTATTGATGGGAATTATGTAAGTTTAATCGGTATCAAAGCTGTAGAGATGGCAGAAACCTAGTAAAGAATAAACCAAGGCATCTGGGTTGCAGCGGTAGCTAGCAACCTAGGAAGAGACGATCACGTCCAATGTTAAGAAATATAAAAACCCATTGTTCTTAACAAAGGTGTCAGATCAAAACAAAAAGTACACCATTAGAACAGCCTTGTCCGAAACCCCTGTATAGGAAACTTTCTGTCCCTTGGCTTGAACAGCAAGGGAAATATATTGGCTTGAAAACCAAGAAAAGTGGCAGCTACTACAACATTCTGCCTAAACGGGATATTTTTTTTCTTTTTTTCTTTTGTATCCAGAGATAGCTTGGCACTGGAACATCGTAGAGGGTTGTTCAAAAGCTCATTTTAAAGGAAATTAATTGGGTTAAAAATCGGTAGTAACTAAAATAAATTATTGCTAAAAGAGAATAAATTTTTCCACAAAAACTGCATTTTTGATGTCTTTTCACACTGCAGTCTTTCAAACATAGTCGTACACCAGCGGTAAGATTTTAACCCACGCCTCCGAAGAGACTGGTGGCTAACACCAGTGCCTTGGACCACTCGGCCAGGCTGCCTCTCATAAATAAATATATATGTGAATTTGGGTTGCAGCAGTAGCTAGCAACCTAGTAAGAGACGATCAGTCCAATGCTAAGAAATATAAAAACCCAAAACTCCTAAAAATAGAGTCAGATCAAAACAAAAGTACATCAATAGAATTACCTTGTCTGAAACCCTACTAGATGAATAATGAATGTCATCATAGTTTTATATTAGAGCTATGACGTGAATAGAAAAACACGAAATTATATTGTTGTTTCTGAAACGTCATGAAATAATACCATTGCGCCATGACGTCATGAAATAAAATCATTACGCCGTGACGTCAAAATTAGTATATAAGAAAAGTCAAAACTGTAAATTCTCTCATTCTTGATTAGATAATGGTTAGATCAAAGCAAGCTATACGCAAGTTGAAAAAACATTACTACAACGACAGAAAACACTTGAAAACAGACACTCACGGAAACGCTAGCACAGTTGAACACATTACAGTGAATTTAAAGGTGTGGGATCCCCCACCCCCCAGGGCCGCGGGGCCGAAGGCCGGCCAGCCGTGGGCGGGACCCCCCCCTGGGCGGCCGCGGGAAGGGACCCCCTCCCCCCCCCACCCCCCGGGAGCCGCGGTGGAAAAAAAACACTACAATAGTTGTCCGATCACTGCGACGGCTGCTACAGGTTAGGTTAGTTAAAGTTGGGTTAGTAGTGGTTAGATGAACAGTTGAGTTAAGGTGGTTAGATTGGGTCAGGTTAGTTAATTTATGAACAGGTTGGTGGTTAGTTGGTTAGTGGTTAGTTGGTTAGGTCAGATTAGGTTAATTTATCCAGACCAAGTTGATTGCGATAGTCTATGCATTCAACTCGGTCTGAAATACGATAGTGGCCATGAGGTAGGACAGTCACACCATTCTCGAGCACATAGACTTTGTCGGATATACACGACATTGCATTCTTTTCCACTCTCACAGTATAAATTTCTATACTGTAGAGAGCGAATTGCAAGCACTTGTGCTCTCGGCACTAGGCTACTTTCTACACAGTCTCTGTACACGCTCATGTTGAAATTGCTCTTTACAAAATGTATAGGCACCCCTTTACACGCCTTCTTTTCATCCCCACTATGAGTTTCAACGCAATAGACTTTGGGGCCCGGAACACCCCCCGGGATATCAAATCACTCCCCGTCTCTGATTTAACATTAATAGTTGGTTGGGGGCTTGAAGTTTCACCAACTCGGGGTAGAGTGATGGATTCCAGTTGGTGAAATCCATCCGCGAGCTGATGTGTTCCCCTTTTCTAAATCACCCAATAAATCTTCAGTCCCATTTACCTTTAACAGCAGAGAATCTGTATCACCATAGTAAACTTGAACCTCCCCCTCCCGTGGCCATTGCACCTTGCACACATTGTAAAAGAACGACAACATGAGCTTTTTTGAAATTTCCAGTACTGAACTGCCGCCTGCTATATTCTTGTTCAGTACCACATTTCGCTTTCGCCTGTGTAGAAGAACCATGCCAGTCTCTATGCTCGTGAACGATGTAAAATTAGGGTCGGCAATAATTCGTGCACACTCTAGAGGGTCAGTCACGACGTCGCAGCGAGATCTATTACGAACGCTTTCACACATTTTGCCAAACGCTGAATTTAGAATGAGCTTATACATTTCCTTCACCACCTTTGAGTTGGCCCTAGAGCGTTTATCGACAAAGGTGTCGATAAACGTTTTCAAATATGGTCGCTGATTGAACTGCAGGACCTGTGTATATTTGGTGATCTTGAAACCATTGCTCACCATCCAGTGCAAAAGCACATGGTGAACAACGATATTCTCCTTAGGGTCCAAATCAGCAATCAGTTTCTGTTTGGAGGGAGTCCAGTGCATCCCCATATCCTCAACCAATGAACGATTGTAGGGGCTCAGAGAGTCCCTGCTCACGGGCCGATTGATACAGGGAAAGACAAAATCTTTGACTGAGTCGTGAAGCGCCAGCGGAATGTGACCGTCAACTTCAAAGAAACATCCTTGTGGCCCATTGTCCTCGACGGTGGTAATGTCGGGGAACTCACAAGGATTCTCAAGCCATTGATAGTTCCCACACGGCAAAGAGTAGTGTGACATTGCCGAGGGGTACAATGAGTTCATGTCCAAGAACACTGCATTTGAATTTGAACCGGTGCTGTTCTGTCCGCTCGGATCGGTTGATAAGACGCGGTCCCCATGAAAAACATACCCTCCCCTCATTGAACGCTCTACAAAAAGGTGTGTTGATCTACATCGGTGATTAGGTCTATTTCCTCCCTGCTAATTTTTAAAATTAAATCCATCACTAAATGGGGTGTGGAAAAATAATAGCCTATATCTAACCCGAACTCTGAATAGATTTGGTCTGTGTTCTTACAGACTATATACAAACAGAGTTAGAACGTCACTGGCCAAGTACAGTCTACAATAATCCCACCCATTTTTACAATCCCCCTTGGACCACACCTTCTTGGCAAACTCATACTCCTCGGCTGTGCATTCACTGTTGGTCAGTGAATTGTAAAAAGCTTCAATTGGAGGTAGTTTCACCTCACTTAAGCGAGCGCCAGAACAGTAATAGTCGTATGCGTATATACCTTTGCAGGTCAACAGGTCATACATTTCACTGTCTGGAAAGTGCTGTTTAAGCAAGGGAAAGCTATCAAAATTGTCGCTTTTTTGCACTTGAATCAATTGACTCAATGCCTTGGGAAAAAAACTAAAGGAATCTAAAAACCTGATTTTATTCCAGCACGCATGCCCATTATCCACTGCCTGCCATTTCAGTTCGAGAAGCAACAACTTCTCAGCCGATTTGGGGATAATGTTATAGGTAAATGAACTATTTACCCATGGACAATCTACTCCCCCTCCCTCCCTACGCATACGTGCCAGTTTCGGTAAAATAAATTTTAAGTCATAATTAGAGTTGTGAATGAAAACAGGGATAAAAAAACTGCTGGCTAACATTTAAATTACACGATTGATGCGCAAACCCCCTAAAATTACTACCCCCGAGGATATTTCCTGCCACAAGTGATTATGATCTCTGACTTTCCCCCTCCCCCCTCTTTTCCCTTTAGTCCCCTTATCCCCCTCTACAAACTCTCCCTTACAAACCCAACATATTTTTTGATTTTTAATCGCGAGACGATCCTCTGCAGACAACACCATTGGATAATGGGTATTTCTCAAACGAGAAATAGCACCATTAGCCGTGCCAATTAGTTTAGTCAGTGCCTTGACCATGCACTCCCTCTCATCCAATGTTTCAACTATTTCTAACAACCGCATGGTGTTAGAACTGTCTCTTTGCGCGTGAGCATAGGAAACTGCAATAGCCTGATGTTCTTTGACTCGGTTTGGAAATTGGGGGGTCGTTCACCTCCACCAGCTTAGCTTCACAGTCCAAAGATATTTTGTTGCACTGGAGAAGGGTGTTCTGGAAATTTTTGAATCGTAGAATGGCCCTATCCCCTGAAACCGTTTCCACTGTCTGGTAGCCGTGGCGGCTACAATGCCTCATGTGATCCCGTAATTTTATATCACTACGGAATCTAGAGAGGCATGTTGGACAGTAGAAACATTCCCCCCTATGCTTACCCTCCCCCAGAACTCTACTAATGTCTGTGATCGGATTAAAATGGCCAATTGAATTGACAGGGTCACTAGGTGGTGTGTATAGCAACCAAACCCAGTGTCTGACCAAATCAACTGACGGGCCCCTTACAGGGAAGACCACCCCCTTCTTTTTTAAACGAACCCATCTTCAAATTCAGTTTCATACTGAACCACAGTAATGCCGATATTTAAGTAGGCATTAGCCCTTTCAAAAATATCAATGGATCGAAGCGTTACTGGGTATTTCCCCTCTAAACAAGAAAATCTACAATGGGAAAATCGGACCCGTCCTTCCCATGTATAGCCCAATTGTCTAAATTCGTCTTGGGAGCGTCATCTGCTAGAGGCTGAAATGCTGATATGAGGAAAGCATATCTGAAACACATTTGATCTGTTTCAAAACAGATCCGCTGGACACCGCGACAACCTACCAGATCTGGATTATATTTTAAAACTGTATCCTTTTCATATCCCCCACCTGCCCCCCCTCTTAAAATAAAATCTTTCTTAAATTTACAAAATATTTACGCTTAAATTTTCAACAAAAAGAACTAGAGACCCACTACCGTTTTTCATTAAAGTTCTCAAGATGCGCAATAATTTGATCTACCCAATCCGCGAAAGCACCCTCAAAATTTTCTAAATTCGAATAAATTATGCGCATCTCGGAATGTAAATAATGGTAATAAACTTCACTTTTCCCCTCATTTAAATAGAACACTTTTAAAACAATGGAAACCTTAATTGAATCCCTCCCCCACAATTGAATTTGATTCTCCAGAAGTGCACGAATTTTATCTACATAGTCATGCACAATTTCTACGGGGTCAAAAACAAATTTTCCCCCCCATAAGTGTATTAAAAGGGTCACCAAACGTCGCAGTGTAAACACTATTGCATTTAAAATTCTGTTGGTCAATTGAAAATCGGGAAATGGTGTGTACCCCCCTCCCCCTCTTGTATATTACCCCCCTCCCCCAAGTTGTTCAACAATATCTAGCGAATGCTCCACTTCAGTTGTTTGAAGTGGACTCGTTAGGGTATCGAAGGCTGGAGGAGGAGGAGGAGAAGGGTTCCCAGTTAATTCGTTTGTAAAATCCTCCAAAAGCTGTAGTGTATTTGGGCTCAAGTCCCCCAGCTCAACTGTGCTATTATCTACATTAAAAAGAAAATCATCTAAAAACTCATCAATATTATCAGGTATTTCATTGTCATGTAAAATGCTATCGTCCCATGGTAAATTGTTGGGGGACTCCACATGTGCCTCCTCTCCTTCACCAGCTGATGAGGACGATGATGAATATTGGACCAATGGTCGTCCAACTATAAATGAAAAATAGCTTATTTTCAAAGTGTTCAAATCATCCCTACTGTTTTTAAAATTTGGATTATTATTATTTAAAGTCAGCGCTTAGTAGTAGCATTTGGTTAATTCAACTGAAAGTTCCAAAATATCAAACTTAATATAGATATTTAAAATCTAAAGCATCGCTTTACATAGAAGGCGGCAATTTGATTTTTTTCAATAAAGAGATAGTCAAAATATTTAAACTACTAAAACTAAATAATTATGTGTTTTTTTTTTTTGTTTTTTTTTTTTTTTTTTTTTTTTTTTTTTTTTTTGTTTTTTCCGGCGCTTTTTGGCCCGCAGCGCTTCCACACAACGCTTCCTGCGGCGCATATCTGGCCCGCAGCGCTTCCCACTGCGCTTCTCGGGCCGCAGCGCTTCCCACTGCGCTTCCACGGCCCCACCACGTGGCTCCCTGCCCCTTTTACACAATGTTCGTCAAAAGTTGAAATATTCGCTTAGACTGTATAAGTCGCTATTTCTCTCTCAATTCCATACTGGTTCAGTGAACTCATGAGCTTAATTATTGTAACCTATCGCACGCGAGTGTTCTGATTTCCATGACTGAGCTTCAGACGAGGAAAATGTCGGAAACCGTTAGCTTGGTTCCCCCTCGCTAAAATCAATGCAATGGTTTGTAAGCTATTTTCAGTGCAAATTAGAACGTCAATATGTGCAATAGATAAAAGGAATAATCTCTCTTAAAACTATGTGAAGAATAGCATTCACAGAGTTTCAAAGGTACCTAAAAGTATTTGCTTATGAGATGGCGGCGAAGAGATATGGGGAATGCATTGAAAATAGTAAAGATTAGAAAAAAATAGCATTTTGAGTTTCAAAGGCGGTGATTATTAATTGACTAGAAATTACATAAAAATATTCGCTTATGTGATATTGAAGCGATAGCAACAGAGAAAATAGCAAAGATTAGAAAAAAAGAGGAGCGGTTTCTTTGCAAAAAAAATTACATTAGATATCTCCGAGGGGGGGGGGGGGGGGGGGGTGGGGGGGGGAAGAGAAAACAATGTTTGGGGGCGAGGGGTTAATATTTTAATATCTCGCTGAGATAAGTTTATATTGGGTTGAAAAATAGTGAAATGAAAAAACATTGGAAGAAATAGATATATATATATATATATTTATATAATATAGGGTAGGAAAAAAATGCTCACATTTCCAAATCCTGGCTGCACTTGGGCCGGATGGTCCAGGTAGTGCGTGTTGGAGGGTGGGCGGGGCGACAGCGCTATGTTTTTGCGCAGCTGGGCCAGCAATGTCATGGGCTTGGGGAGTTGGAGCAGCGTGGCTCACCATCATGTGAGCAGTCATCCACTCTCTTTTTAGCTTTCTACATGACTGCATAGGGGCTGGCACTGATGGGGCTGCCACACACCCTCTCTGGCTTTCTTAGCGGGTGGTGGTGATGGGCATTCTTCATAATTGGCCTTAAAAAGAAGAGAAAAAAAGTTAGTATTGAAAAAAATTTGCCCCTTTTTACAGAAAGAAAGTTAGTATCCTCATCCCCCTAGCCATAATTTTGTCTAGAAAGCATTTATCACTAAGAAGCCCCCTCCCCCTAAACCCAAAAGCAAAGCAAAAAGTGAAATTTTGCGAGAAATATAGTTGGCTCAGAAATCAAACGTTTTTAATTGCCCAACTTGTGAAAAAATAAATCTTGACAAACAGTAGTCTGTAGTCTTAGGATAGAAATCAATGTTTATTATTTTTACCATTTAAATATTCCAGTCTATAGGCTTTAAATAAGATAAAAAGATTGTTAACACATAGCTTATAGGCCTAAAATTTGCGATCATAGGTAAAAATGCTATTCAATTTACGCATAATAAAGCAATGTATCTTTTTCTTAAACCCACTCCCCTTACTTTTTCACGCGAAGAAACAGTTTGTTTTCACCTTACAATGGAGGTGTTAGACTTGAGGCATTGTCAACCCCCCCCCCCCCCCCCCACCTTTCACCAATGTCCTAAAAATATTGTTAGGCATTAATTTTGGAAATAACTCATTTCCATGCTTCCATACCACATAGAATTACGCAAAGCCTGTAACCACACAAGGTTAATTAACAATAATCTCTCTTTTCACGCGAAACTGTTTTTTAATTCGATGTGAAAACTATCCTTCTCTGAGAAACCTTTTGGCTAAGCCGCTATCCAAATTCTTGTATATTTACCAAAGCCGGATGTACTTTAAAGGGTGTCAGTAATTATCAGCTATTTAAATCGTTGCGAGAAATCTGTAAGTCAAGCCATAGCGGTGAAAACAGTATATTAAGGGATTGACAGAAAGTTGACAGTTGATTTTAGATAAGATACGGAATTTATCAAAAACAGAATTAAGGTCGTAAACAGAGGGGGAAGGAAGGATGGGGTTTACGTAACGAAAAAAGAGCGTATTTTACGCTTTTTATCGAGTATAAACATCATATAGTGGCGTTTGTATAGGGGGGGGGTACTTACCTAAATATACTAGAGGGTAACCATGGAAAACAATTTTATTTTGAAAATAAAAAAATGAAAATGAACTTACATGGTAAATTGAAGTTGCCAAGGCTTCAAGTTCATCAATAATTTCATGTGTTCTATCCATTGTTTCACAATACTTTCTGATAATTTAATCACAATGCATGCCCGTTATATATGAAATCTCAAGGGCGAATTCTTATGTAATGGGGAAAATCATATGTAAGCAAGTCTCTGATTGGCTGAGAAGGAGGATGTATCCGACTCGCTGATTGGCTGAGAAGGATGCATGTACTTCCGGTTTCCTATTCCGGGACACCTTGACATTCATCCCTAGCATGCACTTGTCCAAAACAACAATAATAAATAAATCCCTCAGTAATATTTTCTGCTCGTTTAAAGTTTTGATGTTGCTGCTATTGCAGTTGAAAAACTTGTTTTTTATATTTAATTTCTGGTCTTTTTTAAATAATGCTGGGAAGTCCGGCGTCCCCTTCATAGCAATGTCCCTTCCCCCATGAAAACTTCCTTCATGGAAAGATCCTCCTACATAACTCCCGACCCCAGGCACGTACGCAGAAATTTGTTTCGGGGGGAGGCCAATTTGTTTCGGGGGGGGGGGGGGCCAAATCCTTCAAACCCATTATTCTGTGAGAAAAATCAGAAAATTATGGGAAAATGAAAAAAATCGTGAGATTTCGGGGGGGCCCAGGGCCCGGAGGCCCCCCCTCCTGCGTACTCCCCTGCCCTACCCCCTCCCCCACTACCAGGAAAAATCTCCCCTGAAAACGTCTGTACTGTATGCTTCCCAATAACCAATACTATATGTTAACATTGGTAAAGTTCATAACTTTCAGCCTCCTACCGGGAAATTCGGGGGATCAAGTCATCCTAAAAGACATACTTATAATATTTTCGAAACAAGTTTCGAGAAAGCCATTTAACCAAATAAAAGTAAATTAATATGAAAATTTTGTTTTAATTATTCATGTACTGTGAGCCAGGATCAAAACCTGCATATATTCAAAAACGTTCAAAAATTAAATAAAAAAACAAGTTTTTTCAACTGAAAGTAAGGAGCGACATTAAACTTAAAACGAACAGAAATTATTCCGTATATGAAAAGGGCTGTCCACTCCTCAACGCCTTGCTCTTTACGCTAAAGTTTTACATTCTCACAACTCTATTTTTTTTTAAACAATAAAAAACTTTAGCGTAAAGAGCGAGGCGTTGAGGAGGGGACAGCCCCTTTCATATACGGAATAATTTCTGTTCGTTTTAAGTTTTAATGTCGCTCCTTACTTTCAGTTGAAAAAACTTGTTTTCTTTATTTAATATTTTCAAGAAGCCGGGTTTTGAAAGTATATTCTTGACGTCTTGCAGCAAATCCATATTTTATTGATTTAATTTATTGGTCCTTGTTCAACTTTTGCGGGAAAAAAAAATAAAATATATCAAACCAATGCAAAAGTAGTAGATTTGAAAAACGAATAACATAGTTAAGGTCAAAAAGGGATTTTACTTTCCTAGTTTAAATTGGGCCCATTTGGTGAAACTACGAAAATACGAATATTGACAAATTTTACATTTTACCAAATCCGTTCCAGAAAATTCGATTGGATTTCGGAAAGAAGAGAGGATTAAGATTGAAGTTTCGTGCGAAATTCAACAAAAATTCTTATAGTATATATTTGTTGTTATTTTTCTTTTGTTAGTAGCACACCCTAGCAAGCGACGCTCTTGGTGTGCTACCGATTGATTTTTTTTTTTTTTTTTTTTTTTTGTATATAATAAATAGCTATTACTCTCTCTTCTCTCGGGAAGACGTCATAACATATAACCGTCAGGCGCACTAACGTCATTTCGTCTACAAAATTCGTCATAACATCGACTAAAAAATCCGTCAGAACAACTAACCGTCGTAATATCTAAAATTTTAAAACTTTAGATTTTTAGGGTTTAGGGGGGAAAGGTACCTAGGCTAGGTTATGTTACGTATTTAATATATGCTATGCTTTACCCCCACCCCCTGATGTGCAAATATATAGCCGAAATTTGTTTCTAAACTATTATATACTTATTACTATTATATAAACTTATAAATTTTTTAGATGTTATGAAGGTTCGGGGTTTCTGACGGTTCGATGTTATGACGTTTCGTGCTTGTGACGGTTCGCCGAAATGGTAGCAACCCCTTTCTCTCATGGTCACGGTGCAGAAATCATTAATATATTTAAAACTTGATCTACAGAAGTTGGAGTAAATATAGAAGATCATACCATGATCGATAGAAAAGAAAATTTACAAATAGGACTTAAAAAATTACGCGGATATATTATTTTATTTATGTCGGTTACTCAAATAACCTAAACTAAATTGCTTTGTCCTCCGTTTCGTTTAAGGCACTCTGTCACCATAGTTACTTCCCTTTTACATAAGCATTTTAGGAAATTACTTAGTGTTTGCATAATCAAATTAATCTAGAAATAACTTGACCTCCTGTACATGCACGTGCTTAGGATTTTTTGTCTTGTGAGGGGGAGTGGTAGCGAGTGTCTAGAAAATAATATAATCCCTTTCGTCCTTTGAAAACCAGAAAAAAAGCTGTGGTAAATGTTGCCAAATATTTGCCACACTTTTACTCTTACTCTTTGGATTTATTTGAATTGGGCCAATGGTATGCTTGACGTTTAAATTGACTTTTCGATTCCAGTTTGAGATTGATTTTGATAACAAATTTTGAAAAAAATTTGAAAAAATTGTGTATATTCAGGTAAATCAAATACCTTATCAGTAATTTCTTGGGAACGACATAGAGGGGGAGGGGTTGGTTTGAAACTTCCAGAAAGAGTGAGGGAGCCAAGTAGACCTCAAGTTCTGATTTGAGACAGGGTAGAGATGGGAAGGGGCACAACATGTTTCTCTCCAATCCACCTAAAAAATTTTATAGGGCCCTCTGAAGCTTGGAACCTGTACAGTGCAAATTAGCTAGGGTTATCAAAGCACTACGTTCATTCAATTTTTGGAAACAAAAATAACTGTAATATCTCAAGGTCAGCTTGAAGGACTCATATGAAACTTTCAGGGAGTGCTAGGGGATATTTACTGTTTTATGTTAGTGAAGGGGATGAGGGAGGTCTAACAAATTTTTGTCTTCGATCCCCTTAAAAAAAGGGGCTTTGAGCCTATGTTGAACTTTTATTCACAGTGTTAGTCGTTAAATAAATTGAAAGACACTGTGTGGCCCCATGTTATCAAAAGAGTTTATCTGCAATATTATGGGAACGCCTTGTGGGATCAAGCTGAAACTTTCAGAGAGTTTTATGTGGTAGAAGGGGGGCTAGTGTGGAATTTTTGGTTGAAAGGGGGGATGAGAGGATAAAAAATTAGCACCTGAAATATTGGCTTGTCCAGAAACGGACGTGAAGATGGGCAAAAAAAAACTTCTAACAGTTTGAAATTTATGCTCGTGAGTCCTTTGGTTATGAGAGCCCCAAGCCACAGAAAAATTGAAAAAAAAAATTGTTTCCCCACTAATAGGTCAAAAACAACTTTTTCCAAAAGTAAGTATTTGATACTTTGGATTAGCCCGAACCAAAAGACTAAAGAATCCAAAACATTTAAAATTGGGGCAGTAAGTTTTTGTGCCTCTTGTCAGCTTCACATTTGCATCCGTATGCCCGTGGCCAGGGGAATCACAGATACAAAAGAAAAATTCGAAATGGATTTTCACTGTATCGATTCGAGACGCCTGAACATGAGCAAATTGGCTTGAAATTTTAGGGTGTAAAAACAAAGCCAGAGAATTCCAATGAATGACAAAAAAAAAAAAAAAAAAAAAAAAAATTGGTATTATTTATCGATAGTACCTGATCCCCGAATAGATAAACTTACAAGGCATGTAAATTGGACCAAGCTACCTTGATTCAGTAAATGAAGACAAGTAAAATTGACAGCAACCGGTTGATTCAACTCGATACACAAGACTATCCACACTTTTAACTTACTGGGTATGTAGACTGGGCAAAAAAAAACCTAAGAGGATACAAATTTTCCCAAAAAATTGGAAGGAAAACTTGGTTGTATCGATTCATGACACGAAAATTTTTGCTGATCAGCTTAGAACTTGCAGGGCATGTAGATGAAGGGAAACTTAATGAACATACCGGTGTTGGAAACAAACCTGGTTGTATTGATTTGTAACGTTTTCAACGTTTTTTTAAGACAAAGAAGTAGAAATCTTGAGATAACTGACCCAGACAGGCATCTATTTGAAAATAATGCAGATATTATATCCAATACAGATATAATACAGATTTAAAAATAAGACAGAATATAAAAAGATTCTTTTACTAAAATGGTGGATAAGATACGAGTGTATTCAAGGGTGTCACTGGGATGGAGGTCAATGTGGCCTCAGTGGCGCCATTTCAGAAGACCTCAGGGGGGGGATATCAATTTTGGGCCCTCGTCCAGAATCAAAAATGTAATTGTTCTGTTTGGTAGACTATTCTTCACATTAGTCTCCGAATACACATTAAAGCAAAGTAATTTATTTTAGATTTTGCCTTTTGATACCTGGAAAAAGTTACAAGATGGAACATTTACCACACAAATAAAAAACTGAAAGTTACGTCCAGTTGCTTAAGCAATAGATATCTCCTTGGGCTCCTTTTTGGAAAGTCGTCGACAAGCTCTCCAAAATCGAGCTCCTTAACTGCAGCATTTTCAGAAACATAAGGAGCAAAAGCGAAAGTCGCTAGTTGTCAATTGTTATCCGAAGGTAATCCATCACAAAATTTTCAAACAAAAGCTTCAAACAAAAGTTTGAAGCTTAGTAGAAATCGTTGTAAGAAATCGGACTTGCTGTAATAATAAAATATCTTTGAATGGACGGCAGTATGAAAAAAAAACAACATTGAATTGCGGAAAGAGCAAAAAACGGGTAATTGCAAAAATATTTGTATGTATCATAGGCAGCGCAATCGTGCTGCCTAAGTAAAGAACGATGTTAGCACAATGTATTATTATTATTTTCTTTCCTTTAGACCAGGGCACTTCGTATCGAAAAAAGTAGTCGTAGAAACTTCAAAAAGGGCTCATTCTATTGGAAATCTGAGTGGCTTGTGCCCTTTTTAATATTCGAAAGTGATTGAAAGGCAACTAACACCCCTTCCACGCCCACCATTTCCCGAAACACATCCAATCAAAATTTTGAGATAGCCATTTTGTTCAGCGTAGTTGATTTCCGGGTAGAAATTATGTTTTCAAGGAGGACACTCCCCCAAAGCCCTCAGGGGCAAGGATTGTGAGTTATGCCCTAGGGGCATATAAGGTTTTTATAGAAAGCGTTGTCGTAGAAACTTCAAAAAAGGCTCATTAGACTGGAAATTCAAAGGGCTAGAGTAGTAACCTATTAATTACCGCGAAATACACAAGGAATTATACAAGCATATATGTGCAGTTTTCACACCTACACACCTTACCAAGGGCAGTCACCTATTACTACGAACGGTACATGTTTTTACCAGACGGGTTTAGATGATACATGTTTTACCAGATTCATTCACCTATCACTATAACATTTTTTTTTTTTTTTTTTTACCCATAAGATAATGTTTCTACTAGCGATACAGGCAAGTCGGACATCTTTATGAGTCAAAACCTGTCAAAGAGTTTGACAGCCTCTAGCTTAGAGGCATCTGATCGGGTTTGGTTAAGAATGCATCATGGGGTAATTACAGAACTTTGAATGATGAAAATCTGTATCGTTTCAGAGGCAACGCTGTAGCGTTGCCTATAGTAAAGGCCGTACGGCTCCAGTGTTTTATTATTATTATTTATTGTTTTTTCCCAAAGGCATTTCATATGGAAGGGGTCGTCGTCGTAGAAGCTTCAAAGGGGCCTCATTCGATTGGAAATCGAGAGTTCTAGTGCCCTTATTAATAGTCGAAAAAATGATTGGAGGGCAACAAGCCCCCCCAAGCCCATCATTCCCCCAAACACATCCAATCAAAATTTTGAGAGGGCCATTTTGTTCAGCGTAGTTGATTTCCAGATTGAAAATATATTTTTGAGGAGGACACTCCCCCAACCCTCAGGGCAAGAGTTTTAAGTTATGCCCTGGGGCATATAAGGTTTTTATGGAAGGCGTTGTCGTAAAAAACTTCAAAACAGGCTCATTCGATTGGAAATTAAAGAACCAGTGCCCTTTTTAATAGTCGAAAGTGATTGGAGTGTAACTACCCCCCCCCCCCCCCCCCCCCCCCCACGCCCCCCCCCCCCCCCCCCCCCCCCCCCCCCCCCACGCATTTTCCCCAAACACATCCAATCAAAATTTTCAAATAGCCATTTTTGTTCAGCGTAGTTGATTTCCAGATTTGAAAATATATTTTTGAGGAGGACACTCCCCCAAAACCCTCAGGGCAAGGGTTTTTTTTAAGTTATGCCCTGGGAGCATATAAGGTAAAGGCGTTGTCGTAGAAACTTCAAAACAGGCTCATTCGATTGGAAATTATAGGGCTAGTATCCTTTTTAATAGTCGAAAGTGATTGGAGGGCAACTAGCCCCCCACGCCCATCATTCCCCCAAACACATCCAATCAAAATTTTGAGATAGCCATTTTGTTAAGCCTTGTTGATTTCCAGATTGAAAATATATTTTAGAGGAGGACACTCCCCCACAACCCTCAGGGCAAGGGTTTTAAGTTATGCCCTGGGAGCGTATAAGGTTTTTATAGAAGGCGTTGTCGTAGAACAGGCTCATTCGATTGGAAATTAAAGGGCTAGTGTCCTTTTAATAGTCGAAAGTGATTGGAGGGCAACTAGCCCCCCCCCTGACGCCCATCATTCCCCAAACACATCCAATCAAAATTTTGAGATGGCCATTTTGTTCAGCGTAGTTGATTTCCAGATAGAAAATATGTTTTGAGGAGGACACTCCCCCCAGAACCTTCGGGGCAAGGGTTTTTTTAGGATATGCTCTGGGGCATATAAGGTTTTTATAGAAGGTGTTGTCGTAGAAACTTCAAAAAAGGCTCATTCGATTGGAATTTCAAAGTGATAGTGCCCTTTTTAATAGTTGAAAGTGATTGGAGGGCAACTAGCCCCCCCCCACGCCCATCATTCCCCCAAACACATCCAATCAAAATTTTGAGATAGCCATTGTGTTCAGCGTAGATGATTTCCGGATAGAAAATATATTTTTGAGGAGGACACTCCCCCCCCAACCCTCAGGGCAAGGGTTTTAAGTTATACCCTGGGGGCATATAAGGTTTTTATAGAAGGCGTTGTCGTAGAAACTTAAAAACAGGCTCATTCGATTGGAAATTAAAGGGCTAGTGCCCTTTTTAATAGTTGAAAGTGATTGGAGTGCAACTAGCCCCCCCCCCCACGCCCATCATTTCCCCAAACACATCCAATCAAAATTTTGAGATAGCCATTTTGTTCAGCATAGTTGATTTCCAGATAGAAAATATATTTTTTAGGAGGACACTCCCCCCAACCCTCAGGGCAAGGGTTTTTTTAAGTTATACCCTGGGGGCATACAAGGTTTTTATAGAAGGCGTTGTCGTAGAAAGTTCAAAACAGGCTCATTCGATTGGAAATTAAAGGGCTAGTGCCCTTTAAATAGTTGAAAGTGATTGGAGTGAAACTAGCCCCTCCACGCCCATCATTTCCCCAAACACATCCAATCAAAATTTTTAGATAACCATTTTGTTCAGCATAGTTGATTTCCAGATAGAAAATATGTTTTTTGAGGAGGACACTCCCCCCCCCTCGCAACTCTCAGGGCAAGGGTTTTAAGTTATACCCCTGGGGCATACAAGGTTTTTATAGAAGGCGTTGTCGTAGAAACTTCAAAAAAGGCTCAGTCAATTGGAAATTCAAAAAGCTAGTGCCCTTTTTAATAGTCAAAAGGGATTGGAGGGTAATAGTCAAAAGTGCTTGGGGGGCTAGTGCCCCCCCAAGCCCATTATTCGCCCAAACACATCCAATGAAAATTTCGAGATAGCCATTTTGTTCAGCGTAGTTGATTTCCAGATTTAAAATATATTTTTGAGGAGGACACTCCCCAACAACCCTCAGGGCAAGGGTTTTTTAAAATTATGCCTTGGGGGCATATAAGGTTTTTATAGAAGGCGTTGTCGTAGAAACTTAAAAACAGGCTCATTCGATTGGAAATTAAAGGGCTAGTGCCCTTTTTAATAGTCAAAAGTGATTGAAGGGTAACTAGCCCCCCCCCACGACCATCATTTCCCCAAAAACATCCAATCAAAACTTTTGAGATAGCCATTTTGTTCAGTGTAGTTGATTTTCAGATAGAAAAATATTTTTTGAGGAGGACACTCCCCCACAACCCTCAGGGAAAGAGTTTTAAGTTATGCCCTGGGGGCATACAAGGGTTTTATAGAAGGCGTTGTCATAGAAACTTCAAAACAGGCACATTCAATTGGAAATTCAAAGGGCTAGTGCCCTTTTTAATAGTCGAAAGTGATTGGAGGGCAACTAGACCCCCCCCCCCCCGCCACGCCATCATTCCCCCAAACACATCCAATCAAAATTTTGAGATAGCCATTTTGTTCAGCGTAGTTGATTTCCGGATAGAAAATATATTTTTGAGGAGGACACTCCTCCACAACCCTCAGGGCAAGGGTTTTAAGTTATAACCTGGGGGAATATAAGGTTTTTATAGAAGGCGTTGTCGTAGAAACTTTCAAAAACAGGCTCATTCGATTGGAAATTAAAGGGCTAGTGCCCTTTTTAATAGTCGAAAGTGATTGGAGTGTAACTAGCCTCCCCCCCCCCCCCCCACGCCCATCATTTCCTCAAACACATCCAATCAAAATTTTGAGATAGCCATTTTGTTCAGCGTAGTTAATTTCCAGATAGAAAATATATTTTTGAGTAAGACACTCCCCCCAACCCGCAGGGCAAGGGTTTTAAGTTATACCCTGGGGCATATAAGGTTTTTATAGAAGGCGTTGTCGTAGAAACTCCAAAAAAGGCTCATTTCGATTGGAAATTTAAAAAGCTAGTGCCCTTTTTAATAGTCAAAAGTGATTGGAGGGCAACTAGCCCCCCATGCCCATTATTCCCCCAAACATATCCAATTAAAATTTTGAGATAGCCATTTTGTTCAGCGTAGTTGATTTCCAGATAGAAAATATGTTTTGGAGGAGGACACTCCCCCAGAACCTTCAGGGCAAGGGTTTTAAGATATGCCCTGGGGGCATATAAGGTTTTTATAGAAGGCGTTGTCGTAGAAACTTCAAAAAGGCTCATTCGATTGGAAATTCAAAGGGATAGTGCCCTTTTTAATAGTCAAAAGTGATTGAAGGGGAACTAGCCCCCCCCCACGCCCATCATTCCCCCAAAGACATCCAATCAAAATTTTGAGGTAGCCATTTTGTTCAGCGTAGTTGATTTTCACATAGAAAACATGTTTTTGAGGAGGACAATCCCCCACAGTCCTCAGAGCAAGGGTTTTAAGTTATGCCCTGGGGGCATATAAGGTTTTTAAAGAAGGCGTTGTCATAGAAACTTCAAAAAATGCTCATTCGATTGGACATTCAAAGGGATAGTTCCCTTTTTAATAGTCGAAAGTGATTGGAGGGCAACTAGCCCCCCCCCCCACACACCCATCATTCCCCCAAACACATAAAATCAAAAATTTGAGACAGCCATTTTGTTCAGCGTAGTTGATTTCCAGATAGAAAAATGTTTTTGAGGAGGACAATCCCCCAAAACCCTCATGGCAAGGGTTTTAAGTATGCCCTGGGGGCTTATAAGGTTTGTATAGAAGGCGTTGTCGTAGAAACTTCAAAAAAGGCTCATTCGATTGGAAATTCAAAGGGATAGTACCCTTTTTAATAGTCGAAAGTGATTGGAGGGCAACTAGCCCCCCCCCCCCACGCTAATCATTCCCCTAAACACATCCAATCAAAATTTTGAGATAGTCATTTCGTTCAGCATAGTTGATTTTCAGATAGTAAATATATATTTTGAGGAGGACAATCCCCCAAAACCCTCAGGGCAAGGGTTTTAAGTTAAGCCCTGGGGGCATATAAGGTTTTTATAGAAGGCGTTGGTGAAAAAATCAGGTTTGATTTTTCAGAGGCATGTAAATTAAGCTGTCTGTAGCAAAGGCCATAAGGCTTCAATGTTTTATTATTATTAATTAAAAAAAAAAAAAACCTTACATAAAAACAAGTTTTCTAAGAATAGTAAAGAGCCATATTGAACTTAAGACCAGCAGAAATTAATTCCTATTATAGTTAAAACTCAAAAAGACTAGAAATTACTGTTAAAGAATAAACAAAACCCCGAACGAACAGAAATTAAAATTAACTGTCTTACAAACGTAAAGATAACCGGTGCAAACATAAATAAATGAATAAATCTTATATAGCTCCAATATTTTTTATTACTTTCCCCCAGAGCTGCTTTATATACAAGGGTTAAAAATACCATTTTGTTAAAAATAGTTGAAAGGTTAAGTAACAAAACTCTGGCGTCGACAAAACCCCCCAGGGCCGGGGCAGGAAGGATTCTCGTATAAACTTCAGAGAGGGCTCATTTGATTGGAAATTGGAAGTTCTAGTCCAGCTCTTAAGAGTCAAAATTAATCGAAGGGCAAATAACCCCCCCACACTCCCTTTTTCCCCACCCCTTCCTTTGAACTAATTCTGTTTATACCTGAAGGCCTAATGAGAGTTAAAATGTCTTGGTATTAACACACACCTATTAGGCATCTGCTATCCTCCCTAACAAGGAAAGAAACAGAGAGTTTAAGGCAGTGGCGGATCCAGGGGAGGGGACACTCCCCCACAACCCTCAAGGCAAGGGTTTTAAGTTATACCCTGGGGGCATATAAGGTTTTTATAGAAGGCGATGTCGTAGAAACTTCAAAAAAGGCTCATTCGATTGGAAATTCAAAGGGCTAGTGCCCTTTTTAATAGTCGAAAGTGATTTGAGGGCAACTAACCCCCGTCTCACATCCACCTTTTCCCCAAACACATCCAATCAAAATTTTGAGACAGCCATTTAAATAAACGTAGTTTTAAGTTCTGGAAATTAGGTCTTTGAGGGTGACAACTTCCCACAGCCCCACGGGCAAGGGTTGTAATTTAAGGATTCTCCGAATCCTTCCCATTATTTCTTATGGAAGGGATGCTCGTATAAACTTTAGAGAGTGCTCATTTGACTGAAAATTGAAAGTTCTTGTTCACTTTTTAAGAGTCAAAAGAGATCGGAGGGTAACTAGCCCCCCTCTTCCAAGCCCTAAATGCATCAGATGAAAATTTTGAGATAGACATTTTGTTAAAATAGTTCAAAGTTCTGATAACAAAAAACTCCGGTGTCGACACAGCCCATCAGGGCCCGGGGGTAGGCGATTTAAGTTATGCCCTGAGGTGTAACTTATTAAGGGGGGGTTTTTAACTTATGGGAAGGGGTTTTATATGGAAGAACACATAGGAAATCTATTATAATTATCCAATTATAAGGTTAAAATACATACTCTGTGATAGATGCAAAAATTGCTTTGGCACACAAAATCCTATTGAGGTCAATTCCAAACAGTCGTGATCCCTTTGTGTCCGCAAGTGAAATGGCCTAAACCCCCTTATTGGATCTATTTTTTCAATCCATTCATTGTTGTCAATCTCTGTCCAAAGTTATGCAAGCTTTATAATAAAGAAGGACCTCTTGCTTATACTAAATTTTATACGCCACTTAATTTTAGTATAGGATAGTAATTCAACAGATAGCTTAGCACTGGAACATCGTAGAGAGTTGTTCAATGGCTCATTTTAAAGGAATTAATGGGGTTAAAAACCTTTTGTAATTTAAACAAAATATTTTTATTAAATTAAGAAATTTTAATTACAATTCCTTAAGAAATCATCATAAGTAAAAATTTCCCATACGGAAATTGAACTCAAGCCAACTGGGTGAGAGCTATCCCAACCTCTAGACCATATAGGATATATTAATATATCCGATTAATGAAGTTTATGTTAAAGAACAGATTATGAACCTAGTTAGCTGTCTGATTATTTTAGGATCGTCTCTTACTATTCCAAAGATACTTCCCTATTTTAGCTAGGATGTAATTATAATAGCAACCTAGTAAGAGATGATCGCGTCCAATGTTAAGAAATAAAAAAACCCATTACTCCTTAGAAAATCCGGGTTGCAGCGGTAGCTAGCAACCTAGTAAGAGACGATCACGTCCAATGTTAAGAAATATAAGAACCCATAGTTCCTAACAAAGGAGTCAGATCAAAACAAAAAGTACACCATTAGAACCACCTTGTCCGAAACCCCTGTATAGGAAACTTTCTGTCCCTTGGCTTGAACAGCAAGGGAAATATATTGGCTTGAAAATCAAGAAAATTGAATTTAACCACGTTATTCTCCCCAAACGGGATATTTTTTTCTCTTTTCTTTTTTGTATCCAGAGATAGCTTGGCACTGGAACATCGTTGATAGTTGTTCAATAGCTCATTTTTAAGGAAATTAATTGGGTTAAAAATCTATAGTAACTAAAATAAATTATTTCTAAAAGAGAATAAATTTTTCCACCAAAAACTGCATTTTCGATGTCTTTTCACACTGCAGTCTTTCAAACATAATCGTATACCAGCGGTAAGATTTGGACCCACGCCTCCGAAGAGACTGGTGGCTAACACCAGTGTCTTGGACCACTCGGCCAGGCTGCCTCTCATAAATAAATATATATGTGAATTTGGGTTGCAGCAGTAGCTAACAACCTAGTAAGAGACGATCAGTCCAATGCTAAGAAATATAACAAAACTCCTAAAAATAGAGTCAGCTCAAAACAAAAGTACATCATTAGAATTACCTTGTCTGAAACCCTACTAGATAAATAATGAATGTCATCATAGTTTTATTAGAGCTATGACGTGAATAGAAAAACACGAAATTATATTGTTGTTTCTGATGACGTCATGAAATAATATCATTGCGCCATGACGTCAATAAAATCATTACGCCGTGACGTCATAATTACTACTTAAGAACGACAAAGATGTAAGTTCTCTCATTCTTGATTAGATAATGGTTAGATCGAAGCAAGCTATACGCAAGTTGAAAAAAACAGTACTACACAAACAACAGAGATAGTATCTTGAAAAGAAAAAAGCAAAGGTATTCAACCGACCAGGCGTATCGAGAAGTAATAATTGAGAGGGCAAAACAAAGGTATTCAACCGACCAGGCGTATCGAGAAGTAATAATTGAGAGAGCAAAATAAAACAGCAAGATGTGTTATCACAATGATGAAGATTATAGACATGCAAAAATTGAGACAGCCAAACAAAAGTTCAAGGAGAGTTATCACAATGATGAAGATTACCGCATCAAATATAAGAAAAACCGAAAGCAAGGTATTCAACCGTCCAGGTGTATCGAGAAGTAAAAATTGAGACAGCCAAACAAAAGATCAAGGAGCGTTACTGGGGTGACAAAATCTATAATGAAAAAATTAAATTCTCTGCGAGGTTTGTACCGAAGAACGCATAAGGACAAAGGGAAAAATTACATTCAGAAATACAAGAAGATGGCAAAATGCAGGCTGATCTTTGTAAATTGAGAAACATTTTACGCATGTTTTATCGGGATCACGGAAAGTGTTCAAAATTACAGATTAAAATTCTCTTTGAAAGAGCGGATGCTGTTGAAAAGTCGGCTAGAAATTCTTTGGCAAAGCTTCATAGTAATATCCAAAAGAAATGTTGTCAGTTTAACGAAAAGCTTCCAAGGTATGGATTGGCAACTGCGGAACAGTTTATATATGCAATGGAAAATGTTCGACAACACAGTGAATATACGGAGGCGTACTTCTTAGAAAATTCATATATTAATTTTGGAAGGAGCAATTGCAGTTGATGTAGCAGCAATAAAAATATATATACAAGCATACCTATCAACAGCGAAGGAAAAGCAATGTTTTTCAATTATGGCGAAAACGAGCCTGTTAGGGTTATTAGTAAATGTGTTTGTAAGACTAATGATTTAGAACAAATTCCTGGAACACCGACTCAAGAAAAAAGCATTTCTAACTGTGTTTTAAACAGTTCGTTTAGTTCTACTGAATATTTGGCAAAAAATTATCTGTGTAGTAGAACAAAACTGTCCTGAAAAGTACGAGACAACTATTGAAAAAAATGCTCTAAAACTAGATCTGACAAGGAAATTATGATGGCTGAAGTCACCTATAACAATCTGAGTAAACATTCAAAAACCAAAAATTGGGCAGCAGGTTACTTGGCAATGTCACCCTGATATCTGCAAGCTCTATCCGACGGATATTGAATTATGTCAAATTTTTTTTGATATCCTTGAAAATAATATAGCATTAAAATTTTCAACTGACAAAGTGGTTAATTTCTACCTTGGCGGCTTGGATTATTGTGAAATCAATTATAGGGACACAAGAAAGCATGGGCATTCGTTATACTGTAGCCCAAATGAGGGATGTCAGAGCTATTTGCGTTCTTTAAGGGCACTAGCTCCACATTTTCCTGTCTTGAACTGTTTCATTAATAGCGTATATAAGGCAGTATCAAAATGTAAGATTATACAACATATTAATCTACTAAAAGTCAAGGGCTCGTACAAGGAACTAAGTCATTACATAGAAGAAGTGTCAAGTAGACTCTGTCGTAATAATAGTCAAGACTTCATTTACGGTGATAGCAATATTAGAGTTTCTGTGGATGAAAATACAATAATAAAATTATTTGGTAAGAGCCTTGATAAGGTAGCTAACATCAGGGATGTATACCCCACAATGCATTGTGACAGTTGTGAGCAGATAAAGACAAAATACCAATTGAAGAGTCTAAGATCCCTTTCAAATAAGAAAGGTTTGATGTAATGATGGCCACGATTTTAGAACACCTACAACAGGACATACCCAAAGATGACAGAGAACAACTAATTCAATGTACAGGTTGGAAAGAGGATGTCATAGATTCATTCTTTGTCTGTGATTACTGTGCTGGGAAAATGTTGAAAAGTCAGGAGAATGTCCGATCAGTATTAAATAACCTTCATATAGACTGTACACCGGAATGTATAAAGTGTTTAAATAATTTTGAAATGGCAATGATTCGATTTGTAATGCCTTGTCTTACGATCGTCAGATTAGGGCAAGTAACTGCATTGAAGAGACCTAGAACAGAACTTGTTGACGCTCTTGAGGGGAGAATAGTATATCTACCTGTTGATGTGCAAGCAAATGCAGATATTCAGCCTGAAAAACTTCTTAACATTGATAGTTTTGTAGTCATTGTCAATGGTCAGCCTACTTACAACAAGAATGTTTGGACTGCACTAATAGATCTGAGAAAAGTCCATGAAGCACTGTTGTGGTTAAGAGAGAATAACAGTCTCTATAAAACAACACATGCATACACCCTAGAAGATTTAAATAAAATACTTGAAGCACGTCTCTGCTGAAAAAGCGGTTGGTGTTGATAATTTACCTGAAATACCGGAAGCTGCAATCCTTCAGAAACTGACAGAAAGCGCAAAATCTACATTGGTTGAACATTTTTCTGTCCAGCCTCTCAATTCAGCGGTTCCAAAAGACTTCATTGAAGATTTTAAGCAGATGAAAGATCTTGGTACTGACCAATTTCAAATCAAGAAACTAAAAGGTGAGAGCGAAGACTTATTTCAGGAAGAACTTGATCTAAAAGTGTTTCCAAATCTTTTCCCGAAAGGCAAATATGGCTTGCGTGACAAGGCAAGACCATTTCGGATTAGGAATGCAGAATATTTTAAATCAAGGCTTCTTAGCAGACATACTAAGTTTCGTCTTGACAAACAGTTTCTTTTTCACAGCTTCCAATTGCAAGAATTCTCTTACATGTGTAATAGCGTCGGTCATATGTTGCGGACTGTGAAACCAAATCAAAATGCTCGTCAATTTATGGACAGGCTTCATTCCCGTGATGGAGAGATGGAAGCGACTTTGTTTTCTGTTCAATCAAAAATCAGACGATCTCAGCAGTATTTTCAATCTCTTTCTTATAAAGTAAAGTCAGTGATTGAGCAATTGGGTCCACCGACTTTGTTTTCTGACAGTTTCATGTGCTGAGTGGTACTCTCCTGAATTTATTGACTATTTACGGACTGTCCATAAGAACTTACCTGGTGTGGCAAAAATGACCCCAGCAGAGTTGACGTGTCTAGATCCAATTGCAGTTTCCATGCACTTTGTCAAAAAATGGACACCTATATTTAATGAGCTAATTTGTTCAAAGACAAATCCTTTGTTTGGTAAAATTAAGGATCATTTCTGGCGTATTGAGTATCAGAAACGAGGTGCGCCTCATGTACACTGTGTGTTGTGGATTGAAGATGCTCCTATTATTGGGAAACCAACAGCGTCTGAAGTGATTCAGTATATCAATAGTATTATAACTTGTGAAATACCAAATAGATTGACTAGTCCAACTCTTCACAAACTGGTCAAAGACCATCAAGTGCACCGCTGTAATAAATACTGTCAAAGAAAATATAAGAGAAAAAGAGGAAGATGGGTTACGTATTGTAAGTTTGGCTTTCCTCGTCCTACAAATGAACGAACAGAATTATATGACATCCTTGACTGCTTGGCTCATGGTACAAACCGTAAAAAGCCAAGAAAAAGAATATATCATCTGCTTCGAAGAGATGACGAGCGTTATATAAATGACTATTCTCCTGCGTTACTTATTGCTAATCAAGCAAAACATTGATGTTCAATATATTGGCCATTTGGGCTCTAAATTACCGTATTACATTACCGATTACATGACAAAAGCAGAGAGTGTCGAAATAGAAGCAATGTGGGAGGAAGTAAAGAATGCATGCAAAAGTCTTGGTCAACGAACTATGTCCTACTTGTTGAAGTCCATAAAAAACCCGTCAAGTTGGAGCAGTTGAAGCTGCTGATAGGCTTCTTGGTACTAAATTGTATAGTATTTCTAGGCAATTTATATATATTGACCTTGCGAAAAAGAGCGAGGTGAAGAGGACACTGAGAAGGTATGAGGAGCTTGAAAAGCTTGCTAAAAACGATCCACAGAGTAGTGATTTGTACATTGCCCACTGGGTTATTGATATCTACCCTAAAAGACCGGAACATATGGAAAATATCAGTCTTTTTCAGTTATTGTCTTGGTATGAACGGGAGCGTAATCGTACTGATGATAATATGATGTTAACTGACGGGTCCCTCTACCTCAGAAAAAGGCTTTTTAAACCGTATATCATACAGCACAGAAAGGTAAACCCATTTGAAACTGACGAGAAGAAAAATGCTTACTATGGAGATCTTTTAAAATTGTTTAAACCTTGGAGAAATGAAAATGAACTAGTAGTCAGTGGAAATAGCAACTACGAAACCTACTGTGTTGAAAGTGTAAACTATCCCGACATGGTAGCTTACCACGAAAAATTTGTTGTTAAGAGGAAAAGCGATATAGAATTTGAAGAAAGGGTCCGAGAACGTGCAAAAGAAATTCTGAAGGCAGAAAATATTGATGAAAACATTGAAGATGACCCAGAAAATGCAATTCAGGGAGGAGTCATTGACAGAGCAGCAGATGCTATGGAGGATTTGTTAGACGCAAACAAACAGATTTTAAATGGTGACACCGAAGACAGGTTGAAAAATGATCATGAGTCGCTCAATATTGATCAAAAGAGAGTTGTTGACAAAATTTTAGACTCAGTTACCAAGCGCAATGGTGCAACATCTTTGAAGTTGATTGTATCTGGATGTGGGGGTACAGGAAAATCTAGGGTTATCAGTGTCGTGAGAAGACTACTTTGCAACAAGTTCAAGAATGAAGATTGTCCCGTTGTAGTTATGGCACCTACTGGTATTGCTGCACATAGCATAAATGGTTTAACAATACATAGTTGTTTAAGTTTAGCTATTAATCAGGAAAACACCACAAAATACACACCTCTCTCCACTGAAAAACTTCTTACTTTGAGAAAGACACTTAAGGAGACAAGACTTTTTATTATTGATGAAATTAGTATGGTTTCGTCTTTTCTCTTAACCTACATTCATTTAAGACTATCAGAAATATTGGCAGTTGATTTGCCAATGGGTAATGCTAACTGCGTATTTTTGGGAGATTTTCTTCAATTAAGACCAGTAAGTGGTAATCCTCCTTATATGCCTCTCACACGACTAGAAGTAAAAAACAGGATTGGATCAGTTGGTACTTTTAACCTCAGGCATCTATTTGAGTATGAGGAACTAAGCATAAATGTGAGACAAAAGATGGATAAGAGTTATGCTAATACACTTGCTGAAATTAGACAGGGGTTTCGCACTGGTGAAAATTTGAATAGTCTTTACAAGAGAAAAATTGGGACTCCTACAGCGCTTCAAATGACGAAATAATAGATCTTTACTCAAAATTGTATGAAGAGGGAATCCGGGTTGCAGCGGTAGCTAGCAACCTAGTAAGAGACGATCACGTCCAATGTTAAGAAATATAAAAACCCATAGTTCCTAACAAAGGAGTCAGATCAAAACAAAAAGTACACCATTAGAACCGCCTTGTCCGAAACCCCTGTATAGGATACTTTCTGTCCCTTGGCTTGAACAGCAAGGGAAATATATTGGCTTGAAAATCAAGAAAATTGACTTTAACCACGTTATTCTCCCCAAACGGGATATTTTTTTCTCTTTTCTTTTTTTGTATCCAGAGATAGCTTGGCACTGGAACATCGTTGATAGTTGTTCAATAGCTCATTTTAAAGGAAATTAATTGGGTTAAAAATCTATAGTAACTAAAATAAATTATTTCTAAAAGAGAATAAATTTTTCCACCAAAAACTGCATTTTCGATGTCTTTTCACACTGCAGTCTTTCAAACATAATCGTATACCAGCGGTAAGATTTGGACCCACGCCTCCGAAGAGACTGGTGGCTAACACCAGTGTCTTGGACCACTCGGCCAGGCTGCCTCTCATAAATAAATATATATGTGAATTTGGGTTGCAGCAGTAGCTAACAACCTAGTAAGAGACGATCAGTCCAATGCTAAGAAATATAACAAAACTCCTAAAAATAGAGTCAGCTCAAAACAAAAGTACATCATTAGAATTACCTTGTCTGAAACCCTACTAGATAAATAATGAATGTCATCATAGTTTTATATTAGAGCTATGACGTGAATAGAAAAACACGAAATTATATTGTTGTTTCTGATGACGTCATGAAATAATATCATTGCGCCATGACGTCAATAAAATCATTACGCCGTGACGTCATAATTACTACTTAAGAACGACAAAGATGTAAGTTCTCTCATTCTTGATTAGATAATGGTTAGATCGAAGCAAGCTATACGCAAGTTGAAAAAACAGTACTACACAAACAACAGAGATAGTATCTTGAAAAGAAAAAAGCAAAGGTATTCAACCGACCAGGCGTATCGAGAAGTAATAATTGAGAGGGCAAAACAAAGGTATTCAACGACCAGGCGTATCGAGAAGTAATAATTGAGAGAGCAAAATAAAACAGCAAGATGTGTTATCACAATGATGAAGATTATAGACATGCAAAAATTGAGACAGCCAAACAAAAGTTCAAGGAGAGTTATCACAATGATGAAGATTACCGCATCAAATATAAGAAAAACCGAAAGCAAAGGTATTCAACCGTCCAGGTGTATCGAGAAGTAAAATTGAGACAGCCAAACAAAAGATCAAGGAGCGTTACTGGGGTGACAAAATCTATAATGAAAAATTAAATTCTCTGCGAGGTTGTACCGAAGAACGCATAAGGACAAAGGGAAAAATTACATTCAGAAATACAAGAAGATGGCAAAATGCAGGCTGATCTTTGTAAATTGAGAAACATTTTACGCATGTTTTATCGGGATCACGGAAAGTGTTCAAAATTACAGATTAAAATTCTCTTTGAAAGAGCGGATGCTGTTGAAAAGTCGGCTAGAAATTCTTTGGCAAAGCTTCATAGTAATATCCAAAAGAAATGTTGTCAGTTTAACGAAAAGCTTCCAAGGTATGGATTGGCAACTGCGGAACAGTTTATAGATGCAATGGAAAATGTTCGACAACACAGTGAATATACGGAGGCGTACTTCTTAGAAAATTCATATATTAATTTTGGAAGGAGCAATTGCAGTTGATGTAGCAGCAATAAAAATATATATACAAGCATACCTATCAACAGCGAAGGAAAAGCAATGTTTTTCAATTATGGCGAAAACGAGCCTGTTAGGGTTATTAGTAAATGTGTTTGTAAGACTAATGATTTAGAACAAATTCCTGGAACACCGACTCAAGAAAAAAGCATTTCTAACTGTGTTTTAAACAGTTCGTTTAGTTCTACTGAATATTTGGCAAAAAATTATCTGTGTAGTAGAACAAACTGTCCTGAAAAGTACGAGACAACTATTGAAAAATGCTCTAAAACTAGATCTGACAAGGAAATTATGATGGCTGAAGTCACCTATAACAATCTGAGTAAACATTCAAAACCAAAAATTGGGCAGCAGGTTACTTGGCAATGTCACCCTGATATCTGCAAGCTCTATCCGACGGATATTGAATTATGTCAAATTTTTTTTGATATCCTTGAAAATAATATAGCATTAAAATTTTCAACTGACAAAGTGGTTAATTTCTACCTTGGCGGCTTGGATTATTGTGAAATCAATTATAGGGACACAAGAAAGCATGGGCATTCGTTATACTGTAGCCCAAATGAGGGATGTCAGAGCTATTTGCGTTCTTTAAGGGCACTAGCTCCACATTTTCCTGTCTTGAACTGTTTCATTAATAGCGTATATAAGGCAGTATCAAAATGTAAGATTATACAACATATTAATCTACTAAAAGTCAAGGGCTCGTACAAGGAACTAAGTCATTACATAGAAGAAGTGTCAAGTAGACTCTGTCGTAATAATAGTCAAGACTTCATTTACGGTGATAGCAATATTAGAGTTTCTGTGGATGAAAATACAATAATAAAATTATTTGGTAAGAGCCTTGATAAGGTAGCTAACATCAGGGATGTATACCCCACAATGCATTGTGACAGTTGTGAGCAGATAAAGACAAAATACCAATTGAAGAGTCTAAGATCCCTTTCAAATAAGAAAGGTTTTGATGTAATGATGGCCACGATTTTAGAACACCTACAACAGGACATACCCAAAGATGACAGAGAACAACTAATTCAATGTACAGGTTGGAAAGAGGATGTCATAGATTCATTCTTTGTCTGTGATTACTGTGCTGGGAAAATGTTGAAAAGTCAGGAGAATGTCCGATCAGTATTAAATAACCTTCATATAGACTGTACACCGGAATGTATAAAGTGTTTAAATAATTTTGAAATGGCAATGATTCGATTTGTAATGCCTTGTCTTACGATCGTCAGATTAGGGCAAGTAACTGCATTGAAGAGACCTAGAACAGAACTTGTTGACGCTCTTGAGGGGAGAATAGTATATCTACCTGTTGATGTGCAAGCAAATGCAGATATTCAGCCTGAAAAACTTCTTAACATTGATAGTTTTGTAGTCATTGTCAATGGTCAGCCTACTTACAACAAGAATGTTTGGACTGCACTAATAGATCTGAGAAAAGTCCATGAAGCACTGTTGTGGTTAAGAGAGAATAACAGTCTCTATAAAACAACACATGCATACACCCTAGAAGATTTAAATAAAATACTTGAAGCACGTCTTGCTGAAAAAGCGGTTGGTGTTGATAATTTACCTGAAATACCGGAAGCTGCAATCCTTCAGAAACTGACAGAAAGCGCAAAATCTACATTGGTTGAACATTTTTCTGTCCAGCCTCTCAATTCAGCGGTTCCAAAAGACTTCATTGAAGATTTTAAGCAGATGAAAGATCTTGGTACTGACCATTTTCAAATCAAGAAACTAAAGGTGAGAGCGAAGACTTATTTCAGGAAGAACTTGATCTAAAAGTGTTTCCAAATCTTTTCCCGAAAGGCAAATATGGCTTGCGTGACAAGGCAAGACCATTTCGGATTAGGAATGCAGAATATTTTAAATCAAGGCTTCTTAGCAGACATACTAAGTTTCGTCTTGACAAACAGTTTCTTTTTCACAGCTTCCAATTGCAAGAATTCTCTTACATGTGTAATAGCGTCGGTCATATGTTGCGGACTGTGAAACCAAATCAAAATGCTCGTCAATTTATGGACAGGCTTCATTCCCGTGATGGAGAGATGGAAGCGACTTTGTTTTCTGTTCAATCAAAAATCAGACGATCTCAGCAGTATTTTCAATCTCTTTCTTATAAAGTAAAGTCAGTGATTGAGCAATTGGGTCCACCGACTTTGTTTCTGACAGTTTCATGTGCTGAGTGGTACTCTCCTGAATTTATTGACTATTTACGGACTGTCCATAAGAACTTACCTGGTGTGGCAAAAAATGACCCCAGCAGAGTTGACGTGTCTAGATCCAATTGCAGTTTCCATGCACTTTGTCAAAAAATGGACACCTATATTTAATGAGCTAATTTGTTCAAAGACAAATCCTTTGTTTGGTAAAATTAAGGATCATTTCTGGCGTATTGAGTATCAGAAACGAGGTGCGCCTCATGTACACTGTGTGTTGTGGATTGAAGATGCTCCTATTATTGGGAAACCAACAGCGTCTGAAGTGATTCAGTATATCAATAGTATTATAACTTGTGAAATACCAAATAGATTGACTAGTCCAACTCTTCACAAACTGGTCAAAGACCATCAAGTGCACCGCTGTAATAAATACTGTCAAAGAAAATATAAGAGAAAAAGAGGAAGATGGGTTACGTATTGTAAGTTTGGCTTTCCTCGTCCTACAAATGAACGAACAGAATTATATGACATCCTTGACTGCTTGGCTCATGGTACAAACCGTAAAAAGCCAAGAAAAAGAATATATCATCTGCTTCGAAGAGATGACGAGCGTTATATAAATGACTATTCTCCTGCGTTACTTATTGCTAATCAAGCAAACATTGATGTTCAATATATTGGCCATTTGGGCTCTAAATTACCGTATTACATTACCGATTACATGACAAAAGCAGAGAGTGTCGAAATAGAAGCAATGTGGGAGGAAGTAAAGAATGCATGCAAAAGTCTTGGTCAACGAACTATGTCCTACTTGTTGAAGTCCATAAAAACCCGTCAAGTTGGAGCAGTTGAAGCTGCTGATAGGCTTCTTGGTACTAAATTGTATAGTATTTCTAGGCAATTTATATATATTGACCTTGCGAAAAAGAGCGAGGTGAAGAGGACACTGAGAAGGTATGAGGAGCTTGAAAAGCTTGCTAAAAACGATCCACAGAGTAGTGATTTGTACATTGCCCACTGGGTTATTGATATCTACCCTAAAAGACCGGAACATATGGAAAATATCAGTCTTTTTCAGTTATTGTCTTGGTATGAACGGGAGCGTAATCGTACTGATGATAATATGATGTTAACTGACGGGTCCCTCTACCTCAGAAAAAGGCTTTTTAAACCGTATATCATACAGCACAGAAAGGTAAACCCATTTGAAACTGACGAGAAGAAAAAATGCTTACTATGGAGATCTTTTAAAATTGTTTTAAACCTTGGAGAAATGAAAATGAACTAGTAGTCAGTGGAAATAGCAACTACGAAACCTACTGTGTTGAAAGTGTAAACTATCCCGACATGGTAGCTTACCACGAAAAAAATTTTGTTGTTAAGAGGAAAAGCGATATAGAATTTGAAGAAAGGGTCCGAGAACGTGCAAAAGAAATTCTGAAGGCAGAAAATATTGATGAAAACATTGAAGATGACCCAGAAAATGCAATTCAGGGAGGAGTCATTGACAGAGCAGCAGATGCTATGGAGGATTTGTTAGACGCAAACAAACAGATTTTAAATGGTGACACCGAAGACAGGTTGAAAAATGATCATGAGTCGCTCAATATTGATCAAAAGAGAGTTGTTGACAAAATTTTAGACTCAGTTACCAAGCGCAATGGTGCAACATCTTTGAAGTTGATTGTATCTGGATGTGGGGGTACAGGAAAATCTAGGGTTATCAGTGTCGTGAGAAGACTACTTTGCAACAAGTTCAAGAATGAAGATTGTCCCGTTGTAGTTATGGCACCTACTGGTATTGCTGCACATAGCATAAATGGTTTAACAATACATAGTTGTTTTTAAGTTTAGCTATTAATCAGGAAAACACACAAAATACACACCTCTCTCCACTGAAAAACTTCTTACTTTGAGAAAGACACTTAAGGAGACAAGACTTTTTATTATTGATGAAATTAGTATGGTTTTCGTCTTTTCTCTTAACCTACATTCATTTAAGACTATCAGAAATATTGGCAGTTGATTTGCCAATGGGTAATGCTAACTGCGTATTTTTGGGAGATTTTTCTTCAATTAAGACCAGTAAGTGGTAATCCTCCTTATATGCCTCTCACACGACTAGAAGTAAAAAACACAGGATCGGATCAGTTGGTACTTTTAACCTCAGGCATCTATTTGAGTATGAGGAACTAAGCATAAATGTGAGACAAAAGATGGATAAGAGTTATGCTAATACACCTGCTGAAATTAGACAGGGGTTCGCACTGGTGAAAATTTGAATAGTCTTTACAAGAGAAAAATTGGGAACTCCTACAGCGCTTCAAATGACGAAATAATAGATCTTTACTCAAAATTGTATGAAGAGGGAATCCGGGTTGCAGCGGTAGCTAGCAACCTAGTAAGAGACGATCACGTCCAATGTTAAGAAATATAAAAACCCATAGTTCCTAACAAAGGAGTCAGATCAAAACAAAAAGTACACCATTAGAACCGCCTTGTCCGAAACCCCTGTATAGGATACTTTCTGTCCCTTGGCTTGAACAGCAAGGGAAATATATTGGCTTGAAAATCAAGAAAATTGACTTTAACCACGTTATTCTCCCCAAACGGGATATTTTTTTCTCTTTTCTTTTTTTTTATCCAGAGATAGCTTGGCACTGGAACATCGTAGGTAGTTGTTCAATAGCTCATTTTAAAGGAAATTAATTGGGTTAAAAATCTATAGTAACTAAAATAAATTATTTCTAAAGAGAGAAATAAATTTTTCCACCAAAAACTGCATTTTCGATGTCTTTTCACACTGCAGTCTTTCAAACATAATCGCATACCAGCGGTAAGATTTGAACCCACACCTCCGAAGAGACTGGTGGCTAACACCAGTGCCTTGGACCGCTCGGCCAGGCTGCCTCTCATAAATAAATATATATGTGAATTTGGGTTGCAGCAGTAGCTAGCAACCTAGTAAGAGACGATCAGTCCCAATGCTAAGAAATATAACAAAACTCCTAAAAATAGAGTCAGATCAAAACAAAAGTACATCATTAGAATTACCTTGTCTGAAACCCTACTAGATAAATAATGAATGTCATCATAGTTTTTATTAGAGCTATGACGTGAATAGAAAATCACGAAATTATATTGTTGTTTCTGATGACGTCATGAAATAATATCATTGCGCCATGACGTCAATAAAATCATTACGCCGTGACGTCATAATTACTACTTAAGAACGACAAAGATGTAAATTCTCTCATTTTTGATTAGATAATGGTTAGATCGAAGCAAGCTATACGCAAGTTGAAAAAACAGTACTACACAAACAACAGAGATAGTATCTTGAAAAGAAAAAAGCAAAGGTATTTAACCGACCAGGCGTATCGAGAAGTAATAATTGAGAGAGCAAAACAAAGGTATTCAACCGACCAGGCGTATCGAGAAGTAATAATTGAGAGAGCAAAACAAAACAGCAAGATGTGTTATCACAATGATGAAGATTATAGACATGCAAAAATTGAGACAGCCAAACAAAGTTCAAGGACAGTTATCACAATGATGAAGATTACCGCATCAAATATAAGAAAAACCAAAAGCAAAGGTATTCAACCGTCCAGGTGTATCGAGAAGTAAAAATTGAGACAGCCAAACAAAAGATCAAGGAGATTACTGGGGTGACAAAATCTATAATGAAAAAATTAAATTCTCTGCGAGGTTGTACCGAAGAACGCATAAGGACAAAGGGAAAAATTACATTCAGAAATACAAGAAGATGGCAAAAATGCAGGCAGATCTTTGTAAATTGAGAAACATTTTACGCATGTTTTATCGGGATCACGAAAAGTATTCAAAATTACAGATTAAAATTCTCTTTGAAAGAGCGGATGCTGTTGAAAAGTCGGCTAGAAATTCTTTGGCAAAGCTTCATAGTAATATCCAAAAGAAATGTTGTCAGTTTAACAAAAAGCTTCCAAGGTATGGATTGGCAACTGCGGAACAGTTTATAGATGCAATGGAAAATGTTCGACAACACAGTGAATATACGGAGGCGTACTTCTTAGAAAATTCGTATATTAATTTTGGAAGGAGCAATTGCAGTTTATGTAGCAGCAATATATAATAAAGATCAAACTCTTCCCTATACTAACTTGCATACTCAACTTCGCTATAGTTAAGATTACAGTATTTATATGAAATAACAAACCATTCCATACATTGGACTTAGTTAGCTACTTTATTGTTTGAGTTTCGTCTCTTACTATTTAAAAGAAGAAAAAGCCGTAGGCTTTTTCCTGTTTGTATTTATAGTTAAAAAACGAAATCAACTCCAAAGAAACTGAACACTGTGGTTCATTCATATTATCTTCATTATTTTAGCTAGAATGTAAATAAACAAGTTTCTTTTTTAAAATTTAAATTGAAAAGATAGTGCTTTTAATTCAACATATCAAAAGTTCTCCCCGACGGGCAATCAAACCCCCTTCTCCCAGGTAACAAGTGGGCATACTTACCATTAGACTATCGGAGACTTATAAAATAAAAGTTACATATAAGATATGATAATAATCCGGGTTGCAGCGGTAGCTAGCAACCTAGTAAGAGACGATCACGTCCAATGTTAAGAAATATAAAAACCCATAGTTCCTAACAAAGGAGTCAGATCAAAATTTTATAATAAAGATCGAACTCTTCCCTATACTAACTTGCATAGGCAACTTCACTATAGTGAAGATTACAGTATTTATATTATAAATCATTATAAATTATAAAATTATAATGAAGAACGACCTCTTGCCTATACTAAATTTTATATGCCGCTTAATTATAGTATAGGTTAGTAATTCAACAGATAGCTTGGCACTGGAACATCGTAGAGAATTGTTCAATGGCTCATTTTAAAGGAAATTACAAACACATATACTAATAACCCTAACAGGCTCGTTTTCGCCATAATTGAAAAATATTGCTTTTCCTTCGCTGTTGATAGGTATGCTTGTAGATATATTTTTATTGCTGCTACATAAACTGCAATTTCTCCTTCCAAAATTAATATACGAATTTTCTAAGAAGTACGCCTCCGTATATTCACTGTGTTGTCGAACATTTTCCATTGCATCTATAAACTGTTCCGCAGTTGCCAATCCATACCTTGGAAGCTTTTCATTAAACTGACAACATTTCTTTTGGATATTACTATGAAGCTTTGCCAAAGCATTTCTAGCCGACTTTTCAACAGCATCCGCTCTTTCAAAGAGAGCCTATGATTATGCGTTTTTTTATTTCTTAACATTGGACGTGATCGTCTCTTACTAGGTTGGTAGCTACTGCTGTAACCCTGATATGACAACTTCTTTAATACGAAGTGCCCTGGTATGGAAAAAAATAATACATTGTGCCAACATCGTTCTTTACTTGGGAAGCGCGATTGCGCTGCCTATGATTTTACTATATAAACGCTCCACACTCCTATACACACCTTTCAGTTAGCATGGTGGTCTTTGTAGTTCAATTACTATAGGCTATAGTTCGTTCTTTAATATAAAAGCGATTCTAAACTGAAAAACTAACTCAGTCCAATATATGCAATGGTGTGCTTTTCTAATGATCGTCCTTTAATATAAATTTTCAACATTTTCCGAGCACAGTAATCACAGACAAAGAATGAATCTATGACATCCTCTTTCCAACCTGTACATTGAATTAGTTTTTCTCTGTCATCTTTGGGTATGTCCTGTTGTAGGTGTTCTAAAATCGTGGCCATCATTACATCAAAACCTTTCTTATTTGAAAGGGATCTTAGACTCTTCAATTGGTATTTTGTCTTTATCTGCTCACAACTGTCACAATGCATTGTGGGGTATACATCCCTAATGTTAGCTACCTTATCAAGGCTCTCACCAAATAATTTTATTATTGTATTTTCATCCACAGAAACTCTAATATTGCTATCACCGTAAATGAAGTCTTGACTATTATTACGACAGAGTCTACTTGACACTTCTTCTATGTAATGACTTAGTTCCTTGTACGAGCCCTCGACTTTTAGTAGATTAATATGTTGTATAATGTTACATTTTGATACTGCCTTATATACGCTATTAATGAAACAGTTCAAGACAGGAAAATGTGGAGCTAGTGCCCTTAGAGAACGCAAATAGCTCTGACATCCCTCATTTGGGCTACAGTATAACGAATGCCCATGCTTTCTTGTGTCCCTGTAATTGATTTCACAATAATCCAAGCCGCCAAGGTAGAAATTAACCACTTTGTCAGTTGAAAATTTTAATGCTATATTATTTTCAAGGATATCAAAAAGAATTTGACATAATTCAATGTCCGTCGGATAGAGCTTGCAGATATCAGGGTGACATTGCCAAGTAACCTGCTGCCCAATTTTTGGTATTGAATGTTTACTCAGATTGTTATAGGTGACTTCAGCCATCATAATTTCCTTGTCAGATCTAGTTTTAGAGCATTTTTCAATAGTTGTCTCGTACTTTTCAGGACAGTTTGTTCTACTACACAGATAATTTTTTGCCAAATATTCAGTAGAACTAAACGAACTGTTTAAAACACAGTTAGAAATGCTTTTTTCTTGAGTCGGTGTTCCAGGAATTTGTTCTAAATCATTAGTCTTACAAACACATTTACTAATAACCCTAACAGGCTCGTTTTCGCCATAATTGAAAAACATTGCTTTTCCTTCGCTGTTGATAGGTATGCTTGTATATATATTTTTATTGCTGCTACATCAACTGCAATTGCTCCTTCCAAAATTAATATACGAGTTTTCTAAGAAGTACGCCTCCGTATATTCACTGTGTTGTCGAACATTTTCCATTGCATCTATAAACTGTTCCGCAGTTGCCAATCCATACCTTGGAAGCTTTTCGTTAAACTGACAACATTTCTTTTGGATATTACTATGAAGCTTTGCCAAAGAATTTCTAGCCGACTTTTCAACAGCATCCACTCTTTCAAAGAGAATTTTAATCTGTAATTTTGAATACTTTTTGTGATCCCGATAAAACATGCGTAAAATGTTTCTCAATTTACAAAGATCAGCCTGCATTTTTGCCATCTTCTTGTATTTCTGAATGTAATTTTTCCCTTTGTCCTTATGCGTTCTTCGGTACAACCTCGCAGAGAATTTAATTTTTTCATTATAGATTTTGTCACCCCAGTAACGCTCCTTGATCTTTTGTTTGGCTGTCTCAATTTTTGCATGTCTATAATCTTCATCATTGTGATAACACATCTTGCTGTTTTGTTTTGCTCTCTCAATTATTACTTCTCGATACGCCTGGTCGGTTGAATACCTTTGTTTTGCTCTCTCAATTATTACTTCTCGATACGCCTGGTCGGTTGAATACCTTTGTTTTGCTCTCTCAATTTTTACTTCTCGATGAGCCTGGTCGGTTGAATACCTTTGCTTTTCTCTTTTCAAGATACTATCTCTGTTGTTTGTGTAGTACTGTTTTTTCAAATTGCGTATAGCTTGCTTCGATCTAACCATTATTCTAATCAAGAATGAGAGAATTTACATCTTTGTTATTCTTAAGTAGTAATTATGACGTCACGGCGTAATGATTTTATTGACGTCAAGGCGCAATGATATTATTTCATGACGTCATCAGAAACAACAATATAATTTCGTGTTTTTCTATTCACGTCATAGCTCTAATATAAAGCTACGACATTCATTATTTATCTAGTAGGGTTTCAGGCAAGGTAGTTCTAATGATGTACTTTTGTTTTGATCTCACTCTATTTTTAGGAGTTTTGTTATATTTCTTAGCATGGGACTGATCGTCTCTTACTAGGTTGCTAGCTACTGCTGCAACCCAAATTCACATATATATTTATTTATGAGAGGCAGCCTGGCCGAGTGGTCTAAGACACTGGTGTTAGCCACCAGTCTCTTTGGAGGCGTGGGTTCAAATCTTACCGCTGGTATACGATTATGTTTGAAAGACTGCAGTGTGAAAGACATTAAAAATGCAGTTTTTGGTGGAAAAATTTATTTTCTTTTTTAAATAATTTATTTTAGTTACTATAGATTTTTAGCCCAATTAATTTCCTTTAAAATGAGCTATTGAACAACCCTCTACAATGTTCCAGTGCCAAGCTATCTGTGGAAAAGAAAAAAAAAGAAAAGAGAAAAAAATATCCCGTTTGGGGAGAATAACGTGGTTAAAGTCAATTTTCTTGATTTTCAAGCCAATATATTTCCCTTGCTGTTCACGCCAAGGGACAGAAAGTTTCCTATACAGGGGTTTCGGACAGGGCGGTTCTAATGGTGTACTTTTTGTTTTGATCTGACTCCTTTGTTAGGAACTATGGGTTTTTATATTTCTTAACATTGGACGTGATCGTCTCTTACTAGGTTGCTAGCTATCGCTGCAACCCGGATTAATGGGGTTAAAAACTTTTTGTAATTAAAGCAAATTATTATTATTACATTAACAAATTTTTATAATAAAGATCGAACTCTTCCCTATACTAACTTGCATACGCAACTTCACTATAGTTAAGATTACAGTATTTATATTATACAGCATTATAAATTATAAAAGGTTCAAATGTTCGAAGATTATAGAGTTTTCCCACACCGGGAATCGAACCCGAGCCTATTAAGTGAAAGTTAACTATCCTAGCCGCTAGACCATATGGAACCATAAAGAAGTTTGATTTAAGAGCCATATGCATATTGTTATTTCACCATACCAATTATAATAAGGCCAAAACAAAATCGTCGACTTGCAACCTTACTTTTTACACATTAGTTAAATCTTCATCAGGCTTAAAAAATGTTTTGCTAGTTTTACATGAAAGAACGAACCTTAGCCCATAGTAGCAGAAATAAGAATATCTACGTCCAATGTTAAGAAATATAAAAACCCATAGTTCCTAACAAAGGAGTCAGATCAAAACAAAATGTACACCATTAGAACCGCCTTGTCCGAAACCCCTGTATAGGAAACTTTCTGTCACTTGGCTTGAACAGCAAGGGAAATATATTGGCTTGATTATAATAAAGAACGACATCTTGCCTATACTAAATTTTATAGGCAACTTAACTTTAGAGTATAGGCTAGTATATTCAAATTTTCCATTAATAGACGATCATTGGAATAATCCGAGTTGCAGGGGTAGCTAGCAATCTAGTAAGAGACGATCACTTCCAATGTTAAGAAATATAAAAACCCATAGCTCCTAAAAAAGGAGTCAGATCGAAATAAAAAGTACACCATTATCCGGGTTGCAGCGGTAGCTAGCAACAAAGTAAGAGACGATCACGTCCAATGTTAAGAAATATAAAAACCCATAGTTCCTAAAAAAGGAGTCAGATCAAAACAAAAAGTACACCATTAGAACCGCCTTGTCCGAAACCCCTGTATAGTAAACTTTCTGTCCCTTGGCTTGAACAGCAAGGGAAATATATTGGCTTGAAAATCAAGAAAAGTGGCAGCTACTACAACATTCTGCCTAAACGGGATATTTTTTTATATTTTCTTTCTTTTCCACAGATAGCTTGGCTTTGGAACATCGTAGATTGTTGTTCAATGGCTCATTTTAAAGGAAATAAATTGGGTTAGAAATCTATAGTAACTAAAATAAATTTTTCCACCAACAACTGAATTTTTGATGTCTTTTCACACTGCAGTCTTTCAAACATAATCGTATACCAGCGGTAAGATTTGAACCCACGCCTCCGAAGAGACTGGTGGCTAACACCAGTGCCTTGGACCACTCGGCCAGGCTGCCTCTCATAATTTGGGTTGCAGCAGTAGCTAGCAACCTAGTAAAAGACGATCAGTCCAATGCTAAAAAATATAAAAACCCAAAACTCCTAAACATAGAGCCAGATCAAAGCAAAAGTTTACACGCCCATTGTAACTGATATGTGGTGGTTCCAGGGGTAGCTGCAAGATATCCATATTGCAGTGGTATCCGAGTTGCAGCGGTAGCTAGAAAGCAAGTAAGAGACGATCAGTCCAATGCTAATTATGATAAGGAACAAATTATAAACTTAGTTAGCTGTCTGATTCTTTGAGGATCGTCTTTTACTATTCCAAAGAAGAAAAAGCCGTAGGCTTTTTCCTGTTTGTAATCCATGTTGCAGCGGTAACTTGATAATCCGTATTGCAGCGGTAGCTAGCAACCTAGTAAGAGATGATCACGTCCAATGTTAAGAAATATAAAAACCCATAACTCCTAAAAAAGATCAAAACAAAATTACATCCGGGTTGCAGCGGTAGCTAGCAACCTAGCAAGAGACGATCACGTCCAATGTTAAGAAACATAAAAACCCATAGTTCTTAAAAAAAGAGTCAGATCAAAACAAAAAGTACACCATTAGAACCGCCTTGTCCGAAACCCCTGTATAGTAAAATTTCTGTCCCTTGGCTTGAACAGCAAGGGAAATATATTGGCTTGAAAATCAAGAAAAGTGGCAGCTACTACAACATTCTGCCTAAACGGGATATTTTTTTCTTTTTTTTCTTTTTTTGTATCCAGAGATAGCTTGGCACTGGAACATCGTAGAGGGTTGTTCAATAGCTCATTTTAAAGGAAATTAATTGGGTTAAAAATCTATAGTAACTAAAATAAATTATTTCTAAAAGAGAATAAATTTTTCCACCAAAAACTGCATTTTGATGTCTTTTCACACTGCATCCGGGTTGCAGCGGTAGCTAGCAACCTAGTAAGAGACGATCACCTCCAATGTTAAGAAATATAAAAACCCCCAACTCCTAAAAAAAGAGTCAGATCAAAACAAAAAGTACACCATTAGAACCGCCTTGTCCGAAACCTCTGTAAAGGAAACTTACCGCCCTTTGGCTTGAATAACAAAGAAAATATATTGGCTTGAAAATCAAGCAAATTGACTTTTACCCCGTTATTCTCCACAAACGGGATATTTTTTTCTTTCCGCTTGATTTTCCTTCTCAGCTTGCTGGGCACTGGAAAATCATAGAGAGCTGTATAATAGCTCATTTTAAAGGAAATTGCAACATCTAGTGTCTTTTGTAATTAAAAATAAAATACTTTTTAAAGTAGAATCAATTTTGTCAAAAAATTGCATTTTTGATGTATTTTCATGCTGAAGTCTTTTCAAAGATATTTGAATTTTGAAGCAATCAAACAGTTCATGGTAATGAACTCTATAGTAATAATAGCTACTTGTCTCAATAGTAACCGAAACTCCTGGAACCAAAATTTTCTTTTTTGGCTTAATCGCTAAAATTATTATGTAAACTGCAAAAATATCTATGATGCCTAATCAGTAATAGTAATTTCTTAATTTAAACAACAAAAATACATGAAAATTTTATAATTAGTTTTACTTTTTTTCTCCTGGAAGAAATTTTTTTTCATCTCAGTTCAAAGTTATTATTGTATCCTGGAACCAAACTTTTTTTGGTTTGTAACCCGTAAAGTACGTATCTCCATATTATTGTCTTATAATTGCAATTATTTTAGTTTTCAGTCCGGAATCGCTAAACTTATTATGTAAACTGCAAAAATATTTATGGTGTCTAACCAATAATACTAATTTTGTAATTCAAACAAGATAAATACCTGAAAATTTAAAAATTAGTTTTTTTTTATGCTGGGTTTTAGATACTCGACACGGGGTATTGTGTACTTAATAATTTTAAACCTTGAAAAAATATGGTCTCGCTTGAAAGGAAAAAAAGAAAGAATAACCAAAAAACTATCAAAATAGAGCAATCCAAATATCTACTAATAAAAAACTTTACTACACAAAAAATAAAGCTAACATCCTGAAATATAAGACAAGTTTATTTAAAAGAGATAAAAATGCCACCGAACGCAATAAAGCTCAAGAACGCGTAAGGATTGCTACTAAGATGTCTTGTGATCCAGAATTTAAGAAAATGAAATATGACAGAGCAAAACAGAGGTATGTTACGGATCAGGGGTATCGAGAAGGGAAAATTGAGACAGCCAAACAAAAGAGCAAGGAACGGTATGATAACGATATAGATTACCGAAACAAACATAAGAAAAAAGTTGCTACCAGAATAATGGGTAGATACTGGGTTGACAAAAGCTATAATGAAAAAATTAAATTCTCTGCGAGGTTGTACCGAAGAACGCATAAGGACAAAGGGAAAAATTACATTCAGGAATACAAGAAGATGGCAAAAATGCAGGCTGATCTTTGTAAATTGAGAAACATTTTACGCATGTTTTATCGGGATCACGAAAATTATTCAAAATTACAGATTAAAATTCTCTTTGAAAGAGCGGATGCTGTTGAAAAGTCGGCTAGAAATGCTTTGGCAAAGCTTCATAGCAATATCCAAAAGAAATGTTGTCAGTTTAATGAAAAGCTTCCAAGGTATGGACTGGCAACTGCGGAACAGTTTATAGATACAATGGAAAATGTTCGACAACACAGTGAATATACAGAGGCGTACTTCTTATAAAGTTCGTATATTAAATTTGGAAGGAGCAATTGCAGTTTATGTAGCAGCAATAAAAATATATATACAAGAATACCTATCAACAGCGAAGGAAAAGCAATGTTTTTCAATTATGGCGAAAACGAGCCTGTTAGGGTTATTAGTATTGTGTTTGTAAGACTAATGATTTAGAACAATCCGGGTTCCAGCTGTAGCTAGCAACCTAGTAAGAGACGATCACGTCCAATGTTAAGAAATATAAAAACCCATAGTTCCTAACAGAGGAGTCAGATCAAAACAAAAAGTACACCATTAGAACCGCCTTGTCCGAAACCCCTGTATAGGAAACTTTCTGTCCCTTGGCTTGAACAGCAAGGGAAATATATTGGCTTGAAAATCAAGAAAAGTGGCAGCTACTACAACATTCTGCCTAAACGGGATATTTTTTTCTTTTTTTTTCTTTTATAATAAAGATCGAACTCTTCCCTATACTAACTTGCATAGGCAACTTCACTATAGTTAAGATTACAGTATTTATATTATACATCATTATAAATTATAAAAGTTTCAAATGTTCGAATATTATAGAGTTAAAAATTTTCCCACACCGGGAATGGAACCCGGACCTGTTAAGTGAAAGTTAACTATCTTAGCCACTACACCATATGGGACCATAAAGAAGTATGATTTAAGAGCCATATGCATGTTATTATTTCACCATACCAATTATAATAAGGCCAAAACAAAATCGTCGACTTGCAACCTTACTTTTGACACATTAGTTAAATCTTCATCAGACTTAAAAAATGTTTTGCTAATTTTACATCCGGGTTGCAGCGGTAGCTAGCAACCTAGTAAGAGACGATCACGTCCAATGTTAAGAAATATAAAAACCCATAGTTCCTAAAAAAGGAGTCAGATCAAAAAGTACACCATTAGAACCGCCTTGTCCGAAACCCCTTCAAGGGAAACTTACTGCCCTTTGGCTTGAATAACAAAGAAAATATTATAATATAGAACGACCTCTTGCCTATATTAAACTTTGTAGGCCTTATTATAAAGAACGACCTTTTGCCTATACTAAATTTTATAGGCCACTTTACTATAGTATAGGCTAATACAGTTATATTTAAAGTCAATATATTCAAATTTTCCATTAAAAGAAAATCATTGGAATAAAAAACCATTACATACATTTGATTTAGTTAGCTACTTGATTGTCTGTGGTTCGTCTCTTACTATTTCAAAGGAGAAAAAGCCGTAGGTTTTTTCCTGTTTTACAATAAGGAACAATTTGTAAAGCACAGATGGGTTCGTCGATTTCACAACTGGATTTGCAATTGTATACAGCCATTGTTTTCTACCTGCACTCGAGAACTTGATCCGCTTAAAGGTGTACTTTGCGCATCTTGGTAATTCTAAATCATTTAGATGTTTGCCATCTTTCACTTGCCACATAGTTCCTGATCCATTTGCGGCAACGCTGCAAATTTTCTGTCCATCTTCAGTAATATCTATATCACTTATTAATTCATTATGCACCAATATTTCTCGAATTAGGACCATACCAGGGAATGAATAGATCTTGATGGAACCATCTTCACAACCAACTGCTAAAAAAGTACCGTCTGGAGATATTCTCAGCCGAGTCACACAACTAGATGCACAGACCACTTCAGAACTAAGTGTCACAGCAGAGTATTCTATGGGACGGATGTCTTCAATTCCATTGGCCAAAGAGTCCGCTTGTTTCCTCCTTCTAGAAATTTTACAAATCATACATTGTTTGCTTAGTCCAACAACAATGAATTTTTCGTTGTCTTTTTAAAATATGACCTTAGTATCTGCTTGACCATAGTATCCCGTAGACTTTGGACAACCGGAGTGAATAATTTTGCTACCATTCCTAGCTAATTTATCTATTACGGGTTGCCTCCCCGTAGTAGCATAATATTTGTAGGCATGAATATATAATGAGTCGGTGGTAATAGGCTTGAGATTGTCTGTGCAGGATTTCGACTCTTGTCGATAGAAGAGCATCGCCAAGTGCTGAAAACCATGTTGTGACCAAGATGGGCCCAGGATTGCACAAAGCCTCCATTCATGGAGGTCCCAGGGACTTCTTGCTGTCCGGTTCTAAGCCGGCTTAAGCACTTCGCTGTAGACTTGAGAAGATATGTGATCCCCGTCCTGCACTGGTATCCGGGATCATTGCTTTTCCTGAGGCGAAAAAAATTTCAAATATTTAAAGAACATGAAAATTGGAACTTGGAATGTTACGACATTAAAAAATGACTATCGTATCGACATTTTGACTGACGAATTCAGACGATTCGAACTGAATTTATTAGGAGTTTCAGAAACTCATATCCCAGGGGTAGGAAGCATGAAATTAGGTGATATAGAATTTGTTTACTCAGGCAGGAAGGATGGGGTACATAGACAGGGAGTAGGGCTCATGATGAATAAGGAAGCTGCTAAGTCTTGTTTAGGCTGGGAAGGTATTAATAATAGAATACTAATTGCTCATTTTATGACTAGAAAGTTCAGGGTATCAGTTATAGTAGTATACGCCCCTGTAGAACCGACTGATGGAGATACTAGTGACTCAGATGAATTTTACTTACAGTTACAGGAGCAAATAGACAAGGTCCCAGGTAGAAATATGATGTTATTACTGGGAGATTTTAACGCCCAGGTTGGTGGAAATAAGGACAGATGGTATCCCAGCTTAGGTAAATTTGGTGTAGGAAAAGAAAATAGTAATGGATACAGACTTTTGCAATTTTGTAGGTATAACAATCTAGTTATAACCAATACGGTGTTTGGTCATAAAATGGCTCATAAGCTAACATGGTATTCACGTGATGGTAAGACAGCAAACCTTATTGATTATGTTATAGTAAACCGAAGACTGGCAGGATCAATACAAGATACTAGGGTATATAGGAGTGCTGTTATTGATGTTAAAAGTAAAGATCACCATCTAGTAGTGTCAAGGGTTAATTTAAAGCTGAAATATCGGAAGGATAATTACCTCCCGGGAAGTTATGATGTTAGGAGACTCCAGGATGAGAATTTGAGAGAAACTTTCCAGGAACAGTTGAATACTAAACTTGAAAGTTTAAAATTTGATAATGTAGAAGATGGTTGGAATAATTTTAGAAAAATAATTTGTGAAGTTGCTGAAGGTGTATTAGGGAAGAAAGCTAGAACTGCAGCTAAGAATGTTAGTGAAAAAGCTTTATGTTTAATAGAAAGGAGAAAGGACTTGTACAAGAATTATCTGAGTGATAGATCGCATGAAAACAAAAAAAAATGTAAAGAAAGGGGAGAAAGCATTAAAATATGAACTAAGGAGCTGTGAAGTGGAGGCCATGGATAAAATTGCCGAGCATTTAGAAGAGGCAGCTAGACGGCATAATAGTAAAATATTGTACCGGCACGTTAACAAATTGAGAGGTAGTAGTCAATCCGGACTTGTCCCAGTTAAAGATAGGAATGGGGTGGCAATTAGCGATAAGGAAAAAGCTAAAGCGAGATGGGCCGAACATTTTGAGAACTTGCTTAACCGAGACAGAGTTGCAGGAAAAAATATAGAGGAAAATGAAAAAGTTTGTGATACCTTGGATGTGAAGGAAGATTTGTTTTGTGAGGAGGAATTAGCAACAGTACTAAAAGGATTAAAGAATAATAAGGCTCCAGGTGCTGATAGGGTAGTAAATGAGTTTCTTAAATATGGTGGCTCTGAGGTTAGAAATAAGTTATTGAAGATTATGAATATGATTTTTGAAAAAGGGGAAGTACCTAACGATTTTAGGAAAACCTTAATTAAGCCACTTTATAAGAAAGGTGATAAAAGTGAGTGTGGTAATTATCGAGGCATTAGTCTGGTCTCTATAGGTAGCAAATTGCTTAGTAATATGATACTTTTTAGACTGAGAGATGCTTTGGACAAAGTTTTAAGAGAAGAGCAGTGCGGTTTTAGAAAAGGTAGAGGATGTGTTGACCAAATTTTCACTCTTAGGTTAATAATTGAGAAGTGCCTAAGTTTTCAAACACCTTTGGTCCTTAGTTTTATAGATTATGAGCAAGCGTTCGATTCTGTTGATAGAGGAGCTTTAGTAAAGGTTTTATCCTTGTATGGTATACCAGACAAATACATTAAAGTGATTAGTGCTATGTACGAGAATAACACTGCTGCGGTTAAGGTAGGAAATGAGGTTAGCAGCTGGTTTTGTATTAAATCAGGAGTTAAGCAGGTTGTGTTCTATCCCCCTTTATATGGATTATTTTGATGGACTTTGTTTTAAGGAGCACAGGAAAGGCAATGGGAGACCACGGAATCACATGGGGAGGAAAAAATCTCCTAGACTTGGATTATGCTGATGATTTAAGCATCCTAGATGAAAGTGTGAGCAAAATGAATGAAGTTTTAGAGGTTTTGCGAGTTTAGGGTGCTAGTATTGGTTTGAAAATTAATGTTAGGAAGACTAAGTCACTAAGGCTAGGAATAAGTGAAGATGAAAAGGTGACGTTGAGTAATGAAAAGATTGATCAGGTGGGAAGCTTCACTTACCTTGGTAGTATTATTAGTAAAGATGGTGGGAGCAGTGAAGATGTTAAAAATAGAATAGCCAAGGCTCAGGGTGTTTTTTCACAGTTAAAAAAAGTCTGGAAGAATAGGGAGATAAGTCTGCAAACCGTGATTAGAATATTAGAAGCTACAGTGATGACAGTGGTCAAATATGGCTCTGAAGCATGGACGCTCCAAAAAGCGGATGAAGATTTGCTAGATGTTTTCCAGAGAAATTGCTTAAGGATTGTTCTGGGTACCTGGCTGACCCAGAAAACCTCTAATTTATTGTTTCTCAAAATTTTCGCGTCTTGTAAATTCTCTCAAAATTTTTAATTATTTGTTTCTTCTATCACATACAATAATTTTGGTACTTTTGAAATTTCTGTTAAAAAATTAGAAAGCTAAAAACTAATTGTGCCAAAGAACATTTTGTTCTTCATGATATGCATTGATGACATCATACGGCTGTGAATCCAAACGAAAGTAAACAGCAACATAAAAAAATATAAATATTCTCCAGAACTACTGATGACACATTTATGTCGACTTTTGTCAACGTTTTAGATGATGGGGCTTTTTTACAGGGAAAGGTCGCAAGCCCCTCGCCCAACCTTTCAGCTGCTGAGATTGAAGCCTCGCATTACCAGATAACTTCAGTAAAACAGGAAAGTGTTAAAACAGAAAACGAGTAGAAATCTCTGTATGTTCTCTATAACTTCAAATAAAAATATAATTTTGTCTTTTTGTATATATGACAATGTAAAAGTATTATTTTCATCAAGATACCCCAGTTTTTGCTACTGTCTTAGCTTTTTTCTGATTTGTATGTAAATTGTCTTCTACTAATACCTTTCATTGACTACTTCAAACCTTATTGAATCCCGTCACAAGCACTGGATTATTTTGATAGATGAATTATAACAAAAACTTTGGCTACTCTACGACTGGGTCTTTGCTGACAAGAAAAAACAACAACAGAAAACAGAAGAAAGAAGACACGTCACTGCTTACCAGCGAAAGTGATTTTCCTTGTTGCTAAATGTGGGGGACTGTAATTGTCTTACATGCGGGTTTCGGCTATGGTGATTCCAATAGCACAATTTTCATTTCGATGTGACACCATCTATTTGGGGTTTCAGGCTATTTTTCTAAATTCCCATAAATTTGTTTTCGCAACATACTTTTGCCGCTGAGAATAATCGAAATAATAATAATCTCCTGAATTAGATTGAAATGGAAATTCTTCATTGACAGTTTTCTTTTTAAAACACTTTTTTATTTTTCTCGGTTACTATCGACGAGACTTGGTTCTATACTTGGTTGCGGCAGATGCCTCAACCATGATTCGTTGCTAAAAACTGTTTACCTTATGAGGTTCCAATGCCCGAACTTTAAATGGGAGCACAACTACATTTTTAACTTGAACAAAACTTTAGCTTTAAGATCAGAACCAGGAAGTTTACCCTTTCCTCCTTTGCAAATTTATTTCTTCTTGTGACTTTTCTTGTTATTTTCCATAGCAAAACCCTTTCAAAACGCCACTGCCTCTTTGAGTCACCGATAAAACTATAGGACATAGCTCATTTTTTTATTCTTGTAAATTTATAATAAATCAGACACATCATACGAGTACTTTAGACTATTTTGTAACTTGTGTCTGCAAGTCTTCTTTTTTTGGTCTTCAATTTTTCTTGAGGCACAGAAGTTTCATCTATGAGACTACTGTTCAATTTTTCAGACTATTTAGAGGCAGCTCTATTTGTTTGCTGTTTCAAATCTGTGTAACAAAAACAGCGAGATAAATGGTACGATACTTGTAAATAAATATTATATCAATCCTCACGTGAGAATTCTATTAAATGAAGACGAAAATAAACTCATTTTGTGTGGAGACAAAATATAAAACTCGTTCTAAATAACAATAATAAAAAAATTAAGTACAAATAGCACTAGATCTAGAGATTTCCTGTAAAATGAGCCATTAAACAACTCTCTACGATGTTCCAGTGCCAAGCTATCTGTGGAAAAGAAGAAGAAGAAAGAAAAAAATATCCCGTTTGTGGAGAATAACATGGTTAGTCAATTTTCTTGATTTTCAAGCCAATATATTTTCTTTGTTATTCAAGCTAAAGGGTGGTAAGTTTCCTTTATAGGGGTTTCGGACAAGGCGGTTCTAATGGTGTACTTTTTGTTTTGATCTGACTCTTTTTTTAGGAGTTAGGGGTTTTTATATTTCTTAACATGGACGTGATCGTTTCTTACTAGGTTGCTAGCTACCGCTGCAACCCGGATACTAGGTTGCTGGCTACCGCTGCAACCCGGATTACTCCAATGATCGTCTTTTAATGAATCTTTATTATAATTCTTTACTATAACAACCAGAATGACGTCAGTTACAACTTGGGTTTCTTTTTATGCTATATCATTACAAACAGGAAAAAGCCTACGGCTTTTTCTTCTTTGAAATAGTAAGAGACGATCATAAGGCAATCAAGTAGCTATCTAAGTCCAATGTATGCAGTGGTATGTTATTCCAATGATCGTATTTTAATGTAATTTTCTTGATTTTCAAGCCAATATATTTCCCTTGCTGTTCAAGCCAAGGGACTGAAAGTTTCCAATACAGGGATTTCGGACAAGGCGGTCCTAATGGTGTACGTTTTGTTTTGATCTGACTCATTTTTTAGGAACTATGAGTTTTTATATTTCGTAACATTGGACGTGATCGTCTCTTACTAGGTTGCTAGCTACCGCTGCAACCCGGATAATTGACAAACACCATTTATGATGAGCTATATTGGTCTTTATGTAATAATGTAACGTCTCTTACTAGGTTGCTAGCTACCACTGCACCCCGGATTGTTTGTTCTTTAGTAATTTTCAGATATATCCTTTATGTAAAAAAAGAAAAAGAAAGAAAAAAATATGCCATTTAGGCAGAATGTTGTAGTAGCTGCCACTATAGGAAAGAGTTCGTTCTTTATTATAATATTTCTTGACGTCATGGCGTTATGATATTATTTCATGACATCTACAGAAACAACAACATAATGTTGTGTTTTTCTATTCACGTCATAGCTCTAATAAAACTATGACGACATTCATTATTTATCTAGTAGGGTTTCAGACAAGGTGGTTCTAATGATGTACTTTTGTTTTGATCTGACTCTATGTTTAGGAGTTTTTATATTTCTTAGCATTGGACTGATCGTCTCTTACTAGGTTGCTAGCTACTGCTGCAACCCGGATTCACATATATATTTATGAGAGGCAGCCTGGCCGAGTGGTCTAAGGCGCTGGAGTTAGTCACCAGTCTCTTCGGAGACGTGGGTTCAAATCTTACCGCTGGTATATACGATTATGATTTATGTACAAAAATCAAATATCTTTGAAAAGACTGCAGCATGAAAAGACATCAAAAATGCAGTTTTTGGTGGAAAAATTTATTCTCTTTTAGAAATAATTTATTTTAGTTACTAAAGATTTTTAACCCAATTAATTTCCTTTAAAATGAGCCATTGAACAACTCTCTACGATGTTCCAGTGCCAAACTATCTGAGGAAAAGAAAGAAAAAATAAGAAAGAAAAAATATTCCGTTTGTGGAGAATAAAGTGGTTAAAGTCAATTTTCTTGATTTTAAAGCCAATATATTTCCCTTGTTGTCCAAGCCAAATGACAGAAAGTTTCCTATACAGGGGTTTAGGACAAGGCGGTTCTAATGGTGTACTTTTTGTTTTGATCTGACTCCTTTTTTAGGAGCTATGGGTTTTTATATCTTCTTAACATTGGACGTGATCGTCTCTTACTAGGTTGCTAGCTACCGCTGCAACCCGGATTGTTAGCTATCGCTGCAACCCGGATATTAGGAGGTATCGGTTATTATATTTCTTAGTGTAGGACGTGATCGTCTCTTACTATATTTGATCTGAATCTTTTTTGAGGAGTTACGAGTTACTGGGGTTTTTACTATGGGGCGTGATCGTCTCTTACTAGGTTGCTAGCTACCGCCGCAACCCGTATAACAACAGGGATTTCCAGGTAATAATTTTTTTCTCACTTATAAGTTTTCAAGCGACTCAAAGCATAACATAACTCATTTTAAATGTAGAACTCTTTCTGATTGATTACAAACAGGAAAAAGCCTACAGATTTTTCTTCTTTGAAATAGTAAGAGACTAGCCTCAAACAATCAAACAGCTAACTAAATAAAATGTCTGTAATGGTTTTTTATTCGAATGGTCGTCTTTTAATGGAAAATTTTAATATATTGGCCTGAAATATAACTGTACTAGACTACACTATAGTTAATTGGCCTATAAAATTTAGTAGAGGCAAGAGGTCGTTCTTAATTATAATCTTTTAATATAAATCTAGTAAATTTATCATTTACTATAGGCAACAATTCGTTCTTTAACATAAACTACTGCTGCAACTCGGATTCACATATATAGTTATGGGAGGCAGCGTGGCCGAGTGGTCCAAGGCGCTGTTGTTAGCCACCAGTCTCTTCGGAGGCGTGGGTTCAAATCTTACCGCTGGTATACGATTATGATTTATGTGCAAAAATCAAATATCTTTGAAAAGACTGCAGTATGAAAAGACATCAAAAATGCAGTTTTTTGTGGAAAAATTTATTCTCTTTAAGAAATAATTAATTTTAGTTACAAAAGATGTTTAACCCCATTAATTTCCTTTAAAATGAGAGATTGAACAACTCTCTACGATGTTCCAGTGCCAAGCTATCTGTGGAAATGGAAAAAAAGAAAAAAATATGCCGTTTAGGCAAAATGTTGTAGTAGCTGCCACTTTTCTTGATTTTCAAGACAATATATTTCCCTTGCTGTTCAAGCCAAATAACAGAAAGTTTACTATACAGGGGTTTCGGACAAGGCGGTTCTAATGGTATACTTTTTGTTTTGATCTGACTATTTTTTTAGGAGTTATGGGTTTTTATATTTCTTGACATTGGACGTGATAGGTTGCTAGCTACCGTTGCGACCCGGAAACATGATACCGATGAAAATTACATTATCCCTATTTTTTTAGTTACCCATGGGCTAGATGTCGTTCTTTACTATATTCTACAACCCGAACTAGGATGCTAACTACTGCTGCAACCCGGATTCAGCTATATCCGAAAAAACTTACATAGATTCCACTATAATGAACTATATCGATACTTTATATAATTGCAAAAGGTTTCTATATGCAGCAATTTTCTGTAAAATGAGCCATTACACAGCTCTTTATTATGACCACGAACAGTTTGATTTAATACTTCAGTTACTATGGGTTGCAGTTGGTTCCTTATTGTAAACCGTTCCTTAAGGAAATGAAATTTTATTATGGAGTTACTATGGGCTAGAGTTCGTTCCTTAATGTAAAATTAAAGGAAACTAATTGGGTTAAAAGTCTTTTGTAATTAAAAAATATTATCTTTAAAATAGAATCAGCTTTTTTACGAAAACTGCATATTTCATATTAAAGATTGATCATTGACGTCATAATCGTATACCAGCGGTGGGATTTGAACCCGCGCCTCCGAAGAGACTGGTGGTCTCTTCGGAGGCGCGTCACTTACTAGCCACCTAGTAAGAGACGATCACGCCCAATGCTAAGAAATATAAAAACCCAGAACTCCTAAAAATAGATCAACACAAAAGTACCTCATTAGAACCATCTTGCCTGAAATTCTACTAGATAAATAATGAATGTCGTCATAGTTTTATTAGAACTATGACGTGAATAGAAAATTTTATATTAAAGGACGATCATTAGAAGAGCAAACCATTACGTATGTTGCACTTAGTTAGCTGCCAGATCTTTGAGGTTCGTCTCTTACTCTTCCAAAGAAGAAAAAGCCTTTGGCTTTTTCCTGTTTGTAGGGCTAGACTTCGTTCTTTACTATAAGAAAGAAAAAAACAAAAAAGAAAAAACTCGGCTACTACGAGATAGACTTTGGTCCTTACCGTAATTAACTTTTGATTGATATGAGTAAACTTGATGAAATTTCTTTATTTAAAATCAGCCTAAAAAGCCAATTCTTTTGATTTATCTATTGATATTAAAATACCTTTTTTAGAGTTTCTGTTACTATTGAGACGAGTCGCTCTTACAGTACAGTTCGTTTCCACGATTTGTTTGATTTACTAACCTATACTATAGTTAAGTGGCCTGTAAAATTTAGTATAGGCAAGAGGTCTTTCTTTATTATAATGTTTGATGTGAAACTACAAACAAGAAAAAGCCTATGGCTTTTTCTTAATTGGAATAGTAAGAAACGACCTGGCTACAAACTATGATTATGACATCATTGATCAATCTTTAACATGACATGTTCTTTACTGTAATGGTTTGTTCTTTTCTAGGTTTCAGCCATCTCTACAGCCATAATACTGACGGAAATTACATAATCCCTATTTATGTTTCAGTTAACATGGGCTAGGTGTCGTTCTTTATTGTAAATCAAATTTCTTGATTTTCAAGCCAATATATTTTCCTTGCTGTTCAATCCAAATGACAAAAAGTTTCCTATACAGGGGTTTCGGAGAAGGCGGTTCTAATGGTGTACTTTTTGTTTTGATCTGACTCCTTTTTTAGGAGCTATGGGTTTTTATTTTTCTTAACATTGGACGTGATCATCTCTTACTAGGTTGCTAGCTACCGCTGCAACCCGGAAGATCGTCTCGTACTAGGTTGCTAGCTACCGCTGTAACCCGGATTTGAACACAAACAGGAAAAAGCCTATGGCTTTTCTTATTTTGGAATAGTAAGAGACGAACTTCTGAGAATCAGGGAGCTAACTAAGTCCAATATTTGCCCTGGTTTTTTCTTTACTAGGTTTCAAAAATCTTCACAGCCATGATACCGATGAAACTTACATAATTCCTATTCATGATTAACTAGACTGATCTTTTATATAATATACCTTAGAGAAGCAGCTTTCAAAAGATGTTTGTTTGATTTCAGTTAACATGGGCATGTCGTTCTTTACTGTATACAAGATTAAAATTATTGCTCAGATACCATAACAAACACAAACAGGAAAAAGCCTATGGCTTTTCTTATTTGGAATAGTAAGAGACGAACTTCTGAGGTTCTTTATTATAATTCCTATACAGGGGTTTCTGACAAGGTGGCTCTAATGGTGTTCTTTTTGTTTTGATCTGACTCCTTTTTTAGGAGCTATGGTTTTTTTTTATTTCTTTATATTGGACGTGATCGTCTCTTACTAGGCTGCTAGCTGCCGCTGCAACCCTGATAATTAGCCACCAGTCTCTTCGGAGGCGTGGGTTCAAATCCTACCGCTGGTATACAATTATAACTTATGTAAAAAAGTCAAATATCTTTGAAAAGACTGCAGTATGAAAAGACATCAAAAATGCAGTTTTTAATTGAAAAATTTATTTTACTGTAATAGCTAATTAATTCCAATGTATTCAATGTTTGTTATTCCAATGATCATCTTTTAATGTAATTTGATCTGACTCCTTTTTTAGGAACTATGGGTTTTTATATTTCTTAACATTGGACGTGATCGTCTCTTACTAGGTTGCTAGCTACCGCTGCAACCCGGATAGCTAACTAATTCCAATGTATGCAATTGTTTGTTATTCCAATGACCGTCTTTTAATGTAATATCTATTGGTATTAAAATTCTCTTTTTAAAGAGTTTCGCTTACTATTGAGACGAGTTGCTCTTACTATACAGTTCTTACCACGAACTGTTTGAAAATATAATCGAGTGTTAACATTGTATTCACCTATTACTTCCTATATGGTTACTACCTACGATTATGACGATGTATCATATTGCAACTTTAATTAATGATGTCATAGTGCAAGTGGCTAGCTCGATCGGCTGTTAACCGAAAGGTTGGTGGCTCAAAGCCAGTCGGGGTCAATTTCTTTTAGTTTGGAATTCAGCTATCAATTAAACCATGATACCGACGATACTTACAAAATTACAATTTACAGTATCGATCCTTTATGTATGATCTCCTAATGACCGTCTTTTAATATAACTTCATTTACTATGGACTAAAGTTCGTACTTTAATGTAAGTAATGCGACCCAGATTGACAACCCAGATTATGTAAACCCTGATTACAAACAGGAAAAAGCCTACGGCTTTTTCTTCTTTGGAGTAGTAAGTGACGACTCTCAAAGAAACAGGGAGCTAACTAAGTCCAATGTATGCAACGGTTTGGTCTTCTAATGATCGTCTTTTAATATAATATTTTTCACCCCATTAATTTCCTTTAAAATGAGCCATTGAACAACTCTGTACGATATTCCAGTGTCAAGCTATCTGTGAAATTACTAACCTATACTTTAATTAAGTGGCGTATAAAATTTAGTATAGGCAAGAGATCGTTCTTTATTATATTTTCATCTGACTCCGTTTTTTAGAAGTTATGGGCTATTAAATTTCTTAGTTTTGGACGAGATCGTCTCTTTCTAGGTTGCTAGCTACCGCTACAACCTGGATTCGTAAGGAGAATTCATCATTTATATAATGATTTCTTATAATGCTTCAGTTACAATGGACTAAAATGTGTTATTTAATGCAATTCCCGGTATGGGAAAATATTACTTATGATGAATTTTTAACGAATATAGTTAAAATAATAATCCATATAATGATTCCTTTTATTACTTCAGGTACTATGAGCTACAGATAGTTCCTTAATGTAATAACCCAATTAATTTCCTTTAAAATGAGCTATTGAACAACTCTACGATTTTCCAGTGCCAATCTATCTGTGGAAAAGAAACAAAAAAAAATATGCCGTTTGTGGAGAATAACGTGGTTAAAGTCAATTTTCTTGATTTTCAAGCCAATATGTTTCCCTTGCTGTTCAAGCCAAATGACAGAAAGTTTCCTATACAGGGGTTTCGGACAAGGCGGTTCTAATGGTGTACTTTTTGTTTTGATCTGGCTCCTTTTTTAGGAGCTATGGGTTTTTATATTTCTTAACATTGGACGTGATCGTCTCTTACTAGGTTGCTAGCTACCGCTGCAACCCGGATTAAAAAATTATTATCATATCTTATATGTAACTTTTATTTTATAAGTCTTCGACAGTCTAATGGTAAGCATGTCCACTTGTTACCTGGGAGTAGGGGGTTCGATTCCCCGTCGGGGAGAACTTTTAATATGTTGAATTAAAAGCACTATCTTTTCAATTTAAAATTTAAAAAAGAAACTTGTTTATTTACATTCTAGCTAAAATAATGAAGATAATATGATCAGGGTTCAGTTTCTTTGGACTTGAGTTCGTTTTTTAACTATAAATACAAACAGGAAAAAGCCTACGGCTTTTTCTTCTTTTAAATAGTAAGAGACGAAACTCAAACAATCAAGTAGCTAACTAAGTCCAATGTATGGAATGGTTTTTTATTTCAGTGATCGTCTTTTAATGTAAATTTACTAACCTATACTATAGTTAAGTGGCCTATATAATTTAGTATAGGCAAGAGGTCGTTCTTTATTATAAATGCCGCTGCAACCCGGATAATTTGACAAGACATAGGTTACTAAGGGCAAGACTTCGTTCCTTACTATTATGCCGCGTGGAACCAATATGAATCTATTTTTGATTTTGATGTGTCGATTGGAATTTTAAAAAATAAAATAAAATCATTCCTTTTGGACATTTATTAGTCAAATATTATTTTATTTTTAATATATTCTCCTTATATTAATATTCTCTTCTTATTTTTCGATCTCTCTCGGATCTTGATATCCTTCTTCTTGTCCCATTGCTGGTTGAGAGTTGTTTATGTATCGTCGGGTGGGTGTCTGCCGTGGTGTGGTGAGTAATTAACCTTACATTTATTGATTTATTTATATTTGTTTGTGAAGTCTACCATTTTGAATGAAAATCCGTATATTTCTTTATTGTTTTTCTTTTTTATCTGTGCAAAACGAGCTTGTCTCACTGCCAGATATCTGTATATATTTAATGTCATTATGTATGAATGAATAATAAATGAGCCTGAACCTATGGGTTCAGTTCGTTCCTTATTGTAATGATAGGTATGCTTGTATATATATTTTTATTGCTGCTACATAAACTGCAATTGCTCCTTCCAAAATTAATATACGAATTTTCTAAGAAGTACGCCTCCGTATATTCACTGTGTTGTCGAACATTTTCCATTGCATCTATAAACTGTTCCACAGTTGCCAATCCATACCTTGGAAGCTTTTCGTTAAACTGACAACATTTCTTTTGGATATTACTATGAAGCTTTGCCAAAGAATTTCTAGCCGACTTTTCAACAGCATCCGCTCTTTCAAAGAGAATTTTAATCTGTAATTTTGAATACTTTTCGTGATTCCGATAAAACATGCGTAAAATGTTTCTCAATTTACAAAGATCAGCCTGCATTTTTGCCATCTTCTTGTATTTCTGAATGTAATTCTTCCCTCTGTCCTTATGCGTTCTTCGGTACAAACTCGCAGAGAATTTAATTTTTTCATTATAGATTTTGTCACCCCAGTAACGCTCCTTGATCTTTTGTTTGGCTGTCTCAATTTTTGCTTCTCGATACACCTGGACGGTTGAATACCTTTGCTTTTGGTTTTTCTTATATTTGATGCGGTAATCTTCATCATTGTGATAACTCTCCTTGATCTTTTGTTTGGCTGTCTCAATTTTTGCATGTCTATAATCTTCATCATTGTGATAACACATCTTGCTGTTTTGTTTTGCTCTCTCAATTATTACTTCTCGATACGCCTGGTCGGTTGAATACCTTTGTTTTGCTCTCTCAATTTTTACTTCTCGATGCGCCTGGTCGGTTGAATATTTTTGCTTTTCTCTTTTCAAGATACTATCTCTGTTGTTTGTGTAGTACTGTTTTTTCAACTTGCGTGCGACTTGCTTGATTGAAACCATTATGTAATTATGAATGAGAACATTTTCATCTTTGTAGTTCTTAAGTAGTAATTATGACGTCACAGCGTAATGATTTTGTTGACGTCATAGAGCAATGATATTATTTCATGACGTATTCAGAAACAACAATATAATTTCATGTTTTTCTATTCACGTCATAGCTCTAATATAAAACTATGATGACATTCATTACTTATCTAGTAGGGTTTCAGACAAGGTAATTCTAATGATGTACTTTTGTTTTGATCTGACTCTATTTTTAGGAGTTTTGTTATATTTCTTAGCATTGGACTGATCATCTCTTACTAGGTTGCTAGCTACTGCTGCAACCCAAATTCACATATATATTTATTTATGAGAGGCAGCCTGGCCGAGTGGTCCAAGGCACTGGTGTTAGCCACCAGTCTCTTCGGAGGCGTGGGTTCAAATCTTACCGCTGGTATACGATTATGTTTGAAAGACTGGAGTGTGAAAAGACATCGAAAATGCAGTTTTTGGTGGAAAAATTTATTCTCTTTTAGAAATAATTTATTTTAGTTACAAAAGGTTTTTAACCCAATTAATTTACTTTAAAATGAGCTATTGAACAACCCTCTACGATGTTCCAGTGCCAAGCTATCTGTGGAAAAGAAAAAAAAAGAAAAAAGAAAAAAATATCCCGTTTGGGGAGAATAACGTGGTTAAAGTCAATTTTCTTGATTTTCAAGCCAATATATTTCCCTTGCTGTTCAAGCCAAGGGACAGAAAGTTTCCTATACAGGGGTTTCGGACAAGGCGGTTCTAATGGTGTACTTTTTGTTTTGATCTGACTCCTTTATTTAGGAACTATAGGTTTTTATATTTCTTAACATTGGACGTGATCGTCTCTTACTAGGTTGCTAGCTACCGCTGCAACCCGGATTTTAGAAACAATTTGTTTTTTAAATGCAAAAGGTTTTTAAACCCATTAATTTCCTATAAAATGAGCCATACAACTCTCTACGATGTTCCAGTGCCAAGCTATCCGTGGAATTACTAACCTATGCTATAATTAAGTAGCGTATAAAATTTAGTATAGGCAAGAGGTCGTTCTTTATTATAAAACTTAATTAAAATCTCTTAATGTAATAAAAATAATTTGTTTTAATTACAGAAGATTTTTAACCCTATTAATTTCCTTTAAAATGAGCCATTGACCAACTCTCTACGATGTTCCAGTGCGAAGCTATCTGTTGAATTACTAACCTATACTATAATTAAGTGGCGTATAAAATTTAGTATAGGCAAGAGGTCGTTCTTTATTATAAACTTCTCTGTAATGTTCATCATTACCATACCGTTCTTTTGCTCTCTCAATTATTACTTCTCGATACGCCTGGTCGGTTGAATACCTTTTTTTTGCTCTCTCAATTATTACTTCTCGATACACCTGGTCGGTTGAATACCTTTGCTTTTTTCTTTTCAAGTTACTATCTCTGTTGTTTGTGTAGTACTCTTTCTTCAACTTGCGTATAGCCTGCTTTGATCTAACCTTTATTCTAATCAAGAATGAGAGAATTTTCAGTTTTGACTTTCCTTATATACTAATTATGACGTCACTCTATTCACGTCATAGCTCTAATATAAAACTATGATGATCTTATATAGTAATTATGACGTCACTGCATCAAAAATACAGTTTTTATTGGAAAAATTTATTCTCTTTTAGAAATAATTTATTTTAGTTACTATAGATTTTTAACCCAATTAATTTCCTTTAAAATGAGCTATTGAACAACCCTCTACGATGTTCCAGTGCCAAGCTATCTCTGGATACAAAAAAAAAGAAAAAAATATCCCTTTTGACGAGAATAACGTGGTTAAAGTCAATTTTCTTGATTTTCAAGCCAATATATTTCCATTGCTGTTCAAGCCAAGGGACAGAAAGTTTCCTATACAGGGGTTTCGGACAAGGCGGTTCTAATGGTGTACTTTTTGTTTTGATCTGACTCCTTTTTTAGGAGCTATGGGTTTTTATATTTCTTAACATTGGACGTGATCGTCTCTTACTAGGTTGCTAGCTACCGCTGCAACCCGGATTATTTTTGATTACGAAAGACACTAGGTGTAGCAATTTCCCTTAAAATAAGCTATTATACAGCTCTCTATGATTTTCGAGTGCCCAGCTAGCTGAGGAGAAAGAAAAAGCGGAAAGATAAAATATCCCGCTTGTGGAGAATAACGTGGTTAAAGTCAATTTTCTTGATTTTCAAGCCAATATATTTTCTTTGTTATTCAAGCCAAAGGGCGGTAAGTTTCCTTAATAGGGGTTTCGGATAAGGCGGTTCTAATGGTTTACTTTTTGTTTTGATCCGACTCTTTTTTTAGGAGTAAGGGGGTTTTATATTTCTTAACATTGGACGTGATCGTCTCTTACTAGGTTGCTAGCTACCGCTGCAACCCGGGAAGAGAAATTACGTAATCCCTATTTATGTTTCAGCTAACATCGGCTAGGTGTCGTTCTTTATTGTAATTGATTTTTCCACAGAACTGTATATATACGGATAAATTGGTTTTGATAAAGGTATTCTAATGGCTATACTAACTTGACTATGCAAGTTAGTATAGCCAAGAGTTATTTCATCATTATAATGACGTCATATACACCATATACCTCTTTTTTTCTTTTCTATGTTGCAGCAGTTACTATGAGATAGACTTCGTTCCTTACTATAATTTCCCTTGCTGTTCAAGCCAAGGGACAGAAAGTTTCCTATACAGGGGTTTCGGACAAGGCGGTTCCAATGGTGTACTTGGACTAGGTACACCTTAAAACAGTTTTTAAGTCTGATGAAGATTTAACTGTTCTGTCAAAAGTAAGGTTGCAATTCGACGATTTTGTTTTGGCCTTATTATAATTGGTATGGTGAAATAATAATATGCATATGGTACTTAAATCATACTTCTTTATGGTCCCATTTGGTCTAGTGGCTAGGATAGTTAATTTTCACTTAGGAGGACCGGGTTCGATTCCCGGTGTGGGAAAATTTTTAACTCTATAATCTTCGAACATTCGAACCTTTTATAATTTATAATGATGTATAATATAAATAATGTAATCTTCACTATAGTGAAGTTGCCTATGCAAGTTAGTATAGGGAAGAGTTCGATCTTTATTATATTGGACGTGATCGTCTCTTACTACGATGATTGTCTCTTACTAGGAGGATAGCTACCACTGCAAACCGGATTATGTAAACCCTGATAAACACAGGAAAAAACCTACGGATTTTTCTTCTTTGGAGTAGTAAGAGACGACTCTCAAAGAATCAGGCAGCTAACTAAGTCCAATGTATGCAATGGTTTGTTCTTCTAATGATCGTCTTTTAATGTAAAACATGTACAAAGATGTATTAACCAATTTAATATCATGACTTATATATTATTTATATATTATAAGTCTCTGATAGTGCAGTGGTCACTATCGCTGTTAGTCATGGGGAAGACCTGGGTTCGATTCCCCGTCAGAAATTTTTTTTAATATATTGAATTTAAAGTAGTATCTCTTAAATTTACAATTTAAAAAAGTGACTCAGTTTCCCTACCTCTTAGCTAAATATAATAACTTTAATATAAATTAATAAAGGCAAGAGGTCGTTCTTTATTATAATTGCTGTAATTATAAAAAGTTCTCAACCCCATTAATTTTCTTTAAAATGAGCTATTGAACAACTCCCTACAATGTTCCAATGCCAAGCTATCTGTGGAATTACTAACCTATACTATAAGTGGCGTATAAAATTTAGTATAGTCAAGAGGTCGTTCTTTATTATATTCTTTGTTATTTAAGCCAAAGAGCGGTAAGTTTTCTTTATAGGGGTTTTGGACAAGGCGGTTCTAATGGTGTAATTTCTGTTTTGATCTGACTCTCTTTTTTAGGAGTTAGGGGTTTTTATATTTCTTAACATTGGACGTGATTGTCTCTTGCTAGGTTGCTTTACTGTAACAATGTATCCAATTGTTTTTTATTCCAATGATCGTCTTTTATTTTAACTAGCTACCGCTGCAACCCGGATACTTTTGTTTTGATCTGACTCTTTTTTTAGGAGTTAGGGGTTTTTATATTTCTTAACATTGGACGTGATCGTCTCTTACTAGGTTGCTAGCTACCACTGCAAACTCGGACCTAATTGACAAATACCATTTATGATGAACTATATGGGTCTTTATGTAAGTTTCTAGCTGCCGCTGCAACCCGGATAATGAACTGATTACAAACAGGAAAAAGCCTACGGCTTTTTCTTCTTTGAAATAGTAAGAGACGAACTTCAAACAATCAAATAGCTAACTAATTCAAATTTATGTATTTGTTTGTTATTTCAATGATGGTTTTTTAATGTAATTAATTATAAAAGGTTTTTATATTTAGCAGTTTCCTTTAAAACGAGCCATTACACTCATTATTATGACCAAAAACTGTTTGATTTAATACTTTAGTTACTATGGGTTACAGTTCGATCCTTATTGTCACTCTTACTAGGTTGCTAGCTACCGCTGCAACCTGGAAATAAAATGAGCCATTACACTCATTATTATGACCACAAACTGTTTGATTTTATACTTAAGTTACTATGGGTTACAGTTCGTTCCTTATTGTATTTTGTTTTGATTTGACTCTATTTTTAGGAGTTTTGGGTTTTTATATTTCTTAGCATTGGACTGATCGTCTCTTACTAGGTTGCTAGCTACTGCTGCAACCCAAATTCACATATATATATTTATTTATGAGAGGTAGCCTGGCCGAGTGGTCCAAGGCACTGGTGTTAGCCACCAGTCTCTTCAGAGGCGTGGGTTCAATTCTTACCGCTGGTATACGATTATGTTTGAAAGACTGCAGTGTGAAAAGACATCAAAATGCAGTTTTTGGTGGAAAAATTTATTCTCTTTTAGAAATAATTTATTTTAGTTACTATAGATTTTTAACCCAATTAATTTCCTTTAAAATGAGCTATTGAACAACCCTCTAGGATGTTCCAGTGCCAAGCTATCTCTGGATACAAAAAAAGAAAAAAAAAGAAAAAAAAAAGAAAAAAATATCCCGTTTAGGCAGAATGTTGTAGTAGCTGCCACTTTTCTTGATTTTCAAGCCAATATATTTCCCTTGCTGTTCAAGCCAAGGGACAGAAATTTTACTATGCAGGGGTTTCGGACAAGGCGGTTCTAATGGTGTACTTTTTGTTTTGATCTGACTCTTTTTTTAAGAACTATGGGTTTTTATATTTCTTAACATTGGACGTGATCGTCTCTTACTAGGTTGCTAGCTACCGCTGCAACCCGGAAAAACCAAAACATAATGTCGTGTTTTTCTATTCACGTCATAGCTCTAATATAAAACTATGACGGCATTCATTATTTATCTAGTAGGGTTTCAGAGAAGGTAGTTCTAATGATGTACTTTTGTTTTGATCTGACTCTATTTTTAGGAGTTTTGGGTTTTTATATTTCTTAGCATTGGACTGATCGTCTCTTACTAGGTTGCTAGCTACTGCTGCAACCCAAATTCACACATATAGGTATGAGAGGCATATTGGCCGAGTGGTCCAAGGTGCTGGTGTTAGCCACCAGTCTCTTCGGAGGCGTGGGTTCAAATCTTACCGCTGGTGTACGATTATGATTTATGTACAAAAATCAAATATCTTTGAAAAGACTGCAGTATGAAAAGACATAAAAAATGCAGTTTTTAATTGAAAAATTTATTCTCTTGGAAATAATTTATTTTAGTTACAAAAGATTTTTAACCCAATTAATTTCCTTTAAAATGAGCCATTGAACAACTTTCTACGATGTTCCAGTGCCAAGCTATCTGTGGAAAAGACGAAGAAAAAAAAATATCCCGTTTAGGCAGAATGTTGTAGTAGCTGCCACTTTTCTTGATTTTCAAGCCAATATATTTCCCTTGCTGTTCAAGCCAAGGGACAGAAAGTTTCCTATACAGGGGTTTCGGACAAGGCGGTTCTAATGGTGTACTTTTTGTTTTGGCCTGACTCTTTTTTTAGGAGTTAGGGGTTTTTATATTTCTTAACATTGGACGTGATCGTCTCTTACTAGTTTGCTAGCTACTGCTGCAACCTGGATGTTTTATTGCTTCAAAAATTAAATATCTTTGAAAAGACAGCAGTACGAAAAGACATCAAAAATACAATTTTTAGTGGAAAAATTTATCCTGTTTTAAAAATAATTTGTTTTAGTTACAAAAAGTTTTTAACCCAATTAATTTTCTTTAAAATAAGCAATTGAACAGCTCTCTACGATGTTCCAGTGCCAAGCTATCTGTGGAAAAGAAGAAGAAGAAGAAGAAGGAAAAAATATCCCGTTTGTGGAGAATAACGTGGTTAAAGTCAATTTTCTTGATTTTCAAGCCAATATATTTTCTTTGTTATTCAAGCCAAAGGGCGGTAAGTTTCCTTTATAGGGGTTTCGGACAAAGAGGTTCTAATGGTGTACTTTTTGTTTTGATCTGAGTCTTTTTTTAGGAGTTAGGGGTTTTTATATTTCTTAACATTGGACGTGATCGTCTCTTACTAGGTTACTAGCTACCGCTGCAACCCGGATCTCTTACTAGGTTGCTAGCTACCGCTTCAACCCAGATTACCATGAACTGTTTGATTGCTTCAAAATTCAAATATTTTTGAAAAGACTGCAGTATAAAATACATCAAAAATGCAATTTTTTGACAAAATTGATTCTACTTTAAAAAGTATTTAATTTTTAATTACAAAAGACACTAGATGTATCAATTTCCTTTAAAATGAGCTTATTATACAGAGCTCTTTATGATTTTCAAGTGCCCAGCTAGCTGAGGAGAAAGAAAAAGCACAAAGAAAAAAAATATCCCGTTTGTGGTGAATAACGTGGTTAAAGTCAATTTTCTTGATTTTCAAGCCAGTATATTTTCTTTGTTATTCAAGCCAAAGGGCGATAAGTTTCCTGTATCAGGGTTTCGGACAAGGCGGTTCTAATGGTGTACTTTTTGTTTTGATCTGACTCTTTTTTTAAGGAGTTAGGGGGTTATATATTTCTTAACATTGGACGTGATCGTCTCTTACTAGGTTGGTAGCTACCGCTGCAACCCGGATATCCGCTTTATCTGATGATCAAGCCTTTATCTACTATATAGTCTAAACAAAACTTCTATTAATGACTACTACACGAGATCTTCTTGACTGACACCATTTATGATAACTTTATCGATCCCTTATATAAAAACTGGAAAATACCTGACAATTTTAAAATTACTTTCTTTTTAGGATTTTGTTTAATAACAAATCGACATATTTTATTTGTCCTTAAGCAAAGAGACTCCGGGTTACAGCTGCCGCTGCAACCCGGATACCAAAACATCTGGATGGCTTGGATGGCTTGTAGCTAACCCTGGAACCACGGTATATCAGTTACTATGGGCGAGAGATCGGTCTTTACTGTAATATTACAAAAACCATATCATCACTATATAACTAACTATAATTAAGTTGAGTATGCAATTTAGTATAGGCAAGAGTTTGTTCTTTACTATACTACCCCTGCAACCCAGATAACCTATACTATAATTAAGTGGCGTATAAAATTTAGTATAGGCAAGAGGTCGTTCTTTATTTTAAAATTTGTTATTCAAGCCAAAGAGCGGCAAGTTTCCTCTATAGGGGTTTTAGACAAGGCGGTTCTAATGGTGTACTGTTTGTTTTGATCTGAATCTTTTTTTAGGATTTAGGGGTTTTTATATTTCTTAACATTGGATGTGATCGTCTCTTACTAGGTTGCTAGCTACCGCTGCAACCCGGATTTTACTATAGCTACTGCTTGAACCCGGATTATAAATTACAAACAGGAAAAAGCCCACGGCGTTTTCTTCTTTGGAATAGTAAGAGACGATCCTCAAATAATCAGGCAGCTAGCTAGGTTTATAATTTGTTCTTTAACATAAACTTCATTAATCGTATATTTTAATATATACTATATGGTCTAGAGGTTTGGATAGCTCTCACCCAGTTGGCTTGAGTTCAATTTCCGTATGGGAAATTTTTACTTATGATGATTTCTTATGGAATATAATTAAAATTTCTTAATGTAACAAAAATAATTTGTTTTAATTACAAAAGGTTTTTAACCCCATTAATTTCCGTTAAAATGAGTCATTGAACAACTCTCTACGATGTTCCAGTGCCAAGCTATCTCTGGAAACAAAGAAAAGAAGAAAAAAAGAAAAAAATATCCCGTTTAGGCAGAATGTTGTAGTAGCTGCCACTTTTCTTGATTTTTTAGTACTGATTTTTTAACTTGCGTTTAACTTGCGTTTAGCTTGCTAATATATCCTATATGGTCTAGAGGTCGGGATAGCTCTCATCCAGGTGGCTTGAGTTCAATTTCCGTATGGAAAATTTTTACTTATGATGGTTTCTTAAGGAACTTAATTAAAATCTCTTAATGTGATAAAAATAATTTGTTTTAATTACAGAAGGTTTTTAACCCCATTAATTTCCTTTAAAATGAGCCATTGAACAACTCTCTACGATGTTCCAGTGCGAAGCTATCTGTTGAATTACTAACCTATACTATAATTAAGTGGTTTATAAAATTTAGTATAGGCAATAGGTCGTTCTTTATTATAAAAATACAAACAGGAAAAAACCTACGGCTTTTTCTTCTTTTAAATAGTAAGAGACCAAACTCAAACAATCAAGTAGCTAACTAAGTCCAATGTATGGAATGGTTTGTTATTTCAGTGATTTACTAACCTATACTATACTTAAGTGGCCTATATAATTTAGTATAGGCAAGAGGTCGTTCTTTATTATAATCAAATCTTACCGCTGGTATACGATTATGCTTGAAAGACTGCAGTGTGAAAAGACATCAAAAATGCAGTTTTTGGTGGAAAAATTTATTCTCTTTTAGAAATAATTTATTTTAGTTACTATAGATTTTTAACCCAATTAATTTCCTTTAAAATGAGCTATTGAACAACCCTCTACGATGTTCCAGTGCCAAGCTATCTGTGGAAAAGAAAAAAAAAAGAAAAGAGAAAAAAATATCCCGTTTGGGGAGAATAACGTGGTTAAAGTCAATTATCTTGATTTTCAAGCCAATATATTTCCCTTGCTGTTCAAGCCAAGGGACAGAAAGTTTCCTATACAGGGGTTTCGGACAAGGCGGTTCTAATGGTGTACTTTTTGTTTTGATCTGACTCCTTTGTTAGGAACTATGGGTTTTTATATTTCTTAACATTGGACGTGATCGTCTCTTACTAGGTTGCTAGCTACCGCTGCAACCCAGATCTTCGGAGGCGTGGGTTCAAATCTTACCGCTGGTATAATGTTTGAAATACTGCAGTGTGAAAAGACATCAAAAATGCAGTTTTTGTGGAAAAATTTATTCTCTTTTAGAAATAATTTATTTTAGTTACTATAGATTTTTAACCCAATTAATTTCCTTTAAAATGAGCCATTGAACAACTCTCTACGATGTTCCAATGCCAAGCTATCTGTGGAAAAGAAAGAAAAAAGAAAAAAAAATATATCCCGTTTAGGCAGAATGTTGTAGTAGCTGCCACTTTTCTTGATTTTCAAGCCAATATATTTCCCTTGCTGTTCAAGCCAAGGGACTGAAAGTTTTCTATACAGGGGTTTCCGACAAGGCGGTTCTAATGGTGTACTTTTTGTTTTGATCTGACTCCTTTTTTAGGAACTATGGTTTTTTATATTTCTTAACATTGGACGTGATCGTCTCTTACTAGGTTGCTAGCTACCGCTGCAACCCGGACTACGTAGCTCATTTTAAAGGTAGAACTCTTTCTAATTGATTACAAACAGGAAAAAGCCTACGGCTTTTTCTTCTTTGAAATAGTAAGAGACTAGCCTCAAACAATCAAGTAGCTAACTAAATCAGATGTATGTATTGGGTTTTTATTCCAATGACTGTCTTTTAGTGGAAAATTTTAATATATTGACCTTAAATATAATAACTGTACTAGCCTATACTATAGTTAAGTGGCCTATAAAATTTAGTATAGGAAAGAGGTCGTTCTTTATTATAATAATTGTCACCCCAGTATCTACCCATTATTCTGGTAGCAACTTTTTTCTTATGTTTGTTTCGGTAATCTTTATCATTATCATACCGTTCCTTGCTCTTTTTTCTAGCCTGCTCAATTGTTGCTTCTCTGTAATCTTAATCATTACCATACCGTTCCTTGATCTTTTGTTTGGCTGTCTCAATTTTTGTATGTCTATAAACTACATCATTGTGATAACACATCTTGCTGTTTTGTTTTGCTCTCTCAATTATTACTTCTCGATACGCCTTGTCGGTTGAATACCTTTGTTTTGCTCTCTCAATTATTACTTCTCGATACGCCTGGTCGGTTGAATACCTTTGTTTTGCTCTCTCAATTATTACTTCTCGATACGCCTGGTTGGTTGAATACCTTTGCTTTTTTCTTTTCAAGTTACTATCTCTGTTGTTTGTGTAGTACTGTTTTTTCAACTTGCGTATAGCTTGCTTTGATCTAACCATTATCTAATCCAGAATGAGAGAATTTACAGTTTTGACTTTTGTTATATACTAATTATGACGTCACGGCGTAAATGATTTTATTTCATGATGTCATGGCGCAATGGTATTATTTCATGACGTCTTCAGAAACAACAATATAATTTCGTGTTTTTCTATTCACGTCATAGCTCTAATATAAAACTATGATGACATTCATTATTTATCTAATAGGGTTTCAGATAAGGTAATTCTAATGATGTACTTTTGTTTTGATCTGACTCTATTTTTAGGAGTTTTGGGTTTTTATATTTCTTAGCATTGGACTGATCGTCTCTTACTAGGTTGCTAGCTACTGCTGCAACCCAAATTCACATATATATTTATTTATGAGAGGCAGCCTGGCCGAGTGGTCCAAGGCACTGGTGTTAGCCACCAGTCTCTTCGGAGGCGGGGGTTCAAATCTTACCGCTGGTATACGATTATGTTTGAAAGACTGCAGTGTGAAAAGACATCGAAAATGCAGTTTTTGGTGGAAAAATTTATTCTCTTTTAGAAATAATTTATTTTAGTTACTATAGATTTTTAACCCAATTAATTTCCTTTAAAATGAGCTATTGAACAACTACCTACGATGTTCCAGTGCCAAGCTATCTCTGGATACAAAAAAAGAAAAGAGAAAAAAATATCCCGTTTGGGGAGAATAACGTGGTTAAAGTCAATTTTCTTGATTTTCAAGCCAATATATTTCCCTTGCTGTTCAAGCCAAGGGACAGAAAGTATCCTATACAGGGGTTTCGGACAAGGCGGTTCTAATGGTGTACTTTTTGTTTTGATCTGACTCCTTTGTTAGGAACTATGGGTTTTTATATTTCTTAACATTGGACGTGATCGTCTCTTACTAGGTTGCTAGCTACCGCTGCAACCCGGATAATTGGTTTTATACATTAGTTTTTACTATGGGGCGTGATCGTCTCTTACTAGGTTGCTACCTACCGCTGCAACCCGGATTAAAATGAGCCATTGAAGAACTCTCTACGATGTTCCAGTGCCAAGCTATCTGGGGAATTACTAACCTATGCTATAATTAAGTGGCGTATAAAATTTAGTCTAGGCAAGAGGTCGTTCTCTATTATATTAATGTAACTACAATCTGGATAGCTTGCAGCTACCCCTGGAACCAACATATATCAGTTACTATGGGCGAGAGATCGTTGTTTACTGTAATATTAATTCAAACCAGAAAAAAACCTGAAAATTTTTAATTTAGTTTGGTTTTTCCTTTGCTTCAATTGACTCGCTACGCCATTTTTTACGCCTCTAAGTTAATTCTTTATTATAATCCTTTAAAATGAACCATTGAACAACTCTCTACGATGTTCCAGTGCCAAGCTGTCTGTTGAATTACTAACCTATACTATAATTAAGTGGCGTATAAAATTAGTATAGGCAAAAGGTAATTCTTTATTTTAAAATTATTTTTACATAATAATGGATAATTATATAAAAAACCTAATTGACAAATACCAGTTATGATGGACTGTATCGGTCCATTATGTAATCTTTACTACAATGCTCTTCAAATGATCGTTCTTTAATATAAACTAATAAACAAAATAACATAATAACATATTACTTGTTTGAGTCATAAACTGGGAAAGAGACTCTGGGCTGCAGCTGCCTCTGCAACCCGGTTACTGCTGAAATCTGAATAGCTGGCCGCTACCTCTTGAACCACCATATATCAAATACCATGGGCGAGAGATCGATCTTTACTGTAATTCTTTACTATAAACAGGCTCGGGTTCGATTCCCGGTGTGGGAAAATTTTTAACTCTATAATCTTCGAATATTTGAACCTTTTATAATTTATAATGATGTATAATATAAATACTGTAATCTTAACTATATTAACTATAGTGAAGTTGCGTATGCAAGCTAGTATAGGGAAGAGTTCGATCTTTATTATAATACCTACCAATATGTACGTCTTGTAAACTCGTAAACATCAAATATCCCGGATTTATTTGAATGTTAGTATGTTCTGTTTCGAATATATATTTTTATATTAGCTTACATTCTATACATGGAAGGTTTAAGCGCCTGACAAGAACTATGATGATTGCGATTTAATATCAAATAAAATGGATCTTTTTCATTTCATTTTCTTACTTCAGCCTTCTTAGGGCTTGCAAGCTAAAACCAGTTATGTCAGTGTCTTTAGGGATCTTGGCACTTCCAATTGCATAGCAACGGTTCAGAGCTAATTTCCAAAAGGCATCCAAGATTTTAGCAGTACTCTGACTTACCATATTCGTTTAAAAGTTAGCATGCTCTGTTTTGAATATATATTTGTATATCAACTTACATGCCAGACTCGCAAACCATCTATAGCAGTGGCGGCTCTAGGCTTGGGCAGGGGGGCACCTGCCCCCAAGTTTTTCTGACATCTAACATTAAATTCCATTTATTTTATGTTTTGAACTCCTATTAAGGTACCTTGACCCCCTCCCCAGTTTATGAGGTCTAAAACCACTACTGATCTGTAGCTGTATAAGAGCTTGGCAAGAATTATGGTGACTTCAATATAATTTTTAACAGACTATTTTTTTTGTAATCAAAATAATATATACATAAACAATGAAATCAATAAAACTCTGAGAAAACCTCGTTGCCTCGTATTATTGTATTAATTGTCAACAGTCTTGATTTACTTAAATCCACACTCGTTGAAGAATGTTATACACGCGAAATCATTAATGATTGTATTCATAAGTAACAAACACATGGTCCCAATTATTTAGATTATTGACAATTATTAAATTATTGACAATTATTTAGATTATTATTAGACAATTATTTTAGAGCCAGAAATAACTTTTCCCTGGAAAGCTGTTTAGTATTTCTTTTTTCTCGTCTTCATCAAGTGGAAATCACACTTTAGTCTCAACAAGGGTTTGAAGAGGCATTATACTCACTAGACTAACCTATTTTTAGTACCTAGTGTCCAATGACACTATGAAAACCAAAGAAAACGTCCCAATTGACTCAAAGAAAACGTTCGAGTGAAAAATTCATAAGGAGTCTTTGAGCAAAAACTTCAACTAGGATAGGAATTTCTACTGCTTATATGCTCCCGATATGTAGTGATCCAGAATGCTGTCAGTAATCTTTTGAGAGGAAGGTAAGTTGCTAAATTCAAATGATATAAACCAAATACAGACAAAATATAATATAAATCAAATGAATGGTCAAACTTTTACCAAACAAAAACCGCTATGAATGATTAAATGAAACCTACGGCGAACTGAGGCTAAAATGCATAATCAAGTCAAGTTAAAACCAACAGAAATAGCCAAAGATAAAAGTGGAGCTAACAACCTCCTGAACCCTCAAAAGGCTAGACGGTCGTTTGTAATATACTGAAAATAATATGTATTTTTAATAATATTTTAGTTGTCATCGGATAAAAAATAATCAAGTTTTTACGAAATAAAAAAAGAGTTCTTAGATGGAAAAAGAAAAATCAGCTAATAGAAAAAATCAGAATTAAAATCTGATTCTTTTGATGTATCTATTGGTATCAAAATTCCGTTTTTTAGAGTTTCGGTTACCATTGAGCCGGGTCACTCCTTACTTACAGTTCGTTACCACGAACTGTTTGACAAGTAACATAAATAACTGGAAATAAATATAAACAAAATATACTTAGTCATTTGATCTGTTGGATAATAAGTTCTACCCCGTAAAATGCTGTATCGAGTCAATTGAAACAAAAGGAAAACCAAATTAATTTTAAAAATTTCAGGTATTTTTCTGGTTTGAACAAAAAAGTTAAAATTATTGCTCAGACACCATAAATACGAGTATTTTTGCAGTTTGCAGTTAAAGTAAAATCATTTTATTCAAATTTTTCAGGAATTATTTTAGTTTCAGTAGACAAATCTAATTTTTTTTTTAAACCCCCAGGAATTAGTTCCTTACGTAACCATAAATAAGTTACATTATGTATTAAACTATCTTTATATGTGAGCAATAATTGTGTGTTTCAGTTCTCAAAAAAGGCTCCAAAATTTTCGGGAAAATTGGTATTTAGGATATTCTTGCATACAAAAACGATTTAGATGGGTCAAAAGTTTGAGAAGATTCGGTAAGAGCCTTAATTTTGGAAAAAACTATTCATGTGATTGAAATCATTTTTATGTACATCAGTATTGTAATGACGTTGTCACACTTGTCACACTTATGAGTTAAAATGGAAGATTTTCAGGTATGGAGAAGTACATTAAATTGTATAAAAGAGCAAGAAACTGATAGTTGCAAAAATACTTGTACATATTTTTACAGGGAATTAACAACAATTTCAAACCCTTAAAAAACAAAACCAAAAGTTTGAAGCTTAGTAGAAATTGTTATTAGAAATCGAACTTGCTGTAGTAATCAAATATTTTTGAATAGATTCAGTATGAAAAGATGTTAATTGAATAAAGAACAAAAAACAGGTATAGCGATGATGATTGATTTAGATTTTGACATGGATAAGGTCATCAATACCTACTATACCTTTGAAAATCAAAAAATGAACTAGATAAATCATTGGAAGAGAAAGAACTGTTTGACCTGATCAATTAAAAGAAATAAAGGATCGGTGATATGTCTTTCATAATGACAAAAGACAAGCCAAGGCAAAAAAGAAGTTTTTGTCCCACCACCTGAACAATTAAAAGGAAAAATAGTTGGTAGTCAATGTGTTCCATACCTTTGAAAATCAAAACCTGGACTAGATAAATAGTTGGAAGAAAAAAAGTTTTTTTTCCCACCAGCTGAACAATTAAAAGAAACAAAGGTTCGGCGACATGTGTTTCATAATGACAAAAGACAAGCTGAGGCAAATGTATTTGACAAAGGCACCACTTCTAATTTAAGGTCCATTTGGACGTCATGACATCAAGAAAAGGCTCAAATTGTCTGCGTTTAGAAGACAAGCGACATTGAGAATCTATATATAGAAGCTTGCCGCGTGCCAAGTGCCGGAGCCCGGTGGCGTCACACTTATAAAGAAAAACTGAATATTTTCATATATGGAGAAGTACATTGATTTGCTTAAAGAGTAAAAAATTTGGTCATTGCAAAAATACTTATACATGTTTTGACACGAGATTAAAACCATTTTAAAACCCTAAAATAGAAAACCAAAAGTTTGAAGCTCAAAAGAAATTCTTCTATCGTTTCCCTCATAGGGATGTCATATCATCACTTAGAATAGATACTACTTTATTAATTTTGACTTTATGTATGCTTCAACACTAAGCAATACTTTTTAAAAGATATTCTATCATTCCCCTCATAGGGCTGTCATATCATTACTTAGAATAAATACTAGAGGCGGAAAACTAAAGAATAGGCAACTGTTTCCAGTTTTGGATTATTCAATCATCTGAAGACAGATTGTCATGAATGTTAGTAGTAAGCCCATTATGGAAACGACAGCTCCACCCTTTCTCAGTTTTTACGAACGTTCCAGAGATAAATACATGCATTATCATAATTAATATGACTCGGTCTACATCTCCCCCAAATCTACCCCAAATTTTAAACCAAAGCCTTAACATGATTACTAGTAGAATATGTATTATAAGTATGACAGGATCCATATCCCCATTTAAATATTTTTTCTATTTCTGAACAGTAGATGAATAGACACAGTATCGTGATGAATATGAATTATCCACATACCCCCCCCCCTTTAAAAAACGTCAAAACAACGTCTGGAAGTTAAAAAAGCTGACATATCACCTTATGAATTAACAATTAAGCGATATGCTCTCAAGACAGATTATAGATATATATATATATATATATATATATATATATATATATATATATATATATATATATATATATATATATATATATATATATATATATATATATATATATATATAAATATTATTAATATATAATTAATATATAATTAATATATTAAATATTATTAATATATAAATATATATATATAAATATTATTAATAAAACCAGATGTATTTTAAACGTTGATGTTCTTATTTCTGAAAACTAAAACCCAACTTTACTAAAGAATCAAATATTATTAATAAAATCAAATGTATTTTAAACGTGGATTTTCTCATTTCTGAAAACAGAAACCCATTTCTAAGAAACATTCGAAACATTCGAAGTTGTTTAAACTACGATATTCTGAACTTTACAGTAGAGGTTTCAAGCTCCTATCTGCAAAAATGTGGAATTTGGTATTTTTTGTCAGAAGAAATAATCATAAGAAATGTCTTTTTAAGACGTTCATTCAAGCTAAGGGACGGTAAGCTTCCTATATAGGGGCTTTGGGAAAGGCGGGACTAATAGTGTACTTCTTGTTTTGATCTGACTCTATTTTTAGAGCTATAGTAAAGAACCGGGAGCCTGGCGGCTTCGCCACCGGGCCCTGGTACTCGGCATGCGGCAGGCTTTCATATATCTATATGCGTGGATTCTGATTGTTGCTTGTCTTCTAACCACAGACAATTTGGTGTCTTTTCATACTGCGGTCTTTTCAGAAATATTTGATTATTAGAGCAAGTACGATTTCTAACTGTGACATCTAGTATGCTTCAAGTTTTCAGTTTTATTTTTTAAGGTTTTTAAATTGCTGTAATTCCTTGCTAAAATATATACAAACATTTTTGCTATTACCAGTGTTTTGCTCTTTACGCAATTTAATATCTTTCAATACTGTGTCTTTTCAAAGATATTTGATTATCAAAACAAGTCCAATTTCTAACAACGATTTCTACTAAGCTTCAAACTATTGCTTTTCTTTTTTAAGGTTTTTAAATTGTTGTAATTCATTATTAAAATATGTACAAATAGTTTTGCAATTACCAGTTTTTTTTTCTCTCTTTACTCAATGAAATGTCTTTTCATACTGCAATCTATCCAAAGATATTTCACTATTACAGCATGTCCGATTTCTAACAACGATTTCTACTAAGCTTCAAACTTTGGTTTTATTTTTCAAGGTTTCTGAATTGCTGTAATCCCTTGTTAAAATATATACAAAGATTTTTGCATTTACCAGTTTTTTGCTGTTTCAATTTCAATTTGAAATGGTTTTAATCTCGTGTCAAAACATGTATAAGTATTTTTGCAATGACCAAATTATATATATATATATATATATATATATATATTATATATATATATATATATATATATATATATATATATATATATATATATATATATATATATATATATATATATATATATATATATATATATATATATATATATTATATGTATATATATATATATATATATATATATATATATATATATATATATATATATATATATATAAATATATATATATATATATATATATATATATATATATATATATATATATATATATAGATATATATATATATATATATATATATATATATTATATATATATATATATATATATATTATATATATAATATATATATATATATATATATATATATATATATATATATATATATATATATATATATATATATATATATATAATATATATATATATATATATATATATATATATATATAATGATATGACAGCCCTATGAGGGGAATGATAGAATATCTTTTAAAAAGTATTGCTTAGTGTTGAAGCATACATAAAGTCAAAATTAATAAAGTAGTATCTATTCTAAGTGATGATATGACATCCCTATGAGGGAAACGATAGAAGAATTTCTTTTGAAAAGTATTGCTTAGTATTGGGGTATGCGCAAAGTCGAATTTAATGAAGTTATGTCTATTCTAAGTGGTGATATGATAATCCTATTAGGGAAATGATAGAATAATGCCTTTTGAAAAGTATTGCTTAGTATTGGGGTATGCATAAAGTTGAAATTAATAAAGTAAATAGCCCATTCTAAGTGATGATATGACAGCCCTATTAGGGAAATGATAGAATAATGTCTTTTGAAAAGTATTGCTTAGTATTGAAGTAGGCATAAAGTCAAAATTAATAGCCTAAAGTAATATCTATTCTAAGTGATTATACGACTGCCTGTGAGGGAAATGATAAAATAATGACTTTTTTAAAAGTATTACTTAGTATTGGGGAATGCATAAAGTCGAAATTAATTGATTTGATGTTAAAAGGGAGTTAGTTCGAGTAGCTACACAAACCTCCTTTTTGACCCACTGTTTTTAAAGTCACTTCAATATCTTATCAAGCAGTTCATGGTAACGAACTGTATGGTAAGAGCAACTCGTCTCAATAGTAACCGAAACTCTAAAATACGGAATTTTAAAATCAATAGATGCATCAAAAGGATGGGATTTTTATGCTGATGTTAAATATATAAGTTTCATCAAGTTTACTCATATCCATCAAAAGTTAAAAGCCTCAGAAAATTTCGCCTTATTTTCAAAAAAAGAAAAAAAAAACCATTAAAGTTCATAGAATCTCAATGAAAATCACACCATCAGAGAATATGAATATGTTTCAAGTTCCTATCTGCAAAAATGTGGAATTTTGTATTTTTTGCCAGAAGAAAGGTCACGGATGCGTGTTTATTTGTTAGCCTTTTTTCCCAGGGGTGATCGTATATACCCAGAGGTCTTAGAATTTTACAAGAGGGCTTATTTGAACCGAAATTAAAAGTTCTAGTGCCTTTTTTAATCAAAAAATGAAAAATTAAAAATAGAATCACTTTTTACAAAAAAACTACATTTACATGTCTTTTCATATTTTCAAAGATATTTGATTTTTTAAGCAATAATAACCATATATGAAGTAATAAGTGACGTGACGTAAGATCTAACGCTGATTGTGTACTAATAACCATATATGACGTAAGGATTGACGTTACGTAAAAATTGAAACTCACTTTTTGTTTAATTTTATTTTTAGTTCAGAATTACATAAAGGGCCGATACAGTTCATTATAGGGCGAAAATTAGTTTCATAATATTAGAAACCCCTTTTCCAAAACCCCTATGTAGGAAATTTACAGCTCCTTGGCTTGAACAACTAGAAAATCCCATTCTTTTGATGCATCTATAGTATCAAAGTTTAGAGCTTTTAGAGTTTTGGTTACTATTGAGCCGGGTTACCTCTTACTTACAGTTCGTTAACACGAACTATTTCAAAAGTTTGCCCCTAAAAGATCTCAAAAATCCCCATTTTAGGGGGAAATCCTTGGAATGGAAATACTGCTGTTATCTGTTTATTTTACGCGATGCCTAACGTACCAATGTCCAAAAAATAACTCCAATATTTATGAATATTATCATTATTGAGACATTTACTTGCAACGCGGAAGAATCTGTTGATCCTTGACTGCCAGCTACCTTTCTCTCTTTGGTATTTGTTGTTGGTTTTATGATGGGAGATGGAACAAGTGGTTTTGGTGATTCAGATTTGGTGTTGAGGTGAAGAATTTCACACAATGCCGATTTATCTTCATGTGAAATCTCTAAGAATAGTGTTTTTTTGTCTTCTTCTGAGAGCCTTCTATATCTTTTATCCAGATATTCTTTATTGTATTTCATGAATTCTCTTGAAAATTCAAGTTTTAACTCCTCTGGTAAATTTTTATGTGATTTAGTTGCTACATCATAGATCATCTCCTCATAATCCTCATCCTTTTTTCGATGCTCTAAAGTGTCATAAATAATACTAGTTAAAGCCTCTTGTCTAAGATCGTCTTGTCTGAATCTAGTGAATAAAACATCTAAGCAGAAAGGTTTCTCTGTCTTTGTAGAATTGGATTTTTTAACGGTTAAGTCTTTAGGAGTATTTTCAATTTTTCTGTTTTCGTCCTTACACAGCTTATCCGTTTTATCTTTTTTACATTTTAGATACTTTCCACATTGCTTATTCCATAATTTATAGTCTATCATGCTTAGTGCCTTCTTTTCAGTAAAAGGTAGCTCTTTAAACCAAAACACTAGTTCTTTAAAACCAATTACGTGAGTTCGAAACTTCTCTCGATGTTCATCCATTAAACCATAAATTTCGTTGATCAACAAATCAATTTGTTGATCTGGACGTAATTTTTCTAATACTGATACATAGATATTTTCCCTCGCCTTGAAATTAACAATTCTGTCATTAATTTTCTTCCTACAAATTGTCATGAAATCATCATCTTCAAGTTTTTTGTAAAACTTTTCAGCCAAATCTGTTTTGTTTCCGGTGAATTTACAGTTTGCATCTAGACAACATAACATTTCTTCGGATTCGCATTTATCGGAAGGACTTATCGGAAGGCAAGTAACATAAATAACAGGAAACAAAAATATAAACAAAATATACTTAGTCATTTGATCTGTTGGATAATAAGTTCTACCCCGTAAAATGCTGTATCGAGTCAATTGAAACAAAAGGAAAACCAAACTAATTTTAAAAATTTCGGGTATTTTTCTAGATTGAACAAAAAAATTAAAATTATTGCACGGACACCTTAAGTATTTTTGCAGTTTGCAGTTAAATAAAATCATTTTATTCAAATTGTTCAGGAATTATTCTAGTTTCAGTTGACAAATCACATTTTTTTTTAAACCCCCCAGAAATTAGTTCCTTACGTAACCATAAACTAGTTACATTATATATTATACTATCTTTATATGTGAGTAATAATTGTGTGTTTCAGTTCACAAAAACGGCTCCATAATTTTGGGGAAAATTGGTATCTTGGGATATTCTTGCATAAAAAAAGATTTAGATGGGTCAGAAGTATGAGAAGATTCGGTAAGAGCCTTAATTTTGGAAAAAACTATTCATGTGATTGAAATCATTTCTATGTACATCAGTATTGTATTGACGTTGTCACACTTGTCACACTTATGAGGAAAAATGGAAGATTTTCAGGTATGGAGAAGTACATTGAATTGTATAAAAGAGCAAAAAACCGGTAATTGCAAAAATACTTGTACATATTTTTACAGGGAATTAACAACAATTTCAAAACCTTAAAAAACAAAACCAAAAGTTTGAAGCTTAGTAGAAATTGTTATTAGAAATCGAACTTGCTGTAATAATCAAATATTTTTGAATAGATTCAGTATGAAAAGACATTAATTGAATCAAGAACAAAAAACTGGTATAGCGATGATGATTGATTTAGATTTTGACATGGATAAGGTCATCAATACCTACTATACCTTTGAAAATCAAAAAATGAACTAGATAAATCATTGGAAGAGAAAGAACTGTTTGACCTGAACAATTAAAAGAAACAAAGATTCGGTGATATGTCTTTCAAAATGACAAAATACAAGCCAAGGCAAAAAAAAAGTTTTTGTCCCACCACCTGAACAATTAAAAGAAAAAATAGTTGGTAGTCAATGTGTTCCATACCTTTGAAAATCAAAACCTGGACTAGATAAATAGTTGGACGAAAATTTTTTTTTTCCCACCACCTGAACAATTAAAAGAAACAAAGGTTCGGCGACATGTGTTTCATAATGACAAAAGACAAGCTGAGGCAAATTTAATTTTACAAAGACACCACTTCTAATTTAAGGTCCATTTGGACGTCATGACATCAAGAAAAGGCTCAAATTGTCTGAAAATTTTTGACCACTGTCTGAAAAGGCATTGAATTGCGAAAAGGGCAAAAGTTTAGTAGAAATCGTTGTTAGAAATCGGACTTGTTGTAATAATCATATCTTTGAATAGGCTGCGGTATGAAAAAATATTTAATTGCTTAAACAGCAAAAAAACTGGTAAATGCAAAAATCTTTGTATATATTTTAACAAGGGATTACAGCAATTCAGAAACCTTGAAAAATAAAACCAAAGTTTGAAGCTTAGTAGAAATCGTTGTTAGAAATCGGACATGCTGTAATAGTGAAATATCTATCTTTGGATAGATTGCAGTATGAAAAGACATTTAATTGAGTAAAGAGAGGAAAAAAACTGGTAATTGCAAAACTATTTGTACATATTTTAAGAATGGATTACAACAATTTAAAAACCTTAAAAAAGAAAAGCAATAGTTTGAAGCTTAGTAGAAATCGTTGTTAGAAATAGGACTTGTTTTGATAATCAAATATCTTTGAAAAGACACAGTATTAAAAGATATTAAATTGCGTAAAGAGCAAAACACTGGTAATAGCAAAAATGTTTGTATATATTTTAGCAAGGAATTACAGAAATTTAAAAACCTTAAAAAATAAAACTAAAAATTTGAAGCATAGTAGATGTCAGTTAGAAATCGTATTTGCTCTAATAATCAAATATCTTTGAAAAGACCGCAGTATGAAAAGACACCAAATTGTCTGTGGTTAGAAGACAAGCAACAATCAGAATCCATGTATATAGATATATGAAAGCCTGCCGCATGCCGAGTACCAGGGCCCGGTGGCGAAGCCGCCAGGCTCCCGGTTCTTTACTATAATTTCCAAAATTCCACTTTAGAAGCTTTTTTAAATATTTCTAAAGCGCTAAGACATAGAGCGCTACATAGACCCCGAAGCCGCGCCGAAAAGTCGGCGGCGCGCCGCCGAAAAAAAAAACGGTGGCGCGCCGCCGAGCTTGCATCAGCGCGCTGACGCCGCCGCTGATTCTATCGGCGGCGGCTTCACTAATACGCCGCCGTTTTTTTTTTGGTTTTTTTCTCTCTTTTTTGGTTATCGATATCGACCTCCGGGCTTCAACCGTCATCCCGGCTAATCTGTTTCTTGAAGATAAATAATGCTCGCCATTTATATCGGTTCGTAGGAAGGAGAAGAAGAAATTTTTCTTGAAACAAAAATCTTTAATAAGTGTAGGAAATAGGACAATAATAAGTGTAGGGGCTAATGTAACCATAAATGATGATAATGGGTTTCAAGAGGTCCTCTCTAGAAGCTCTAAAAAAAGGAAAAAATATCCCCAATCAAAAGCATTTCCCCTCTTCCTGCCCAAGATCCTCCCTCCAAAAACTTAGGAATTTACCTTAAAATTGCTCCCACTACCCCCTTTGAAATAAAAATGATCACTGCAATAAGAGTTGCAATTTTTAAATTTCTAAAATCAATGTTCTCTCTTAATATTAACCGTGATGGATCTCTGCTAATAGCTGTAGAAGATCAGAAATCAGCAGATACAATAATTAACCTAAAATCCCTTCTGAATACCCCAATTATTGCATCTAATTGGAACCCAAAACAATCACCAACAAAAATAGTAGTTTATAATGTTCCCCCAGAGATATCTACTCAGGAGTTAAAAGAAGGGCTCTCAGATAGGGCTGGAAACACAATCCCAGTTGAGGATGTTACCCAACTTGGAAAACCTAACTCTAATGGCCTAAAAACTAGTAGATCATTCTTATTCACACTGAAGGATAAAATTGACATCCCAGAAAAATTATTTCTATTTGGGAAAATCAAACCACACAAGGAATACAAACCTAAGCCTATCCAGTGTCAGAAGTGTTTCAAACTGGGACACACATCAAACAAATGTAATGAAATTCTCCGAGAGTGTAGTAATTGTAAAGCTTTCCATCCTAAAGAGCTGACAACTTGCAACAATACTCAGCCTACATGCATCAATTGCAAAGGCCCACATGAATCTACAAATAAATCATTATGCCCTGCATACAAGAAAAGAGCTCTAACACTTTAAATATCAACAGAAAAGGCCATCCCATACCCCTTTGCAAAAATGGAAGCAAATGCAGCCCAACGATACCAAATAAAGCCTGTAATGAAACCAACCCAAACCCCCAAGTCAAATGCCCCCAATGCATCAAGCACCCCATATAAAACACCATCTTCTAAGCCCCCTAGCTCAAATCCATATCAGAAGGAATCACCAAGCCAACAAGCCTCCTTGTCCGGTGAGATGAGATCAGCCTGGCCCCCCCTCCCAAGAAGAAACAAACCAGAAACACTACCAGGAATCAATCCCTTAACCAACAAACAGGATACACAACCAAAAATGCGATCCCCAAATATATGCTTATTCATTCTAAACTGTAATGTAGTTCAGGCCATGAACATACATCAACTACAGAAAACAAAAATTATTGCAGAATTGGGAAAAATCTACATCCCAGATGATATGCCCATTCAAGCAAAAAAAGATCTTGCTTTACTTTTAACAAAGCTGAACATTGATACACAGTCATATGAAGAATAAATGAACAACACAACATTTATCAATACTCCAATGGAGTGTAAGATCACTCACAGAAAATAAGCTAAATGAACTAATATCATTTATGAATAATATTTCCATTAATATTGCTTGCCTCCAGGAAACTCATTTAATCCAAAATCAACAAATTAAGTCTCTGGGATATACTATCCTGATAAAGGATAGATCTTCAGAGAGAAAAGGAGGTGGGGTAGCTTTATTAGTTAATAATAATATAAAATTTTGTGGCATCAATTTTCCAGATTTTGCAAATGATGTTGATGTAATTGGTATCAGTTTTTGGCTGAATAATTTAAAAACCTACATAATAAGCTTTTATAACTCTAATGGCCAAACTACAGATGCCAAGGATTTCTTTAATTATATAAATAATTCTAATATGTTAAAAAATATCATTATTTGTGGTAATTTCAATGCCCACAGCCTTTTGTGGGGGAATAAACCAGCAAATAAAGCTGGTAAATTCATTGAGCATGTGACTTCAAATAATAATCAATTAGCTGTTGCTACCCCTCCAAACCTGAATACATATTTCAACCCCAAAAGTGGCAGATTCTCCACAATTGACCTACAAATTGTGTCATTAAATTTTTTGAACAAAATTTACATAAATAAAATTAATAGTCTATGTACTGGCCACTTTGCTATAGTTTGCTCCCTAAATGAACCTGCTGAAACTTTATCTCATACCTCCAAATATATCAACACTAAAGCAAATTGGTCTATGTTCCAAAATAAGCTAAATGATGAAATTACAAGTTTCACCCACAGTTCATGCATTTCTAACACAACAGTTGACACACATGCTGAAGCCTTGACATCTTTACTAATAAATACAGCTAATCATGCTATCCCCAGGACAACACCTAAGAAAACATTCCCTAAACAAATTCCTAAAGCATGGAGGACAAATGAGTGCCTAAATAAATGGAGGATAAAAAAGGCAGCTAGGACAGAATTCATAAAAAACCATCACCTACTACATATTTAAGAAATTACAAGCAGAATCTAATCTAAAAAGGACTATAATAGATGCTAAATATAAATACTGGAATAATTTTGCAAATAATCTCTCCAGAGAAACGCATGAGCCAATTAAACATAAAGTCATAAGCCACATCTGTGGGAAAAAGACTTCCCCCAACCCACTCCTGTATGAGCTTATACATAATAATACCCATTATGTGTTAGCATTGGACGTGATCGTCTCTTATTGTGATATTCATGAATGAGACCATTTACAGTTTTGACGTTTCTTATATAGTAATTATGACGTCACTGCATCAAAAATACAGTTTTTATTGGAAAAATTTATTCTCTTTTAGAAATAATTTATTTTAGTTACAAAAGGTTTTTAACCCAATTAATTTCCTTTAAAATGAGCTATTGCACAACCCTCTACGATGTTCCAGTGCCAAGCTATCTCTGGAAAAGAAAGAAAAAATAAAAAAATATCCCGTTTGGGGAGAATAACGTGGTAAAAGTCAATTTGCTTGATTTTCAAGCCAATATATTTCCCTTGCTGTTCAAGCCAAGGGACAGAAAGTTTCCTATACAGGGGTTTCGGACAAGGCGATTCTAATGGTGTACTTTTTGTTTTGATCTGACTCCTTTGTTAGGAACTATGGGTTTTTATATTTCTTAACATTGGACGTGATCGTCTCTTACTAGGTTGCTAGCTACCGCTGCAACCCGGATGACATATAATTTATTATAAAAAATATTACTTTTCTTTTGCTAAATGGATGTCTTTACAAATTAACTACAAATTAACAATTTAGAAATTAACTAGCAAAAAATTTTTTAAGCCTGATGAAGATTTAACTAATGTAAGGTTGCAAGTCGACGATTTTGTTTTGGCCTTAGTATAACAATGACTAACACCATTTATGATCGATCCTTATGTCCCACTATACAAGTTTGTATAGGCAAGAGTTCGTTCTTTATTGTAAACCTTCAATAAATCCTATTTATAGTAACGATCCTTTATGTAACTAGCTACCGCTGCAACCCGGATGATGAAGATTTAACTGATATGTCAAAAGTAAGGTTGCAAGTCGACAATTTTGTTTTGGCCTTATTATAATTGGTATGATAAAATAATAATATGCATATGGTTCTTAAATCATACTGTTTTATAGTCCCATATGGTCTAGCGGGTAGGATAGGTGGCTTTCATGTAGCAGGTCCGGGTTCGATTCCCGGTATATAATTTGTAATGAACCACATCGATACTTCATGTAATCTTTATTATAATTTTTAATATATTGACTTTAAATATAACTGTACTAGACTATACTATAGTTAAGTGGCCTATAAAATTTAGGATAGACAAGAGGTCGTTCTTTACTATATTTAAAACAAAATATGGTGAAATTAATTAGCTAATTTGACAAGACATAGGTAACTAAGGGCAAGAGTTCGTTCTTTATTATAACAGCTACTGCTGCAACCTAAATTCACATATATAGTTATGAGAGGCAGATTGGCCGAGTTTTTAACTCGGCTATACAGACAGGAAAAAGCCTACGGCTTTTTCTTCTTTTAAATAGTAAGAGACTAAACTCAAACAATCAAGTAGCTAACTAAGTCCAATGTATTATATTGATTTATGAGAGGCAGCCTGGCCGAGTGGTCCAAGGCACTCGTGTTACCCACCATTTTATGAGAGGCAGCCTGGCCGAGTGGTCCAAGGCACTCGTGTTACCCACCAGTCTCTTCGGAGGCGTGGGTTCAAATCTTACCGCTGGTATACGATTATGTTTGAAAGACTGCAGTGTGAAAAGACATCAAAAATGCAGTTTTTGGTGGAAAAATTTATTCTCTTTTAGAAATAATTAATTTTAGTTACTATAGATTTTTAACCCAATTAATTTCCTTTAAAATGAGCTATTGAACAACCCTCTACGATGTTCCAGTGCCAAGCTATCTCTGGATACAAAAAAAGAAAAAAAGAAAAAAATAAAAAAATATCCAGTTTGTGGAGAATAACGTGGTTCAAGTCAATTTTCTTGATTTTCAAGACAATATATTTCCCTTGCTGTTCAAGCCAAGGGACAGAAAGTTTCCTATACAGGGGTTTCGGACAAGGCGGTTCTAATGGTGTACTTTTTGTTTTGATCTGACTCCTTTGTTAGGAACTATGGGTTTTTATATTTCTTAACATTGGACGTGATCGTCTCTTACTAGGTTGCTAGCTACCGCAGCAACCCGGATAATGATGTTCAATACATAATGATGCTCAAATACAACAATACATAATGATGTTCTGGATTACATGAAGTAAGAACTTCATGTAATTCGGAAGCGTCCCTTAAAAATATTTTGATCTGACTCTTTTTTTAGGAGTTTTGGGGTTTTATATTTCTTAACATTGGAGGTGATCGTCTCTTACTAGATTATAAAACAGGAAAAAGCCTACGGCTTTTTCTTCTTTTAAATAGTAAGAGACGAAACTCAAACAATCAAGTAGCTAACTAAGTCCAATGTATGGAATGGTTTGTTATTTCAGTGATCGTCTTTTAATGTAAATTATTAGTACACAATAGGTTTTAGATATTACGTCATGTCACTTATTACGTCATATATGGTTATTAGTAGATAATCGGTAAAATATTCGTTCTTTATTATAATTATGACGTCACTGCATCAAAAATACAGTTTTTATTGGAAAAATTTATTCTCTTTTAGAAATAATTTATTTTAGTTACAAAAGGTTTTTAACCCAATTAATTTCCTTTAAAATGAGCTATTGAACAACCCTCTACGATGTTCCAGTGCCAAGCTATCTCTGGATACAAAAGAAAAAAAAAAGAAAAAATATCTCGTTTGGGAGAATAACGTGGTAAAAGTCAATTTGCTTGATTTTTAAGCCAATATATTTCCCTTGCTGTTCAAGCCAAGGGACAGAAAGTTTCCTATACAGGGGTTTCGGACAAGGCGATTCTAATGGTGTACTTTTTGTTTTGATCTGACTCCTGCTTTAGGAGCTATGGGTTTTTATATTTCTTAACATTGGACGTGATCGTCTCTTACTAGGTTGCTAGCTACCGCTGCAACCCGGATTCTTTTCAAGATACTATCTCTGTTGTTTGTGTAGTACTGTTTTTTTAACTTGCGTGTAGCTTGCTTTGATCTAACCATTATCTAATTATGAATGAGAACATTTACAGTTTTGACACTTCTTATATTGTAACGTATTGACAAGAAACCATTTATGATGAGCTATATCGGTCCTTTATGTAATACTATGGGCTGGAAGTTTGTTCTTTACTGTAATTTTTATTCCAATGATCGTCTTTTAATGTAATTTAGCTACCTCCTAGCTAAATATAATAATTCTAATAAAAATTAATATAGGCAAGATGTTGTTCTTTATTATAATTTTTTTTCTGGGTTTAATTAAAAAATGAAAATTTCTGATGAGACACCATAATTATTATTGCATTTTGCAGTTAGATAAAATTATTTAGTTTAAATTTTTCAGGAATTAATCTAGTTTTATTTGACAAAAAAGATCTTTTACAAGGAATCAGGCAGCTAACAAAGTCCAACATATGCGATGGTAAGTTCTTTGAATGATCGTCTTTTCATGTAATTTTAAAAATAATTTATTTTATAATTACAAAAGGTGTTTAACCCCATTAATTTTCTTTAAAATGAGCCATTAAACAACTCTCTACGATGTTCCATTGCCAAGCTATCTGTGGAATTACAAACCTATACTATAATTAAGTGGCGTATAAAATTTAGTATAGGCAAAAGGTGGTTCTTTATTATAGATCCTTTATGTAAGTTTCTAGCTACCGCTGTAACCCGGAAAACAAAAAGGAAAATATTACAAACAGGAAAAAGCCTACGGCTTTTTCTTCTTTGAAATAGTAATAGACGAACCTCAAACGATCAAGTAGCTAACTAAGTCTAATGTATGCAATAACTTTTTATTCCAATGATCGTCTTTTAATGTAATGACCTAGAACTGTTTGATTTAATACTTCAGTTACTATGGGTTACAGTTCGTTCCTTATTTTAATACAACCCAGACTATGTTGCTAGCTACCGCTGCAACCCCGAAAATTAAAAAACACCATTTATGATGAGCTATATTCGTCGTTTATGTAACTACACCTGGAACCATATATCAGTTAGTATGGGAGACTCATCGTTCTTTACTGTAATGCATTAGATACTCTTGACTGACATCGATTCTTTATGTAATCCAATGTATGCAATAATTTTTTATTCCAATGAACGTCTTTTAATGTAAGAATTAACAAACACCATTTATGATGAGCTATATCGGTACTTTATGAAACTACCCCTGGGGCCACCATATATTAGTTACTATTGGCGAGAGATCGTTCTTTACTGTACTTAAATATATTGACCTTAAATATAACTGTAGTAGCTTATACTATCGTTAAGTGGCCTATAAAATTTAGTATAAGCAACAGGTTGTTCTTTATTATAACTTATAATACTTCTGTTACTATGGACAAAAGTTCATTCTTTAATGTAAAAGACATCAAAAATGCAGTTTTTGGTGGAAAAATTTATTCTCTTTTAGAAATAATTTATTTTAGTTACTATAGATTTTTAACCCAATTAATTTCCTTTAAAATGAGCTATTGAACAACCCTCTACGATGTTCCAGTGCCAAGCTATCTCTGGATACAAAAAAGAAAAAAAGAAAAAAATATCCCGTTTGTGGAGAATAACGTGGTTAAATTCAATTTTCTTGATTTTCAAGCCAATATATTTCCCTTGCTGTTCAAGCCAAGGGACAGAAAGTTTCCTATACAGGGGTTTCGGACAAGGCGGTTCTAATGGTGTACTTTTTGTTTTGATCTGACTCCTTTGTTATGAACTATGGGTTTTTATATTTCTTAACATTGGACGTGATCGTCTCTTACTAGGTTGCTAGCTACCGCTGCAACCCGGATGGTATACGATTATGTTTGAAAGACTGCAGTGTGAAAAGACATCAAAAATGCAGTTTTTGGTGGAAAAATTTATTCTCTTTTAGAAATAATTTATTTTAGTTGCTATAGATTTTTAACCCAATTAATTTCCTTTAAAATGAGCCATTGAACAACTCTCTACGATGTTCCAGTGCCAAGCTATCTGTGGAAAAGAAAAAAAAAGAAAAGAGAAAAAAATATCCCGTTTGTGGAGAATAACGTGGTTAAATTCAATTTTCTTGATTTTCAAGCCAATATATTTCCCTTGCTGTTCAAGCCAAGGGACAGAAAGTTTCCTATACAGGGGTTTCGGACAAGGCGGTTCTAATGGTGTACTTTTTGTTTTGATCTGACTCCTTTGTTAGGAACTATGGGTTTTTATATTTCTTAACATTGGACGTGATCGTCTCTTACTAGGTTGCTAGCTACCGCTGCAACCCGGATCACTTATTACGTCATATAGGGTTATTAGTAGATAATCGATAAAATATTCGTTCTTTATTATAACGTATAAAATTTAGTATAGGTAATAGGTCGTTCTTTATTATAAATTCTTGGCCGAGTGGTCCAAGGCGCTGGTGTTAGTCACTAGTCTCTTTGGAAATGTGGGTTCAAATCCTACCACTGGTATACGATTATGACGTCATTGATCAATCTTTCATATGAAATATGCGATTTTTCGTAAAAAAACTGATTCTATTTTAAAAATACATTGTTTTAAGTACAAAAGGTTTTTAACCCAATTAATTTCCTTTAAAATGAGCCATTGAACAACTCTCTACGATGTTCCAGTGCCAAGCTATCTGTGGAAAAGAAGAAGAAAGAAAAAAATATCTCCTTTGTGGAGAATAACGTGGTAAAAGTCAATTTTCTTGATTTTCAAGCCAATATATATTCTTTGCTATTCAAGCCAAAGGGCGGTAAGTTTCCCTTATAGGAATTTTGGACAAGGCGATACTAATGGTGTACTTTTTATTTTGATCTGACTCTTTTTTTAGGAGTTATGGGTTTTTATATTTCTTAACATTGGACGTGATCGTCTCTTACTAGGTTGCTAGCTACCGCTGCAACCCGGATATAAATACTGTAATCTTAACTATAGTGAAGTTGCCTATGCAAGTTAGTATAGGGAAGAGTTCGTTCTTTATTATAAAACGGTTCAATTGAAAATTGCCATTAGAATACGTTTATCAAAATCTATTTATTCGTATAATACAGAGTTTTGTGGAAAAATCAAATAAATGAATACCTTACTACAGCACAATGGATAAAACTGTGCCTCATGATAAGAGGTTTGCGGGTTCAAATCCGCCTGTAGTGAGGGATCAATATCGAATAAAATAATGATTTCTTAAGCTTCAGTTGAGAAATTTGTCGCACTGAAAACAACATCGTTATGATTCTTAATCAAAATGACTGTTTTCCTACAGCCTGGGGATTTTGATATTTTCATCAAGAGGGTCAAATTACTATTGTGCGTTACCGTGCAGTGATTCGAACCTACACCTTTTATATTTGAAAGAAAGTCTCTGAGTCACCGTGCTGCCGGTGACCAAAAAGGCACCAATGATTAACACCATTTATGATCGATCCTTATTTCCCACTATACAAGTTTGTATAGGCAAGAGTTCGTTCTTTATTGTAATTTATCACCTTTCTTATAAAGTGGCTTAATTAAGGTTTTTCTAAAATCGTTAGGTACTTCCCCTTTTTCAAAAATCATATTCATAATCTTCAATAACTTATTTCTAACCTCAGAGCCACCATATTTAAGAAACTCATTTACCACCCTATCAGCACCTGGAGCCTTGTTATTCTTTAATCCTTTTAGTACTGTTGCTAATTCCTCCTCACAAAACAAATCTTCCTTCACATCCAAGGTATCACAAACCTTTTCATTTTCCTCTATATTTTTTCCTGCAACTCTATCTCGGTTAAGCAAGTTCTCAAAATGTTCGGCCCATCTCGCTTTAGCTTTTTCCTTATTGCTAATTGCAACCCCATTCCTATCTTTCACTGGGACAAGTCCGGATTGACTACTACCTCTCAATTTGTTAACATGCCAGTACAATATTTTACTATTATGAGGTCTAGCTGCATCTTCTAAATCCTCGGCAATTTTATCCATGGCCTCCACTTCACACCTCCTTAGTTCATATTTCAATGCTTTCTCCACTTTCTTTACATTTCTTTTGTTTTCATGCGATCTATCACTCAGATAATTCTTGTACAAGTCCTTTCTCCTTTGTATTAAACATAAAGCTTTTTCACTAATATTCTTAGCTGCAGTTCTAGCTTTCTTCCCTAATACACCTTCAGCAACTTCACAAATTATTTTTCTAAAATTATTCCAACCATCTTCCACATTATCAAATTTTAAACTCTTAAGTTTAGTATTCAACTGTTCCTGGAAAGTTTCTCTCAAATTCTCATCCTGGAGTCTACTAACATCATAACTTCCCGGGAGGTAATTACCCTTCCGATATTTCAGCTTTAAATTAACCCTTGACACTACTAGACGGTGATCTTTACTTTTAACATCAATAACAGCGCTCCTATATACCCTAGTATCTTGTATTGATCCTGTCGTTCTTTAATATTATCTAACATATGCAACGGTTTGCTCTTCTAATGATCGTACTTTAATATAAACTAATGGTGTACTTTTTGTTTTGATCTGACTCTTTTTTTAGGAGTTATAGGTTTTTATATTTCTTAACATTGAACGTGATCGTCTCTTACTAGGCTTCTAGCTACCGCTGCAACCCGGATACTGATGATGCCTGCTAAATCCCCATTTACAGTATCGATCCTTTATGTTAATCCCTTGCTGTTCAAGCCAAGGGACAGAAAGTTTCCTATACAGGGGTTTCGGACAAGGCGGTTCTAATGGTGTACTTTTTGTTTTGATCTGACTCCTTTTTTAGGAGCTATGGGTTTTTATATTTCTTAACATTGGACGTGATCGTCTCTTACTAGGTTGCTAGCTACCGCTGCAACCCGGATTATAATCAAAAGTAAGGTTGCAAGTCGACGATTTTGTTTTGGCATTATTATAATTGGTATGGTGAAATAATAATATGCATATGGTTCTTAAATCATACTACTTTATGGTCCCATTTGGTCTAGTGGCTAGGAAAGTTAAGTTTCACTTAGGAGGACCGGGTTCGATTCCCGGTGTGGGAAAATTTTTAACTCTATAATCTTCGAACATTCGAACCTTTTATAATTTATAATGATGTATAATATAAATACTGTAATCTTCAATATAGTGAAGTTGCCTATGCAAGTTAGTATAGGGAAGAGTTCGATCTTTATTATATCTAATGGTGTACTTTTTGTTTTGATCTGGCTCCTTTTTTAGGAGCTATGGGTTTTTATATATCTTAACATTGGACGTGATCGTCTCTTACTAGGTTGCTAGCTACCGCTGCAACCCGGATTAAAAAATTATGATCATATCTTATATGTAACTTTTATTTTATAAGTCTTCGATAGTCTAATGGTAAGCATGTCCACTTGTTACCTGGGAGTAGGGGGTTCGATTCCCCGTCGGGGAGAACTTTTAATATGTTGAATTAAAAGCACTATCTTTTCAATTTAAAATTTAAAAAAGAAACTTGTTTATTTACATTCTAGCTAAAATAATGAAGATAATATGATCAGGGTTCAGTTTCTTTGGACTTGAGTTCGTTTTTTAACTATAAATACAAACAGGAAAAAGCCTACGGCTTTTTCTTCTTTTAAATAGTAAGAGACGAAACTCAAACAATCAAGTAGCTAACTAAGTCCAATGTATGGAATTGTTTTTTATTTCAGTGATCGTCTTTTAATGTAAATTTACTAACCTATACTATAGTTAAGTGGCCTATATAATTTAGTATAGGCAAGAGGTCGTTCTTTATTATAATTCCTTATATACTAATTATGACGTCACTCTATTCACGTCATAGCTCTAATATAAAACTATGATGACGTTCATTATTTATCTAGTAGGGTTTCAGACAAGGTATTTCTAATGATGTACTTTTGTTTTGATCTGACTCTATTTTTAGGAGTTTTGGGTTTTTATATTTCTTAGCATTGGACTGATCGTCTATTACTAGGTTGCTAGCTACTGCTGCAACCCAAATTCACATATATATTTATTTATGAGAGGCAGCCTGGCCGAGTGGTCCAAGGCACTGGTGTTAGCCACCAGTCTCTTCAGAGGCGTGGGTTCAATTCTTACCGCTGGTATACGATTATGTTTGAAAGACTGCAGTGTGAAAAGACATCAAAAATGCAGTTTTTGGTGGAAAAATTTATTCTCTTTTAGAAATAATTTATTTTAGTTACTATAGATTTTTAACCCAATTAATTTCCTTTAAAATGCGCTATTGAACAACCCTTTACGATGTTCCAGTGCCAAGCTATCTGTGGAAAAGAAAAAGAAAGAAAAAAATATCCCTTTTAGGCAGAATGTTGTAGTAGCTGCCACTTTTCTTGATTTTCAAGCCAATATATTTCCCTTGCTGTTCAAGCTAAGGGACAGAAAGTTTCCTATACAGGGGTTTCGGACAAGGCGGTTCTAATGGTGTACTTTTGAGTTTGATCTGACTCCTTTTTTAGGAACTATGGGTTTTTATATTTCTTAACATTGGACGTGATCGTCTCTTACTAGGTTGCTAGCTACCGCTGCAACCCGGATGGTGTTAGCCACCCGTCACATCGGAGGCATGGGTTCGAATATCCCTGATGACAGTATTTTATACCGAAGCAAACAAATTACTAGCTTGAGTCTTAAATTATAATCTTGTTTTAGTTACTATGGGCTGAAGTTCGTTCTTTACTGTAAAAATTTTTAACTCTATAATCTTCGAACATTTGAACCTTTTATAATTTATAATGATGCATAATATAAATACTGTAATCTTAACTATAGTGAAGTTGCGTATGCAAGTTAGTATAGGGAAGAGTTCGATCTTTATTATAATTACAAAAAGTTTTTAACCCCATTAATTTTCATTAAAATGAGCCATTGAAAAACTCTATACGATGTTCCAGTGCCAAGATATCTGTGGAATTACTAATCTATGATATAATTAAGTGGCTTGTTAAATTTAGTGTAGGTAAGGGGTCGTTCTTTATTGTAATTCTTTATTATAATTCAAATCCAGGTCGAAGGAATTTTTTACCACCTTTGTTTTCAACTATACTCTGTCTCGCGTTTTAAATTAAAAACCACAGAAAATCAGGCAACTAAGCTATTCAATTACATGCTGTTGTTTGTTATTTACTAATTTTCAGATCGATCCTTTATGTATATACTACTTTTAATTAATATTTCAGTTACTATGAGCAAGCGTTCGTTCTTTATTATAATTATTATAACTACCACTGCAACCGAGATTGATAAATCAGATTATGTAAACCCTGATTACAAACAGGAAAAAGCCTACGGCTTTTTCTTCTCTGGAGTAGTAAGAGACGACTCTTAAGAAATCAGGCAGCTAACTAAGTCCAATGTATGCAATTGTTTGTTATTCCAACGATTGTCTTTTAATGTGACTACCACTGCAACCCGGAATATATTAAAGATTTGAGTTAGTATAAGCGAGGGTTCGTTCTTTATTATAATTTGATCTGACTCTTCTCTCAGGAGTTAGGGGTTTTTATATATCTTAACATTGGCCGTGATCGTCTCTTACTAGGTTGCTAGCTACCGCTGCAACCCGGACTATGGACTAAAGTTCGTTCTTTAATGTAAAAATTCGATGATCGAGCCTTTATGTAACCCGGATTAAAAAATTATTATCATATCTTATATTTATATTTTATTTTATAAGTCTTCGATAGTCTAATGGTAAGTATGCCCACTTGTTACCTGGGAGAAGGGGGTTCGATTCCCCGTCGGGAAGAACTTTTAATATTTTGAATTAAAAACACTATCTTTTCAATTTAAAACTTAAAAAAGAAACTTGTTTGTTTACATTCTAGCTAAAATAATGAAGATAATATGAATGAACCACAGTGTTCAGTTTCTTTGGACTTGAGTTCGTTTTTTAACTATAAATACAAACAGAAAAAGCCTACGGCTTTTTCTTCTTTTAATTAGTAAGATACGAAACTCAAACAATCAAGTAGCTAACTAAGTCAAATGTATGGAATGGTTTGTTATTTCAGTGATCGTCTTTCAATGTAAGAAGCGCCCTCTACGAAAAGAGCTTCTTTTTTGATTAGATTTTTTCCACCGACTATTTGGAAATCACTCCCCTTAGACATCCGGAATTCAAAGAATCTTATATCCTTTGAGCAAGCAGCGAAGGGTCATTACAGAAAGTGTTTAGTGCTGTCGTCCTCCAGGTTTGTTTTTTTTCTCTCCATTCTTATTTTTCCTTTGTTTTCTTGTTCCATATTGCTTTCTCTCTCTTTTTCTTTTTTTTACCCCTAAAGTTGAAACCATAGATTGATTTATTTAATGGTTTATTTTTCTCCTCTTTTTTTTCTTCTTGATACATTCAGTTAACTTGTTGTTTCTGTTTGTTTTTAATTAATATTAGTTAATGTCCTGCCCTAGCCAAGCATATTTTTTGTGCTTTCCTAGCAGGAATGTTATGTTATGTAAGTTATTTGTTTTGTTCTTGAATATAGATTCAAGCCAATATATTTCCCTTGCTGTTCAATCCAAGGGACAGAAATTTTACTATACAGGGGGTTTCGGACAAGGCGGTTCTAATGGTGTACTTTTTGTTTTGATCTGACTCCCTTTTTAGGAGCTATGGGTTTTTATATTTCTTAACATTGGACGTGATCGTCTCTTACTAGGTTGCTAGCTTCCGCTGCAACCCAGATTAAAAGGTTACTGGCTACCGCTGCAACCCGGATTGCCTATAAAATTTATTATAGGCAAGAGGTCGTTCTTTATTGTAATTATTACAAACAGCACTAGATGTAGCAATTTCTTTCAAATGAGTCATTAAACAACTCTCTATGATTTTCCGGTGCCCCACTAGCTGCACAGAAAAAAAGAAAAAGAAACATGCGGTTGATGCAGAATATCGTGCTTGGAGCCACTTCTCTTATTTTTCAAGCCAATGAATTTTCATCGTTTTTCAAGCCAAGGGACAGTTAGTTTCCTATGTAGCGGTATTAGACAAGGCGGTTCTAATAGTGTACTTCTTTTTTGATCTGACTCTAGTTTTAGGAGTTATGGGCTATTAAATTTCTTAGTATGTGACTTAAAAGTTTCTTATTAGGTTGCAAGCTACCGCTGCAACCCGGACAATATATTTACCGGTTTACAAACAGGAAAAAGCCTTAAGCTTTTTCTTCTTTGGAATAGTAAGACACGAACCTCATAATACTTAACTAGACCAATCCTTTATATAATACAAACATAAAGGAATATATATATATATATATTATTCTTTGGAATAGTAAGAGACAATCCTCAAAGAATCAGGCAGCTAACTGAGTCCATAATTTGGTTTAACATAAACTTCATTAATCAGATCCATATATCATAAATGTTCTAGTGTTTGGGATAGCTGGCTCTCACCCAGTTGGCTCGAGTTCGATACCTGGTATGGGAAATTTTACTTATGATGATTTCTTAAAGAATATAATTAAAATAATCATGTGTAGAATGATTTCTTTTATTACTTCAGTTACTATGGGCTACAGTTAGTTCCTTGATGTAATTATAAATTTAAAATCAGCCTAAAAATAGGATTCTTTTGATGTATCTATTTGTATCACAATTCCGTTTTTTAGAGTTTTGGTGACTATTGAGACGAGCCCTCTTACTGTGCAGTTCGTTACCACGAACTGTTTGACTATATCCGATGAAACCAGCATAGGCCCCACTTATATTGGACTGTATCCGTCCTTTATGTAACTGGCTCTCTCCCAGTTGGCTCGAGATCGATCCTTGGTATGGGAAAATTTTACTTGTGATGTTTCTTTAAGGAATTACTACCTACGATTATGACGATGCATCATACTGTTAATTTTACAACTTTAATTAATGATGTCATAGTGCAAGTGGCTAGGATGATCGGCCGTAAACCGAAAGATTGGCGGCTCAAAGCCACTCAGGGTCAATTTCTTTTAGTTTGTAATTCAGCTATCAATTAAACCATGATACCGACGATACTTACAAAATTCCGATTAACAGTATTGATCCCTTATGTATGATCTCCTAATGATCGTCTTTTAACATAATTTCATTTACTATGGACTAAAGTTGGTTCTTTAATGTAAGTAATGCAACCCGGATTGACAACCCAGATTATGTAAACCCTGATTACAAACAGGAAAAAGCCTACGGCTTTTTCTTCTTTGGAGCAGTAAGAGACGACTCTCAAAGAATAAGGGAGCTAACTAAGTCCAATGTATGCAATGGTTTGTTCTTCTAAAGATCGTCTTTTAATATAATATTTTTCACTCCATTAATTTCCTTTAAAATGAGCCATTGAACAACGCTCTACGATATTCCAGTGCCAAGCTATTTGTGGAATTACTAACCTATTCTATAATTAAGTGGCGTATAAAATTTAGTATAGGCAAGAGGTCGTTCTTTATTATAATTTTATATTTCTTAACATTGGAGGTGATCGTCTCTTACTAGGTTGCTAGCTACCGCTGCAACCCGGATGATCGCCTTTTAATATGAACCCGTATTGCTACGAAATGTATGATATGATACTGGGTAATCATTTTTGTCACTATACGTGATATACACATAGTTATTCGAGGCAGCTTGGCCAAGAGGTCTAAGGCGTTGGTTTTAGCCACCCGTATCTTTCGAAGTGTGGGTTCAAATCCCAACGCTGCCAGTATTTCATACCAAAGCAAACAAAGTACTTGTTTTAGTCTTAAATTTATAATCTTAATTTAGTTACTATGGGCTGAAGTTCCTTCTTTACTGTAAACTATATGCAACAATTCGTTCTTTAATATAAAACCCGGATATAACTGTACTAGCCTACACTATAGTTAAGTGGCCTATAAAATTTAGTATAGGCCAGAGGTCGTTCTTTAGTATAAATTACTAACCTATAATATGATTAAGTGGCGTATAAAATTTAGTATAGGCAAGAGGTCGTTCCTTATTATAAATTCTTTGCTCTAAAAATAATCGACAAACACCATTTTTGATAAGTTATATCGGTCCTTTATGTAATTTCTAATGATCGTCCTTTAATATAAACTATGGACTATAGTTCGTTCTTTAATGTAATAACAGGCTCGTTTTCGCCATAATTGAAAAACATTGCTTTTCCTTCGCTGTTGATAGGTATGCTTGTATATATGTTTTTATTGCTGCTACATAAACTGCAATTGCTCCTTCCAAAATTAATATACGAATTTTCAAAGAAGTACGCCTCCGTATATTCACTGTGTTGTCGAACATTTTCCATTGCATCTGTAAACTGTTCCGCAGTTGCCAATCCATACCTTGGAAGCTTTTCATTAAACTGACAACATTTCTTTTGGATATTACTATGAAGCTTTGCCAAGGAATTTCTAGCCGACTTTTCAACAGCATCCGCTCTTTCAAAGAGAATTTTAATCTGTAATTTTGAATACTTTTCGTGATTCCGATAAAACATGCGTAAAATGTTTCTCAATTTACGAAGATCAGCCTGCATTTTTGCCATCTTCTTATATTTCTGAATGTAATTTTTCCCTCTGTCCTTATGCGTTCTTCGGTACAACCTCGCAGAGAATTTAATTTTTTCATTATAGATTTTGTCACCCCAGTAACGCTCCTTGATCTTTTGTTTGGCTGTCTCAATTTTTGCTTCTCGATACACCTGGACGGTTGAATACCTTTGCTTTTGGTTTTTCTTATATTTGATGCGGTAATCTTCATCATTGTGATAACTCTCCTTGATCTTTTGTTTGGCTGTCTGAATTTTTGCATGTCTATAATCTTCATCATTGTGATAACACATCTTGCTGTTTTGTTTGATTACTTCTCGATATGCCTGGTCGGTTGAATACCTTTGTTTTTTTCTTTTCAAGATACTATCTCTGTTGTTTGTGTAGTACTGTTTTTTCAATATCCGTGCAGCTTGCTTGATTGAAACCATTATGTAATTATGAATGTGAACTTTTACAGTTCTGAAGCTTCTTATATAGTAATTATGACGTCACAGCGTAATGATTTTATTGACGTCATAGCGCAATGATATTATTTCATGACGTCTTCAGAAACAACAATATAATTTCGTGTTTGTCTATTCACATCATAGCTCTAACAAAATTTAATTAGAGTTCGTTCTTTATTGTTATGTTAGCATTGGACGTGATCGTCTCTTATTGTGATATTCATGAATGAGACCATTTACAGTTTTGACGTTTCTTATATAGTAATTATGACGTCACTGCATCAAAAATACAGTTTTTATTGGAAAAATTTATTCTCTTTTAGAAATAATTTATTTTAGTTACAAAAGGTTTTTAACCCAATTAATTTCCTTTAAAATGAGCTATTGAACAACCCTCTACGATGTTCCAGTGCCAAGCTATCTCTGGAAACAAAGAAAAAAGAAAAAAATATCCCGTTTGGGGAGAATAACGTGGTAAAAGTCAATTTGCTTGATTTTCAAGCCAATATATTTCCCTTTCTGTTCAAGCCAAGGGACAGAAAGTTTCCTATACAGGGGTTTCGGACAAGGCGGTTCTAATGGTGTACTTTTTGTTTTGATCTGACTCCTTTGTTAGGAACTATGGGTTTTTATATTTCTTAACATTGGACGTGATCGTCTCTTACTAGGTTGCTAGCTACCGCTGCAACCCGGATTGGTATGGTGAAATAATAATATGCATATGGCTCTTAAATCATACTTCTTTATGGTTCCATATAGTCTAGTGGCTAGGATAGTTAACTTTCACTTAACAGGCTCGGGTTCGATTCCCGGTGTGGGAAAATTTTTAACTCTATAATCTTCGAACATTTGAACCTTTTATAATCTATAATGATGTATAATATAAATACTGTAATCTTAACTATAGTGAAGTTGCGTATGCAAGTTAGTATAGGGAAGAGTTCGATCTTTATTATATTACTAACCTATACTATAATTAAGTGGTGTATAAAATTTAGTATAGGCAAAAGGTCGTTCTTTATTATAACGTGGTTAAAGTCATTTTTCTTGATTTTCAAGCCAATATATTTCCCTTGCTGTTCAAGCCAAATGACAGAAAGTTTCCTATACAGGGGTTTCGGACAAGGCGGTTCTAATGGTGTACTTTTTGTTTTGATCTGACTCCTTTTTTAGGAGCTATGGGTTTTTATATTTCTTAACATTGGACGTGATCGTCTCTTACTAGGTTGCTAGCTACCACTGCAACCCGGATAACTACACCTGGAACTACCATATATCAGTTAGTATGGGAGAGAGATCGTTCTTTAGTGTATGGTCCAAGGCACTGGTGTTAGCCACCAGTCTCTTCAGAGGCGTGGGTTCAATTCTTACCGCTGGTATACGATTATGTTTGAAAGACTGCAGTGTGAAAAGACATCAAAAATGCAGTTTTTGGTGGAAAAATTTATTCTCTTTTAGAAATAATTTATTTTAGTTACTATAGATTTTTAACCCAATTAATTTCCTTTAAAATGCGCTATTGAACAACCCTTTACGATGTTCCAGTGCCAAGCTATCTGTGGAAAAGAAAAAAGAAAAAAAAAAGAAAAAAAAAAGAAAAAAATATCCCGTTTAGGCAGAATGTTGTAGTAGCTGCCACTTTTCTTGATTTTCAAGCCAATATATTTCCCTTGCTGTTCAAGCCAAGGGACAGAAATTTTACTATGCAGGGGTTTCGGACAAGGCGGTTCTAATGGTGTACTTTTTGTTTTGATCTGACTCTTTTTTTAAGAACTATGGGTTTTTATATTTCTTAACATTGGACGTGATCGTCTCTTACTAGGTTGCTAGCTACCGCTGCAACCCGGAAAAAAAAAATATCCCGTTTGGGGAGAATAACGTGGTTAAAGTCAATTTTCTTGATTTTCAAGCCAATATATTTCCCTTGCTGTTCAAGCCAAGGGAAAGAAAGTTTCCTATACAGGGGTTTCGGACAAGGCGGTTCTAATGGTGTACTTTTTGTTTTGATCTGACTCCTTTGTTAGGAACTATGGGTTTTTATATTTCTTAACATTGGACGTGATCGTCTCTTACTAGGTTGCTAGCTACCGCTGCAACCCGGAAAAAAACCTTTTTGACAAATACCATTTATGATGAACTATATCGGTCCTTTATAAAACATCAATAGAACCATATCATTACTATATCATTTACTATAATTAAGTTGAGTGTGTAATTTAGTATAGGCAAGAGTTCGTTCTTTATTATAAAATAAGGGAGCTAACTAAGTCCAATGTATGCAATGGTTTGTTCTTCTAATGATCGTCTTTTAATATAATATTTTTAACCCCATTAATTTCCTTTAAAATGAGCCATTGAACAACTCTCTACGATGTTCCAGTGCCAAGCTATCTGTGGAATTACTAACCTATACTATAATTCAGTGGCGTATAAAATTTAGTATAGGCATGAGGTCGTTCTTTATTATAAAAAAAAAAAATATCCCGTTTGGGGAGAATAACGTGGTAAAAGTCAATTTGCTTGATTTTCAAGCCAATATATTTCCCTTTCTGTTCAAGCCAAGGGACAGAAAGTTTCCTATACAGGGGTTTCGGACAAGGCGGTTCTAATGGTGTACTTTTTGTTTTGATCTGACTCCTTTTTTAGGAACTATGGGTTTTTATATTTCTTAACATTGGACGTGATCGTCTCTTACTAGGTTGCTAGCTACCGCTGCAACCCGGATACTTTTAAGTATCGGATATATGAACCTACACACGTGAAACATTATTGTTTAATTCATTTCATATTATCAGTTTATAAAATATCGCATTATACAGTCTGTTAAAAGTGCTGGAGTTGGAAATTACACTGTTATATTTTTATAGAACCCCACAAAATCTTCCACTATGATATGAGTGTTCATTCAGATTGGTTTTATGGATATAAGATATTTATGTAAAACGGTAATTTAAACCTGCATGGTAGAATTATATTGGGAAAATAAAAGTACGAAAAGTATTTCCCAAGAATTACAGTCAATTTTGCATTTGTATTTCTTCTATACAATTTACTAAAAAAACAAAAATCAACACACTTTCCAGTTAGTTTGAAATTGACCATTGCTTAGGGAAGTGACACCTTAAAGTTTGAGAATAAGAGAAAATATTCAGCCGAATAAGCAGCAGCTGAGAGGTCTTCCTCCAATTCTTTCTGATGAAGAGGAAAATCCTGAAGAGGAAAATCCTGAAGAGAAAGAAAAAACAGAAGAAGTGAAAGAAGAAAGATTCAAATGCAGCAAAGATGGAAATCCTGTGACAACCTATACAATCGGCTGTGATAAGAATTTGAAGCGGTTTATGGAATCTAAAAAAAGTGTGACTATTTTGATCCAGTGGATCTCCTCAATTATCATTGCAATTGCAACAATTCCCTTTTTTTGTATTTCTTTTTGTCCAGCCATTTTTCCAGAGGAAGAAGATAGTGATGATAGTGGGGGAGGTGACGAGGATGAAGACGAAAATAATGACGACAAGGATGACGATGAAAATCATGGTGACGAGGATGATCATGATGACAGCGACTAAATAAACTGCTCAATTATAAAAAAAAGTTTGTCCTATCTTTAAAAAGGTCAAGTCACAAAGCTCACAAAGCAACTTTATTATTTTTTTTTTCTGTTAATAAAATCTCTAAAGCTGTGATACCAATGAAGCCAAAATATCGTCAAATGAAGATGCCGTTTATCAGGCAGCTAACTCAGTCCAATATATGCAATGGCATCACTGCATAATTGTCCTTTACTAGGTTTCAGCTTTATCCGATGATTGAGCATTTATGTACTATAACCTACGATTATGTCGTCATTGATCACTATTGTGTATGAAAAATGAAGTTTTTCGTAAAAAATTGATTCTATTTTTAAAATGTTTTTTTTTTAAATTACAAATGGCACTAGATCTAGCAATTTCCTTTAAAATGAGCCATTGAGCAATTCTCTACGATATTCCAGTGCCAAGCTATCTGTGGAAAAGAAAAAAGAGAAAAAAGAGATGCCGTTTAGGCAGAATGCTGTAGTAGCTGTCTCTTTTCTTGATTTTCAAGCCAATATATTTCACTTGCTGTTCAAGTCAAGGGACAGAAAGTTTCCTATATAAGGGTCTTGGACAAGGCGATTCTAATGGTGTAGTTTTTGTTTGATCTGACTGTATTTTTAGGAGTTATGGGTTATTATATTTCTTAACACTGGACGTGACTGTCTCTTACTAGGTTGCTAGCTACCACTGCAACCCGGATTAGGATTAACTATACCGATACTTCATATAATCACACACTATGGGATGTAGTTCGCTCTTTTATATAAAATATAATTAAGTGGCGTATAAGATTTAACATAGGCAAGAGGTCGTTCTTTACTATAAAGCTGAAAAAACCTGATAACCAATAGTTGGAATCATCTACGTCTGGCTTTATATTTTCAAGAAGACTATAATGGGAACAGTTGTAAAATAAGAGAGAGTCAAGGTGACCAAAAAACTCCTGTTGGTAAGGAATTCCCTCTTAATTATGAAACTCTATAATCTTCGAACATTTGAACCTTTTATAATTTATAATGATGCATAATATAAATACTGTAATCTTAACTATAGTGAAGTTGCGTATGCAAGTTAGTATAGGGAAGAGTTCGATCTTTATTATAATTTCTTAGTAACACATGTTTACAAATATAATTACAGTTCTATGCGCTATTATTCGCTCAAAAACTCGCACTACGTTCATACACCACGCACAACGTGTGCTAAATGGTTGTCAAAAACCTGAGGCAAGGATTTTTTCTTATATTCATAATACTAGGTTTAAAAGTAATAATTCACATATTCAATGTTTATCCCACCGCTGTCATCAGCTGTGGTAAAGTGATTTTAAGGTTGTTTGGGTGAAGTTGTGGTTCTTGCCTTATTTCTCTCTTTATACGGGAGATACTTGTGGTCATAGGATAAATAAACTTGGGTCGCGTGCCTTAGGCTAGGACCTGACTAATGGGGCCTACCAGCTGGGAATATTCGATGAAACTAAAGTAAGATTGTAGAGAGGTTGGCTATAACACAATACTTTTATTCAGCTAACACACATCGATACAGGGTCTGATCATATATAAGCCACTGGGACTGGTTTTCCCAAGGTGTGAACAAGTATAAGAAATCTATAATAAAGTACAATACAATAAGATACTTGAACACTTACAATAATCCAACAATATTCCAAGGTATTTCTAAATTCAACGGACCAGAGGTCAGTCCGGCATAAAATTAGTATAACACACCCCACTCCCATAAAATGTATCTTTTATACATTTCCTCAACTGCATCTTATCGGGGTCTACTAACGCACATAGCTAGGAAGTGGTAATTTCTCAATTTTCTATTAAGCATACGCGTACCAGGATGTGTTCTTTATCTTAATAAAAATTGGTATTTTGAAACTTTGTACTTGCGTCTTAATGTTTTTACTAAAATCCAATTTTGATTAATTAGACAGTGTCACCACAAAAACATTTAATTGCGTAAAGAGCGAAAAACTGGTAATTGCAAAAATATTTGAATGTATTTTGACAAGGGATTACAACAATTCCAAAACCTTAAAAAAGAAAACCTAAGCTTGAAGCTTAGTAGAAATGGTTTTTATCGGGAAAATTGTCGTCCTGCTGTATTCCGGCCTAAACAAAACGATTTAGATAGGTCACAACTTTGAGAAAATTGACTAAGAGCCTTAATTTCGGGAAAAAAAATTTATGTGAGTCACATCATTTTTATATACATTAGTATTGCAATGACGTTGTCACGCTTGTCACACTTATGAGGAAAAATTGAAGATTTTCAGGTATGAAGAAGTACATTAAATTGCTTAAAGAGTAAAAAACTGGTAATTGCAAAAATATTTGTATATATTTTAACAATTAATTACAACAATTTTAGAACCTTAAAAAAGAAAAACCAAAAGTTTGAAGCTTAGTAGAGATCCTTGTTAAAAATCGAACTTGCTGTAATAATCAAATATTTTGATTAGAAACAATAGATCGCAAGCGGAAGTAGTAAAGTTTTTTTCTATGCATGGATGTCATGAATTTCCTATTCGTTTGCCAGTAAGATCAGAGCACAGAAGCCTATTTCAGCTAATCTGGGTTTAAAAAAGTTGTCCTAAGCCAGAAATTTGGATGTGTTGACGAATAAATTTTGTTACACTTACAAGATATATTAAAGGATAGTGAAACTTGTCCTTTAGGGTTTACGCATTTGGCAAACAGAAATGGTTAGTGCTATCTTAAAATTCTACATTATTGTTATTCCAATCATGATTTTATTTCATTTTAATTTTACTATGCATCAGTGATTGTGGTGTAATTAAAAAAAGCCTGCTTCAACGGAATTCTTAAGAAAGTTAGGCTTTTGCCTAAGGGTTTGTTTCAATAGATTAGGTAAACAAGCACCTTGCAGACAAACTTTCTTTGACATTTTAAAGAAAGTAGTTGATCCATGTGAATGATACATTGAAGAAGAGAAAAAAAAACAGTTCAAATGGAAAATACCTAAATCTCTAAGCAATCTTATTTACCGAGCTCAAGTACATACCTTTAAAATATCAAATAACATTTCTTTGGAAAACGATTGTTTAGCCCCTAGACTCAGGAAACACCATCTACATAAGTATTTCCACAGATCAAAGTTTAATAAAATAGTAGCCAGAAAAATGCCTTATTTATAGGACCAGATTTAAAGCTTTGACGCTTCTAAGCCCAAGCGTGTTTGCCACTGCGTTTTGCAAGATTTTCAGAAAAATCCCTGAAAATTTGGGGATTGTGGAAGTACTAAACAGAATGCAACTGATAAGCCAAAAGTAATAAAAAGGACAGGTGATACCGAACCCCCCAGCTGCCATTCATGGGAGACATCTTATATTTTAAGTGGACACGGAATTCATGCGCTATTTTCAAAACATGTTTCTGTGACTAGGCAGCGTGGTGGCTAAGTGCAACTGACACTTTGACAATAAATCATATCTCAAATCACTTTCGACTACTAAAAAGGGCACTATCCACTCCAATTTCCAATCGAATGAGCCCTTTTCGAAGTTTCTACGTCAACTCCTTCGTTCGAAGTGCACTGGTATGGAAAAAAATTAATAAATAATACATTGTGCTAACATCGTTCTTTACTTAGGCCGCGCGATTGCGCTGCCTATGATATTGGCTAGAGGTCGATCTTTACTATAAAAATAATCAGACAGCTAACAGGGTTAATAATTTGTTCTTTAACACAAACTTCATTAATAGGATATTTTAATATATCCTATACGGTCTAGAGGTTGGGATAGCTCTCACCAAGTTGGGTTGAGTTCAATTTCCGTATGAGAAATTTTTTCTTATGATGATTTCTTAAGGAACATAATTAAAATCTCTTAATGTAATAAAAACAATTTGTTTTAATTACAGAAAGTTTTTGACCCCAATAGTTTTCTTTAAAATGAGCCATTGAACAACTCTCTACGATGTTCCAGTGCGAAGCTATCTGTTGAATTACTAACCTATACTATAATTAAGTGGCTTAAAAAATTTAGTATAGGTAAGAGGTCGTTCTTCATTATAAATTTCAGTCAAGGTAATTCTAATGATGTACTTGTTTTGATCTGACTCTATTTTTAGGAGTTTTGTTATATTTCTTAGCATTGGACTGATCGTCTCTTACTAGGTTGCTAGCTACTGCTGCAACCCAAATTCACATATATATTTATTTATGAGAGGCAGCCTGGCCGAGTGGTCCAAGGCACTGGTGTTAGCCACCAGTCTCTTCGGAGGCGTGGGTTCAAATCTTACCGCTGGTATACGATTATGTTTGAAAGACTGGAGTGTGAAAAGACATCGAAAATGCAGTTTTTGGTGGAAAAATTTATTCTCTTTTAGAAATAATTTATTTTAGTTACAAAAGGTTTTTAACCCAATTAATTTCCTTTAAAATGAGCTATTGAACAACCCTCTACGATGTTCCAGTGCCAAGCTATCTGTGGAAAAGAAAAAAAGAAAAAAAGAAAAAAATATCTCGTTTAGGCAGAATGTTGTAGTAGCTGCCACTTTTCTTGATTTTCAAGCCATTATATTTCCCTTGCTGTTCAAGCCAAGGGACAGAAAGTTTCCTATACAGGGGTTTCGGACAAGGCGGTTCTAATGGTGTACTTTTTGTTTTGACCTGACTCCTCTGTTAGGAACTATGGGTTTTTATATTTCTTAACATTGGACGTGATCGTCTCTTACTAGGTTGCTAGCTACCGCTGCAACCCGGATTGTAGCCACAGATGTTGTCACACTTTATATTTCCTCAGAAAATTTTCTTTGTATGGGCAACAATTCGTTCTTTAATGTAAAATTTTCCAGATACATTAGAATTACTTCACATAATTGGCTCAAATTTTTTGTACGGCTACATTTTTGGCTTCAGACAAAATTGCTACTATTTAAAGAGAGAGTAAATGGTTTTGCACCTTTTAAATTTGGTCTTTTTATTTGTTCTTACACTTGAGAGGAAACACTATCTGTACAGCAAAAATTGCGTTTTAGCTACGTCATATTCATAACATTGAAAAAACTTGATTGAATCTACGCAAGAACATTTTTAAAGAAAATTTCAAATGATATCACTGACATTCAGCCTAATGCTTATTTGGTGGAGGTTGAATCTTTTGACATTTCCATAATTCTAATTTTCTTATCAAAATTACAACATAGAAAAAGAATTGTCAAGATTTGAATTTTGACAAAAATACTGCTGCAAACCGGATAACTGCTCCACACACCCATAAATACCTTTCAGTAAGTATTATAGGTTAGAGTTCGTTCTTTATTGTAAATTTTAAATATTTTTGCAGTTTACAGAGTTTTGCACTTTTTTCTCATACCTTTTGCACTGTCATAATATAAATACTGTAATCTTAACTATAGTGAAGTTGCCTATGCAAGTTAGTATAGGGAAGAGTTCGATCTTTATTACAACAAACATGCAGAAGAATCGTACTTCGAAAATTAGACAGAATAGCTTGATATGATTGACTAGTCAAGTATTTCTGGAACCTCCCTTGCTGACCAGCTCCTCTTATATAGTCTCCACTATTCTCAATCAGAAGAACCATTAGAGCTCATACATGGCATATCTATGACGACGAAATCTGCTCAGATGGTGATACTCTTCTGGCCTACCTATTGCAGGAAAGTCTGAACAACGAACAGAGAGCCATTATTGACGTATTGTCGCCATGACTGTGGAATGATCTCTTAGCAGAAGTTATACCTATTGAACTATTCTCCTAGTTGCTTTAAGAGTAATTATATAGTAAACGTTTCTTTTTTGAAGAGAAGCTACAGGTCATCCCCGTCTGGCGTGGGAGGACATCATAAAGAAAGATTTAAAGGAAATTGGAACTTCGTGGGCGGGTGTAAAGAGGGAGGCTTTGAATAGATTGGAATGGAGGAGGAACGTGCGTAGCTGTGTTGGCCTCAGGCAGCTTGGTGCTGCGGTGAGTTGTTAGTAGTAGTAGTAGTTTAATATAGTAAACGTTAAAAGAAGTAAAAATAATAATTGCCAAGAATAGCGGCTTGGTGAAAGGTGACGATGCCGTGAAACCTGATGAAAAGAGTAAAAAAAAGAAACGTATATTTTTCAAAGATAATGATATTTTAAGATTGATATTGATTTCCTCTTCATTTTAGTCGTTTAAAACGCTTTATCTTTTTTTTTAGATATACTAATTATTTCTTTTTCTAATATTTCATCGAACAGGGATTAACATTTTGGGAAAATGGCTTTAGTGTGGACTTCAATTTTGATTTTTGTGTTTTCGAAATAGTTTTTGTTTAAAAAAATTATGTTTTCCTGAACTCAGGCAAAACCTTCTGTACTTGCTAAGATAAAATCAAAATAAGCAAACATTTTGCTCTTATTTAGGGTGAACGTCAAGTTTTATTTAATCTATAAAGCTATTCTATTGAACTTCGAACAAGGAGAGAGTACTCAAAGGCCATGAATCTTTCCAGTAGCACTACCGCTGCAACCCGGATTCCAATGATTGTCTTTTAATGTAAACACAGATAATGCTTCAATTACTAAGGACGAAAGTTCGTTCTTTAGTGTAATTACAAATCGAATCATTGCCATTTCAAAATTATTTAAACACTTTATACATTCCGGTGTACAGTCTATATGAAGGTTATTTAATACTGATCGGACATTCTCCTGACTTTTCAACATTTTCCCAGCACAGTAATCACAGACAAAGAATGAATCTATGACATCCTCTTTCCAACCTGTACATTGAATTAGTTCTTCTCTGTCATCTTTGGGTATGTCCTGTTGTAGGTGTTCTAAAATCGTGGCCATCATTACATCAAAACCTTTCTTATTTGAAAGGGATCTTAGACTCTTCAATTGGTATTTTGTCTTTATCTGCTCACAACTGTCACAATGCATTGTGGGGTATACATCCCTAATGTTAGCTACCTTATCAAGGCTCTCACCAAATAATTTTATTATTGTATTTTCATCCACAGAAACTCTAATATTGCCATCACCGTAAATGAAGTCTTGACTATTATTACGACAGAGTCTACTTGACACTTCTTCTATGTGATGACTTAGTTCCTTGTACGAGCCCTCGACTTTTAGTAGATTAATATGTTGTATAATCTTACATTTTGATACTGCCTTATATACGCTATTAATGAAACAGTTCAAGACAGGAAAATGTGGAGCTAGTGCCCTTAGAGAACGCAAATAGCTCTGACATCCCTCATTTGGGCTACAGTATAACGAATGCCCATGCTTTCTTGTGTCCCTGTAATTGATTTCACAATAATCCAAGCCGCCAAGGTAGAAATTAACCACTTTGTCAGTTGAAAATTTTAATGCTATATTGTTTTCAAGGATATCAAAAAGAATTTGACATAATTCAATATCCGTCGGATAGAGCTTGCAGATATCAGGGTGACATTGCCAAGTAACCTGCTGCCCAATTTTTGGTTTTGAATTTTTACTCAGATTGTTATAGGTGACTTCAGCCATCATAATTTCCTTGTCAGATCTAGTTTTAGAGCATTTTTCAATAGTTGTCTCGTACTTTGCAGGACAGTGTGTTCTACTACACAGAGAATTTTTTGCCAAATATTCAGTAGAACTAAACGAACTGTTTAAAACACAGTTAGAAATGCTTTTTTCTTGAGTCGGTGTTCCAGGAATTTGTTCTAAATCATTAGTCTTACAAACACATTTACTAATAACCCTAACAGGCTCGTTTTCGCCATAATTGAAAAACATTGCTTTTCCTTCGCTGTTGATAGGTATGCTTGTATATATATTTTTATTGCTGCTACATAAACTGCAATTGCTCCTTCCAAAATTAATATACGAATTTTCTAAGAAGTACGCCTCCGTATATTCACTGTGTTGTCGAACATTTTCCATTGCATCTATAAACTGTTCCGCAGTTGCCAATCCATACCTTGGAAGCTTTTCGTTAAACTGACAACATTTCTTTTGGATATTGCCATGAAGCTTTGCCAAAGCATTTCTAGCCGACTTTTCAACAGCATCCGCTCTTTCAAAGAGAATTTTAATCTGTAATTTCGAATACTTTTCGTGATCCCGATAAAACATGCGTAAAATGTTTCTCAATTTACAAAGATCAGCCTGCATTTTTGCCATCTTCTTGTATTTCTGAATGTAATTTTTCCCTTTGTCCTTATGCGTTCTTCGGTACAACCTCGCAGAGAATTTAATTTTTTCATTATAGCTTTTGTCACCCCAGTATCTACCCATTATTCTGGTAGCAACTTTTTTCTTATGTTTGTTTCGGTAATCTATATCGTTATCATACCGTTCCTTGCTCTTTTGTTTCGCTGTCTCAATTTTCCCTTCTCGATACCCCTGATCCGTAAGATACCTCTGTTTTGCTCTGTCATATTTCATTTTCTTAAATCCTGGATCACAAGACATCTTAGTAGCAATCCTTACGCGTGCTCGAGCTTTATTGCGTTTGGTGGCATTTTTATCTCTTTTAAATAAACTTTTCTTATATTTCAGGATGTTAGCTTTATTTTTTGTGTAGTAAAGTTTTCTATTAGTAGAAATTTGGATTGTTCTATTTTGATATTGTTTTTGGTTATTCTTTCTTTTTTTCCTTTCAAGTGAGACCATATTTTTTCAAGATTTAAAATTATTAAGCACACAAAATCCCGTGTCGAGTATCTAAAACCTAGCATAAAACAAAACTAATTTTAAAATTTTCAGGTATTTATCTTGTTTGAATTACAAAATTAGTATTATTGGTTAGACACCATAAATATTTTTGCAGTTTAAATAATAAGTTTAGTGATTCTGGACTGAAAACTAAAATAATTGCAATTATGAGACAATAATATGGAGATATGTACTTTACGGGTTACAGGATACAATAATAAATTTGAACTGAGATGAAAAAAAAATTTCTTCCAGGAGACAAAAAGCAAAACTAATTTTAGAATTTTCATGTATTTTTGTTGTTTAAATTAAAAAATTACTATTACTGATTAGGCATCATAAATATTTTTGCAGTTTACATAATAATTTTAGCGATTAAGCCAAAAAAGAAAATTTTGGTTCCAGGAGTTTCGGTTACTATTGAGACAAGTAGCTATTATTACTATAGAGTTCATTACCATGAACTGTTTTATTGCTTCAAAATTCAAATATCTTTGAAAAGACTGCAGTATGAAAATACATCAAAAATGCAATTTTTTTGACAAAATTGATTCTACTTTAAAAAGTATTTTATTTTTAAATACAAAAGGCACTAGATGTTGCAATTTCCTTTAAAATGAGCTATTATACAGCTCTCTATGATTTTCCAGTGCCCAGCTAGCTGAGCAGAAAGAAAAAGCGGAAAGAAAAAAATATCCCGTTTGGGGAGAATAACGTGGTAAAAGTCTATTTTCTTGATTTTCAAGCCAATATATTTTCTTTGTTATTCAAGCCAAAGGGCGGTAAGTTTCCTTTATAGAGGATTCGGACAAGGCGGTTCTAATGGTGTACTTTTTGTTTTGATCTGACTCTTTTTTTAGGAGCTAGGGGTTTTTATATTTCTTAACATTGGAGGTGATCGTCTCTTACTAGGTTGCTAGCTACCGCTGCAACCCGGATCACAATAATCCAAGCCGCCAAGGTAGAAATTAACCACTTTGTCAGTTGAAAATTTTAATGCTATATTGTTTTCAAGGATATCAAAAAGAATTTGACATAATTCAATATCCGTCGGATAGAGCTTGCAGATATCAGGGTGACATTGCCAAGTAACCTGCTGCCCAATTTTTGGTTTTGAATGTTTACTCAGATTGTTATAGGTGACTTCAGCCATCATAATTTCCTTGTCAGATCTAGTTTTAGAGCATTTTTCAATAGTTGTCTCGTACTTTTCAGGACAGTTTGTTCTACTACACAGAGAATTTTTTGCCAAATATTCAGTAGAACTAAACGAACTGTTTAAAACACAGTTAGAAATGCTTTTTTCTTGAGTCGGTGTTCCAGGAATTTGTTCTAAATCATTAGTCTTACAAACACATTTACTAATAACCCTAACAGGCTCGTTTTCGCCATAATTGAAAAACATTGCTTTTCCTTCGCTGTTGATAGGTATGCTTGTATATATATTTTTATTGCTGCTACATAAACTGCAATTGCTCCTTCCAAAATTAATATACGAATTTTCTAAGAAGTACGCCTCCGTATATTCACTGTGTTGTCGAACATTTTCCATTGCATCTATAAACTGTTCCGCAGTTGCCAATCCATACCTTGGAAGCTTTTCGTTAAACTGGCAACATTTCTTTTGGATATTGCTATGAAGCTTTGCCAAAGCATTTCTAGCCGACTTTTCAACAGCATCCGCTCTTTCAAAGAGAATTTTAATCTGTAATTTCGAATACTTTTCGTGATCCCGATAAAACATGCGTAAAATGTTTCTCAACTTACAAAGATCAGCCTGCATTTTTGCCATCTTCTTGTATTTCTGAATGTAATTTTTCCCTTTGTCCTTATGCGTTCTTCGGTACAACCTCGCAGAGAATTTAATTTTTTCATTATAGCTTTTGTCACCCCAGTATCTACCCATTATTCTGGTAGCAACTTTTTTCTTGTGTTTGTTTCGGTAATCTATATCGTTATCATACCGTTCCTTGCTCTTTTGTTTCGCTGTCTCAATTTTCCCTTCTCGATACCCCTGATCCGTAAGATACCTCTGTTTTGCTCTGTCATATTTCATTTTCTTAAATCCTGGATCACAAGACATCTTAGCAGCAATCCTTACACGTGCTCGAGCTTTATTGCGTTCGGTGGCATTTTTATCTCTTCTAAATAAACTTTTCTTATATTTCAGGATGTTAGCTTTATTTTTTGTGTAGTAAAATTTTCTATTAGTAGAAATTTGGATCGCTCTATTTTGATATTTTTTTTGGTTATTCTTTCTTTTTTTCCTTTCAAGCGAGACCATATTTTTTCAAGGTTTAAAATTATTAAGTACACAATACCCCGTGTCGAGTATCTAAAACCTAGCATAAAACAAAACTGGTTTTAAAATTTTCAGGTATTTATCTTGTTTGAATTACAAAATTAGTATTATTGGTTAGACACCATAAATATTTTTGCAGTTTACATAATAAGTTTAGTGATTCTGGACTGAAAACTAAAATAATTGCAATTATGAGACAATAATATGGCGATACGTACTTTACGGGTTACAAACCAAAAAAAGTTTAGTTCCAGGATACAATAATAACTTTGAACTGAGATGAAAAAAATTTTGGTTCCAGGAGACAAACAGTAAAACTAATTTTAAAATTTTCATGTATTTTTGTTGTTTAAATTAAAAAAAGTACAATTACTGATTAGGCATCATGAATATTTTTGCAGTTTACATAATAACTTTAGCGATTAAGCCAAAAAAAGAAAATTTTGGTTCCAGGAGTTTCGGTTGCTATTGAGACAAGTAGATATTATTACTATAGAGTTCATTACCATGAACTGTTTGATTGCTTCAAAATTCAAATATCTTTGAAAAGACTGCAGTATGAAATACATCAAAAATGCAATTTTTTTGAAAAAATTGATTCTACTTTAAAAAGTATTTTATTTTTAAATACAAAAGGCACTAGATGTAGCAATTTCCTTTAAAATGAGCTATTATACAACTCCCTATGATTTTCCAGTGCCCAGCTAGCTGAGGAGAAAGAAAAAGCGGAAAGAAAAAAATATCCCGTTTGTGGAGAATAACGTGGTAAAAGTCAATTTTCTTGATTTTCAAGCCAATATATTTTCTGTGTTATTCAAGCCAAAGGGCGGTAAGTTTCCTTTATAGAGGATTCGGACAAGGCGGTTCTAATGGTGTACTTTTTGTTTTGATCTGACTCTTTTTTTAGGAGTTGGGGGGTTTTATATTTCTTGACATTGGAGGTGATCGTCTCTTACTAGGTTGCTAGCTACCGCTGCAACCCGGATGTCTAGGATAGTTAACTTTCACTTAACAGGCCCGGGTTCGATTCCCGGTGTGGGAAAATTTTTAACTCTTATAAATACTGTAATCTTAACTATAGTGAAGTTGCCTATGCAAGTTAGTATAGGGAAGAATTCGATCTTTATTATAAATCAGACAAAGCGGTTCTAATGGTGTACTGTTTGTTTTGATCTGACTTTTTTTGTAGGAGTTAAGGGTTTTTATATTTCTTAACATTGGAAGTGATCGTCTGTTATTAGGTTGCTAAATACCGCTGCAACCCCGATTACTATTGAGACGAGTCGCTGTTACTACAGTTCGTTACCATAAACTTTTTTATTATAAACGGGAAAAAGCTTATGGCTTTATCTTAGTTGGAGTCGTAATACACAAACCTTAGTATGGTACTATTCCCCAGACAAATAACTTCTCACAATAAGCTTGTATTACCTTAACTTTTAGTTACTATATGTCGTGGTTTGTTCTTTACGAGGTGTCAGGTATATCCGATGAAAATTATATAATCCTCATTTACGTGCTCATCTTTTATTAAGTTGCATCTACGACAGCAAGCATGATTTATTTTTCAGTTATTCTTTCTTTTCTATAATTACAAATGGTTTTTAACCCCATTAATTTCCTTCAAAATGAGCCATTGAACAACTCTTTACGATGTTCCAGTGCCATACTATCTGTTGAATTACTAACCTATACTATAATTAAGTGGCGTATAAAATTTAGTATAGGCAAGAGGTCGTTCTTTATTATAATTGTCAATCCATACCTTGGAAGCTTTTCGTTAAACTGACAACATTTCTTTTGGATATTACTATGAAGCTTTGCCAAAGAATTTCTAGCCGACTTTTCAACAGCATCCGCTCTTTCAAAGAGAATTTTAATCTGTAATTTTGAATACTTTTCGTGATCCCGATAAAACATGCGTAAAATGTTTCTCAATTTACAAAGATCAGCCTGCATTTTTGCCATCTTCTTGTATTTCTGAATGTAATTTTTCGCTTTGTCCTTATGCGTTCTTCGGTACAACCTCGCAGAGAATTTAATTTTTTCATTATAGATTTTGTCACCCCAGTAACGCTCCTTGATCTTTTGTTTTGCTGTCTCAATTTTTACTTCTCGATACACCTGGACGGTTGAATACCTTTGCTTTTGGTTTTTCTTATATTTGATGCGGTAATCTTCATCATTGTGATAACTCTCCTTGATCTTTTGTTTGGCTGTCTCAATTTTTGCATGTCTATAATCTTCATCATTGTGATAACACATCTTGCTGTTTTGTTTTGCTCTCTCAATTATTACTTCTCGATACGCCTGGTCGGTTGAATACCTTTGTTTTGCTCTCTCAATTTTTACTTCTCGATGCATCTGGTCGGTTGAATACCTTTGTTTTGCTCTCTCAATTATTACTTCTCGATACGCCTGGTCGGTTGAATACCTTTGTTTTGCTCTCTCAATTTTTACTTCTCGATGCGCCTGGTCGGTTGAATACCTTTGCTTTTCTCTTTTCAAGATACTATCTCTGTTGTTTGTGTAGTACTGTTTTTTCAATTTGCGTGCAGCTTGCTTGACTGAAACCATTATGTAATTATGAATGTGAAAATTTACAGTTCTGACGCTTCCTATATAGTAATTATGACGTCACAGCGTAATGATTTTATTGTTGACGTCAAGGCGCAATGATATTATTTCATGACGTCATCAGAAACAACAATATAATTTCGCGTTTTTCTATTCACTTCATAGCTCTAATATAAAGCTACGACATTCATTATTTATCTAGTAGGGTTTCAGACAAGGTAGTTCTAATGATGTACTTTTGTTTTGATCTTACTCTATTTTTAGGAGTTTTGTTATATTTCTTAGCATGGGACTGATCGTCTCTTACTAGGTTGCTAGCTACTGCTGCAACCCAAATTCACATATATATTTATTTATGAGAGGCAGCCTGGCCGAGTGGTCCAAGACACTGGTGTTAGCCACCAGTCTCTTCGGAGGAGTGGGTTCAAATCTTACCGCTGGTATACGATTATGTTTGAAAGACTGCAGTGTGAAAAGACATCAAAAATGCAGTTTTTGGTGGAAAAATTTATTCTCTTTTAGAAATAATTTATTTTAGTTACAAAAGGTTTTTAACCCAATTAATTTCCTTTAAAATGAGCTATTGAACAACCCCCTACGATGTTCCAGTGCCAAGCTATCTGTGGAAAAGAAAAAGAAAAAAGAAAAAAGAAAAAAATATCCCGTTTGGGGAGAATAACGTGGTTAAAGTCAATTTTCTTGATTTTCATGCCAATATATTTCCCTTGCTGTTCAAGCCAAGGGACAGAAAGTTTCTTATACAGGGGTTTCGGACAAGGCGGTTCTAATGGTGTACTTTTTAATTTGATCTGACTCCTCTGTTAGGAACTATGGGTTTTTATATTTCTTAACATTGGACGTGATCGTCTCTTACTAAGTTGCTAGCTACCGCTGCAACCCGGATTAACTCTATAATCTTCGAATATTTGAACCTTTTATAATTTATAATGATGTATAATATAAATACTGTAATCTTAACTATATTAACTATAGTGAAGTTGCGTATGCAAGTTAGTATAGGGAAGAGTTCGATCTTTATTATAATTTTTGTTTTGATCTGACTCCTTTGTTAGGAACTCTGGGTGTTTATATTTCTTAACATTGGACGTGATCGTCTCTTACTAGGTTGCTAGCTATCGCCGCAACCTGGAGGTTGCTAGCTATCGCTGCAACCCAGAAAAAAAACACATTGTGCCTACATCGTTCTTTACTCAGGCAGTGCTAGTGCGTTGCCTATGATAATACACTGATTACACACAGGAAAAAGCCTACGGCTTTTTCTTCTTTTAAATAGTAAGAGACGAGTCTCAAATAATCAAGTAGCTAGCTAATTCCAAAGGTATGCAATTTTTGTTATTCCAATGATCGTTTTTTATTGTAACTAGGTTTCAGCCATCTCTACAGCCATAATACTATTTGAAATTACATAATCCCTATTTATGTTTTAGTTAACATGGGCAAGGTGTCGTTCTTTATTGTAATAAGCCAAAAAAGAAAATTTTGGTTCCAGGAGTTTCGGTTACTATTGAGACAAGTAGCTATTATTACTATAGAGTTCATTACCATGAACTGTTTGATTGCTTCAAAATTAAAATATCTTTGAAAAGACTGCAGTATGAAAATACATCAAAAATGCAATTTTTTTTGACAAAATTGATTCTACTTTAAAAAGTATTTTATTTTTAATTACAAAAGGCACTAGATGTAGCAATTTCCTTTAAAATGAGCTATTATACAGCTCTCTATGATTTTCCAGTGCCCAGCTGGCTGAGGAGAAAAAAAAAGCGGAAAGAAAAAAAATATCCCGTTTGTGGAGAATAACGTGGTTAAAGTCAATTTTCTTGATTTTCAAGCCAATATATTTTCTTTGTTATTCAAGCCAAAGGGCGGTAAGTTTCCTTTTTAGGGGTTTCGGACAAGGCAGTTCTAATGGTGTACTTTTTGTTTTGATCTGACTCTTTTTTTAGGAGTTGGGGGGTTTTATATTTCTAACATTGGAGGTGATCGTCTCTTACTAGGTTGCTAGCTACCGCTGCAACCCGGATTATAATGAACTCTATCGGTCTTTTATGTTAACAAGGGACAGAAAGTTTCCTATACAGGGGTTTCGGACAAGGCGGTTCTAATGGTGTACTTTTTGTTTTGATCTGACTCCTTTGTTAGGAACTATGGGTTTTTATATTTCTTAACATTGGACGTGATCGTCTCTTACTAGGTTGCTAGCTACAGCTGCAGCCCGGATGTAACTACACCTGGAACCACCATATATCAGTTAGTATGGGAGAGAGATCGTTCTTTACTGTAAAATCACAGACAGAGAATGAATCTATGACATCCTCTTTCCAACCTGTACATTGAATTAGTTGTTCTCTGTCATCTTTGGGTATGTCCAGTTGTAGGTGTTCTAAAATCGTGGCCATCATTACATCAAAACCTTTCTTATTTGAAAGGGATCTTAGACTCTTCAATTGGGATTTTGTCTTTATCTGCTCACAACTGTCACAATCCATTGTGGGGTATACATCCCTGATGTTAGCTACCTTATCAAGCCTCTCACCAAATAATTTTATTATTGTATCTTCATCCACAGAAACTCTAATATTGCTATCACCGTAAATGAAGTCTTGACTATTATTACGACAGTCTACTTGACACTTCTTCTATATAATGACTTAGTTCCTTGTACGAGCCCTCGACTTTTAGTAGATTAATATGTTGTATAATCTTAGATTTTGATACTGCCTTATATACGCTATTAATGAAACAGGTCAAGACAGGAAAATGTGGAGCTAGTGCCCTTAGAGAACGCAAATAGCTCTGACATCCCTCATTTGGGCTACAGTATAACGAATGCCCATGCTTTCTTGTGTCCCTGTAATTGATTTCACAATAATCCAAGCCGCCAAGGTAGAAATTAACCACTTTGTCAGTTGAAAATTTTAATGCTATATTATTTTCAAGGATATCAAAAAGAATTTGACATAATTCAATATCCGTCGGATAGAGCTTGCAGATATCAGGGTGACATTGCCAAGTAACCTGCTGCCCAATTTTTGGTTTTGAATGATTACTCAGATTGTTATAGGTGACTTCAGCCATCATAATTTCCTTGTCAGATCTAGTTTTAGAGCATTTTTCAATAGTTGTCTCGTACTTTTCAGGACAGTTTGTTCTACTAAACAGAGAATTTTTTGCCAAATATTCAGTAGAACTAAACGAACTGTTTAAAACACAGTTAGAAATGCTTTTTTCTTGAGTCGGTGTTCCAGGAATTTGTTCTAAATCATTAGTCTTACAAACACATATACTAATAACCCTAACAGGCTCGTTTTCGCCATAATTGAAAAACATTGCTTTTCCTTCGCTGTTGATAGGTATGCTTGTATATATTTTTTTATTGCTGCTACATAAACTGCAATTGCTCCTTCCAAAATTAATATACGCATTTTCAAAGAAGTACGCCTCCGTATATTCACTGTGTTGTCGAACATTTTCCATTGCATCTATAAACTGTTCCGCAGTTGCCAATCCATACCTTGGAAGCTTTTCGTTAAACTGACAACATTTCTTTTGGATATTACTATGAAGCTTTGCCAAAGCATTTCTAGCCGACTTTTCAACAGCATCCGCTCTTTCAAAGAGAACTTTAATCTGTAATTTTGAATACTTTTCGTGATCCCGATAAAACATGCGTAAAATGTTTCTCAATTTACAAAGATCAGCCTGCATTTTTGCCATCTTCTTGTATTTCTGAATGTAATTTTTCGCTTTGTCCTTATGCGTTCTTCGGTACAACCTCGCAGAGAATTTAATTTTTTCATTATAGATTTTGTCACCCCAGTAACGCTCCTTGATCTTTTGTTTTGCTGTCTCAATTTTTACTTCTCGATACACCTGGACGGTTGAATACCTTTGCTTTTGGTTTTTCTTATATTTGATGCGGTAATCTTCATCATTGTGATAACTCTCCTTGATCTTTTGTTTGGCTGTCTCAATTTTTGCATGTCTATAATCTTCATCATTGTGATAACACATCTTGCTGTTTTGTTTTGCTCTCTCAATTATTACTTCTCGATACGCCTGGTCGGTTGAATACCTTTGTTTTGCTCTCTCAATTTTTACTTCTCGATGCACCTGGTCGGTTGAATACCTTTGTTTTGCTCTCTCAATTATTACTTCTCGATACGCCTGGTCGGTTGAATACCTTTGTTTTGCTCTCTCAATTTTTACTTCTCGATGCGCCTGGTCGGTTGAATACCTTTGCTTTTCTCTTTTCAAGATACTATCTCTGTTGTTTGTGTAGTACTGTTTTTTCAATTTGCGTGCAGCTTGCTTGACTGAAACCATTATGTAATTATGAATGTGAAAATTTACAGTTCTGACGCTTCCTATATAGTAATTATGACGTCACAGCGTAATGATTTTATTGTTGACGTCAAGGCGCAATGATATTATTTCATGACGTCATCAGAAACAACAATATAATTTCGTGTTTTTCTATTCACTTCATAGCTCTAATATAAAGCTACGACATTCATTATTTATCTAGTAGGGTTTCAGACAAGGTAGTTCTAATGATGTACTTTTGTTTTGATCTTACTCTATTTTTAGGAGTTTTGTTATATTTCTTAGCATGGGACTGATCGTCTCTTACTAGGTTGCTAGCTACTGCTGCAACCCAAATTCACATATATATTTATTTATGAGAGGCAGCCTGGCCGAGTGGTCCAAGACACTGGTGTTAGCCACCAGTCTCTTCGGAGGAGTGGGTTCAAATCTTACCGCTGGTATACGATTATGTTTGAAAGACTGCAGTGTGAAAAGACATCAAAAATGCAGTTTTTGGTGGAAAAATTTATTCTCTTTTAGAAATAATTTATTTTAGTTACAAAAGGTTTTTAACCCAATTAATTTCCTTTAAAATGAGCTATTGAACAACCCTCTACGATGTTCCAGTGCCAAGCTATCTGTGGAAAAGAAAAAGAAAAAAGAAAAAAGAAAAAAATATCCCGTTTGGGGAGAATAACGTGGTTAAAGTCAATTTTCTTGATTTTCATGCCAATATATTTCCCTTGCTGTTCAAGCCAAGGGACAGAAAGTTTCTTATACAGGGGTTTCGGACAAGGCGGTTCTAATGGTGTACTTTTTAATTTGATCTGACTCCTGTGTTAGGAACTATGGGTTTTTATATTTCTTAACATTGGACGTGATCAGTGAAGTTGCGTATGCAAGTTAGTATAGGGAAGAGTTCGATCTTTATTATAATAACTGGTATACTACGGCTTTTTCTTCTTTTAAATAGTAAGAGACGAACCTCAAGTAACTACCCCTGGAACCACCATTTATCAGTTACTATGGATGAGAGATCGTTCTTTACTGAGATTAATTTCTAGCTATCAGCTATCTGTGGCTTCTAACAGATTCAAGCTATCTGTGGAATTACTAACCTATACTATAATTCAGTGGCGTATAAAATTTAGTATAGGCATGAGGTCGTTCTTTATTATAACTTGATCTTTTGTCAAGCCTGCTCAATTGTTGCTTCTCTATAAAGTTTATAATTTTGATAACGCTCCTTCATCTTTTGTCTAGCCTGCTCAATTGTTGCTTCTCTATAAAGTTTACCATTTTGATAACGCTCATTGATGTTTTGTTTGGCTGTCTCAATTTTCGCATGTCTATAATCTTCATCATTGTGATAACGCTCCTTGAACTTTTGTTTGGCTGTCTCAATTTTCGCATGTCTATAATCTTCATCATTGTGATAACACATCTTGCTGTTTTGTTTTGCACTCTCAATTATTACTTCTCGATACGCCTGGTCGGTTGAATACCTTTGCTTTTTTCTTTTCGAGATACTATCTCTGTTTTTTTGTAGTACTCTTTTTTAACTTGCGTGTAGCTTGCTTTGATCTAGCCATTATGTATTCATGAATGAGACCATTTACAGTTTTGACGTTTCTTATATAGTAATTATGACGTCACGGCGTAATGATTACTATGGATGACAGATCGTTCTTTACTGTAAAAGTTTCTTTGGACTTGAGTTCGTTTTTTAACTATAAATACAAACAGGAAAAAGCCTACGGCTTTTTCTTCTTTTAAATAGTAAGAGATGAAACTCAAACAATCAATTAGTAGCTAACAAAGTCCAATGTATGGAATGGTTTGTTATTTCAGTGATCGTCTTTTAATGTAAATTTACTAACCTATACTATAGTTAAGTGGCCTATATAATTTAGTATAGGCAAGAGGTCGTTCTTTATTATAACTAGCTACCGCTGCAACCCGGATAATAAACTGATTACAAACAGGAAAAAGCCTACGGCTTTTTCTTCTTTTAAATAGTAAGATACGAACCTCAAACAATCAAGTAGCTAACTAATTCCAATGTATGCAATTGTTTGTTATTTCAACGATCGTCTTTTAATGTAAAATTACATAATCCATATTTATGTTTCAGTTAACATGGGCTAGGTGTCCTTCTTTATTGTAATTCGTTCTTTATAATATTTAATGTTCGTTCTTTACTGTAATAAAATTATTAAGCACACAAAATCCCGTGTCGAGTATCTAAAACCTAGCATAAAACAAAACTAATTTTAAAATTTTCAGGTATTTATCTTGTTTGAATTACAAAATTAGTATTATTGGTTAGACACCATAAATATTTTTGCAGTTTAAATAATAAGTTTAGTGATTCTGGACTGAAAACTAAAATAATTGCAATTATGAGACAATAATATGGAGATATGTACTTTACGGGTTACAGGATACAATAATAAATTTGAACTGAGATGAAAAAAAAATTTCTTCCAGGAGACAAAAAGCAAAACTAATTTTAGAATTTTCATGTATTTTTGTTGTTTAAATTAAAAAATTACTATTACTGATTAGGCATCATAAATATTTTTGCAGTTTACATAATAATTTTAGCGATTAAGCCAAAAAAGAAAATTTTGGTTCCAGGAGTTTCGGTTACTATTGAGACAAGTAGCTATTATTACTATAGAGTTCATTACATGGACTGTTTTATTGCTTCAAAATTCAAATATCTTTGAAAAGACTGCAGTATGAAAATACATCAAAAATGCAATTTTTTTGACAAAATTGATTCTACTTTAAAAAGTATTTTATTTTTAAATACAAAAGTGACTAGATGTTGCAATTTCCTTTAAAATGAGCTATTATACAGCTCTCTATGATTTTCCAGTGCCCAGCTAGCTGAGCAGAAAGAAAAAGCGGAAAGAAAAAAATATCCCGTTTGTGGAGAATAACGTGGTAAAAGTCAATTTTCTTGATTTTCAAGCCAATATATTTTCTTTGTTATTCAAGCCAAAGGGAGGTAAGTTTCCTTTATAGAGGATTCGGACAAGGCGGTTCTAATGGTGTACTTTTTGTTTTGATCTGACTCTTTTTTTAGGAGTTGGGGGGTTTTATATTTCTTGACATTGGAGGTGATCGTCTCTTACTAGGTTGCTAGCTACCGCTGCAACCCGGATTTCGCTGTCTCAATTTTCCCTTCTCGATACCCCTGATCCGTAAGATACCTCTGTTTTGCTCTGTCATATTTCATTTTCTTAAATCCTGGATCACAAGACATCTTAGTAGCAATCCTTACGCGTGCTCGAGCTTTATTGCGTTTGGTGGCATTTTTATCTCTTTTAAATAAACTTTTCTTATATTTCAGGATGTTAGCTTTATTTTTTGTGTAGTAAAGTTTTCTATTAGTAGAAATTTGGATTGTTCTATTTTGATATTGTTTTTGGTTATTCTTTCTTTTTTTCCACTCGCGTGAGACCATATTTTTTCAAGATTTAAAATTATTAAGCACACAAAATCCCGTGTCGAGTATCTAAAACCTAGCATAAAACAAAACTAATTTTAAAATTTTCAGGTATTTATCTTGTTTGAATTACAAAATTAGTATTATTGGTTAGACACCATAAATATTTTTGCAGTTTAAATAATAAGTTTAGTGATTCTGGACTGAAAACTAAAATAATTGCAATTATGAGACAATAATATGGAGATATGTACTTTACGGGTTACAGGATACAATAATAAATTTGAACTGAGATGAAAAAAAAATTTCTTCCAGGAGACAAAAAGCAAAACTAATTTTAGAATTTTCATGTATTTTTGTTGTTTAAATTAAAAAATTACTATTACTGATTAGGCATCATAAATATTTTTGCAGTTTACATAATAATTTTAGCGATTAAGCCGAAAAAGAAAATTTTGGTTCCAGGAGTTTCGGTTACTATTGAGACAAGTAGCTATTTTTACTATAGAGTTCATTACATGGACTGTTTTATTGCTTCAAAATTCAAATATCTTTGAAAAGACTGCAGTATGAAAATACATCAAAAATGCAATTTTTTTGACAAAATTGATTCTACTTTAAAAAGTATTTTATTTTTAAATACAAAAGTGACTAGATGTTGCAATTTCCTTTAAAATGAGCTATTATACAGCTCTCTATGATTTTCCAGTGCCCAGCTAGCTGAGCAGAAAGAAAAAGCGGAAAGAAAAAAATATCCCGTTTGTGGAGAATAACGTGGTAAAAGTCAATTTTCTTGATTTTCAAGCCAATATATTTTCTTTGTTATTCAAGCCAAAGGGAGGTAAGTTTCCTTTATAGAGGATTCGGACAAGGCGGTTCTAATGGTGTACTTTTTGTTTTGATCTGACTCTTTTTTTAGGAGTTGGGGGGTTTTATATTTCTTGACATTGGAGGTGATCGTCTCTTACTAGGTTGCTAGCTACCGCTGCAACCCGGATATACTTTTGACTGACAAAATTTATAATTAAATATATTACTATGGTTTGTTCTTCCAACGATCGTCTTTTAATGCAATTCTAATAGTGTACTTCGTGTTTTGATCTGACCCTTGCTTTAGGACTTATGGTTTTTATTAAGGGACGTAATCGTCTCTTACTATGTTATTAGCTACCGCTCAAACCAAGATTTCTCATTTAACATCCTTACAACTTGCATTGATCTTGCAAGCTGTTTCATTTTCCTTTCAAATTTGTATCCTTAAATTTATTTTTTAATACCCAATTTTAGATAAATAATCACCATAGTTTTCTACTCTAATTGCAGCTTCAGGTGGTGGGCAGTTTGTCACATCATACAGAGCTATAATATACAATTGTTTCAGCTTCATTCCATGAAAGCCACTTTGTCCCTTTTTGGCCCGGACAACACCATGATCCCTTGAGAGGTAAAAATACTTCGTTCCTCCCATCGTAATACCGTTCTCAGAAAACTCATCTGAGTCAAATGTTGATACAAACGCTTTCAATTCAGCTGCTGTGGCAGAAAATCCCCTAGACTTTGCCAAAACTGAACCATCAACATCAATAATAGCAGCTTCTGAAACACCTTTTGATAGCAATTGACTTTTCATATGATCAATCCAAGAATTCATCTTGATAATTATTCAATTTAATAATATATTTTCACTCCATAAATCGACGTAACGAGTCACTTCAAGCAAAAGGAAAACCAAACTAATTTTAAGACTTTTAGGTAGTTTTCTGGTTTGAATTGGAAAATAAAAATAATTGCTCAGGTGCCATAAATATTTTTGCAGTTTGCAGTTAAACGAAATTATTTTATTTAAAATTTTAAGGAATTATTCTAGTTTTAATTGACGAACCAGATTTTCTTTGCGTCAAGTAGTTAGAACCCAACAAAAAACAAAACTAATTTAAATTTTTTTGGTTCTTTTCTGGTTTGGATTAAAAAAATATAATTATTGCTCAGACATCTTAAATAGTTTTGCAGTTTGCAGCTAAATAAAATTATTTTATTTAAAATTTTCAGGAATTAATCTAGTTTCAGTTGACAAATCACTTTTTTTTATACAACCCTAAAAGAGAATTAGATTTTTTACTAAGACCCTAAAAGAATTACTACATTTTACATAAATATATGTACATGCTTTTTATAATGTTGAAAATACTATTTCTATTTTCGTTTGCAATAGGATGTTAATAACATTAGCTACTACAGGTATATCTGATGATTCCTGATGTTATATATAAATAAAAACGTATTGAAAAACACCATTTATAATGAACTGTGTCGGCCCTTTATGTAACCCATTTTTTCGAAAATAGAGCAAATTTTCCCAGGCTCGTGACTTTTGATGGTTACAAGCAAACTTGATGAAATTTATGTATTTAAAATAAGCATAAAAGTTCAATTCTTTTGATGTATCTATTGGTATTAAAATTCCGTTTCCTTAGAGTTTCGGTTACTATTGAGACGAGTCGCTCTTACCATACAGTTCGTTACATTTACCCTATCGATCCCTTATGTATGATCTCCTAAAGATCGTCTTTTAATATAATAGCTCTCACCCAGGAGGCTTGAGTTCAATTTCAGTATGGGAAATTTTTACTCATGATGATTTCTTAAGGAAAATAATTAAAATTCCTTAATGTAATAAAAATAATTTGTTTTAATTACTAAAGGGTTTTTAACCCCATTAATTTCCTTTAAAATGAGCCGTTGAAAAACTCTCTACGATGTTCCAGTGCCATGCTATCTGTTGAATTACTAACCTATACTATAATTAAGTGGTGTATAAAATTTAGTATAGGCAAGAGTTTGTTCTTTATTATAAAAATCTTACCGCCGGTATACGATTATGATTTATGTAAAAAAATCAAATATCTTTGAAAATACTGCAGTATGAAAAGACATCAAAAATGTAGTTTTTAGTGAAAAATCTATTTTCTCTTAGAAATAATTTATTTCAGTCACAAAAGATTTTTAACCCAATTAATTTCCTTTAAAATGAGCCATTGAACAACTCTCTACGATGTTCCAGTGCCAAGTTATCTGTCGAAAAGAAAAAATAAAATAAATATCCCGTTTAGGCAGAATATTGTAGTAGCTGCCACTTTTCTTGATTTTCAAGCCAATATATTTCCCTTGCTGTTCTAGCCAAGGGACAGAAAATTTCCTATACATGGGTTTCGGACAAGGCGGTTCTAATGGTGTACGTTCTGTTTTGATCTGACTCCTTTTTTTAGGAGTTATGGGTTTTTATATTTCTTAACATTGGACGTCATCGTCTCTTACTAGGCTGCTAGCTACCGCTGCAACACGGAGGTTGCTAGCTACCGCTGCAACCCGGATTTTATGAAGAACTACTACACAATTCTTACTATACAGTGCGTTACCACGAACTTTTTAATTTTTTCAAAACTTAAATATTTTTGAAAAGACTGCAGTATGAAAAGAAATCAAAAATGCTGTTTTTTGTAAAATGTGATTCTATTTTTTTTTATTAAAAAGGCATTAAAACTTATAATATCCGTTTAAATAATGCCTCTCACGACATTTTAGGACCACTGCGTCGATACGATCACCCCTGGTAAAAATAAAAAGGGCAAATAAACACGCGTACGTGATCTTTCTTCTGGCAGAAATGCCGAATTCCACATTTTGGGAGATAGGAGCTTGAAAGCTCTACTGTGACATTCTCTTATACTCTGAAACTGATGGTGTGATTTTGATTAAGATTTTATGACTTTTGATAGGTGTTTTCCCCTTTTTTCTAAAATTCGGCAAATTTTCACAGGCTCGTAACTTTTGATAAGTAAAATTAAACTTGATGAGACTTAAACATTTAAAATCAGCACAAAAATCTGATTCTTTGGATGCGTCTATTGATATTAAAATTCCGTTTTTTAGAGTTTCGATTACTATTGAGACGAGTTGCTCTTACTATACAGTTCGTTACCGCGAACTGTCTGACTATATTGATCCTTTATGTAATATACTTTTGACTGACAAAATTTATAATGAAATATATTACTATGGTTTGTTATTCCAACGATCGTCTTTTAATGCAATTCTAATAGTGTACTTCTTGTTTTGATCTGACCCTTGCTTTAGGACTTATGGTTTTTATTAAGGGACGTAATCGTCTCTTACTATGTTAGTCTCTTACTAGGTTGCTAGCTACCGCTGCAACCCGGATTAGCTACCGCTCAAACCAAGATTTCTCATTTAACATCCTTACAACTTGCATTGATCTTGCAAGCTGTTTCATTTTCCTTTCAAATTTGTATCCTTAAATTTATTTTTTAATACCCAATTTTAGATAAATAATCACCATAGTTTTCTACTCTAATTGCAGCTTCAGGTGGTGGGCAGTTTGTCACATCATACAGAGCTATAATATACAATTGTTTCAGCTTCATTCCATGAAAGCCACTTTGTCCCTTTTTGGCCCGGACAACACCATGATCCCTTGAGAGGTAAAAATACTTCGTTCCTCCCATCGTAATACCGTTCTCAGAAAACTCATCTGAGTCAAATGTTGATACAAACGCTTTCAATTCAGCTGCTGTGGCAGAAAATCCCCTAGACTTTGCCAAAACTGAATCATCAACATCAATAATAGCAGCTTCTGAAATACCTTTTGATAGCAATTGACTTTTAATATGATCAATCCAAGAATTCATCTTGATAATTATTCAATTTAATAATATATTTTCACTCCATAAATCGACGTAACGAGTCACTTCAAGCAAAAGGAAAACCAAACTAATTTTAAGACTTTTAGGTAGTTTTCTGGTTTGAATTGGAAAATAAAAATAATTGCTCAGGTGCCATAAATATTTTTGCAGTTTGCAGTTAAACAAAATTATTTTATTTAAAATTTTAAGGAATTATTCTAGTTTTAATTGACGAACCAGATTTTCTTTGCGTCAAGTAGTTAGAACCCAACAAAAAACAAAACTAATTTAAATTTTTTTGGTTCTTTTCTGGTTTGGATTAAAAAAATAAAATTATTGCTCAGACATCTTAAATAGTTTTGCAGTTTGCAGCTAAATAAAATTATTTTATTTAAAATTTTCAGGAATTAATCTAGTTTCAGTTGACAAATCACTTTTTTTTATACAACCCTAAAAGAGAATTAGATTTTTTACTAAGACCCTAAAAGAATTACTGCATTTTACATAAATATATGTACATGCTTTTTATAATGTTGAAAATACTATTTCTATTTTCGTTTGCAATAGGATGTTAATAACATTAGCTACTACAGGTATATCTGATGATTCCTGATGTTATATATAAATAAAAACGTATTGAAAAACACCATTTATAATGAACTATATCGGTCCTTTATGTAACCCATTTTTTCGAAAATAGAGCAAATTTTCCCAAGCTCGTGACTTTTGATGGTTACAAGCAAACTTGATGAAATTTATATATTTAAAATAAGCATAAAAATTCAATTCTTTTGATGTATCTATTGGTATTAAAATTCCGTTTCCTTAGAGTTTCGGTTACTATTGAGATGAGTCGCTCTTACCATACAGTTTGTTACTTTTACCCTATCGATCCCTTATGTATGATCTCCTAAAGATCGTCTTTTAATATAATCCTGCACTCTCCTCCGATTTTGAATAATAGTTTTCCACTGCTCTCAATATAGGTGCTGATGTGGGATGTGTAGAATGTATAGGGTAGACCAAGAGGATCAAAAAATTCAATCGTCTTCATTGTTTGAAAGATGCACAGCCAATGACCCGTCAGCACAGTCGACGGACTGCTATTAACAATAATTAAGGTATTGTTTCCACTTTGAATTTTTCAAAGAAAGTCCGAGGGCAGATAATAGGATTTGTACTCGGAAATGTAGGGATCCATATTAAATTGTTGAAAAGTCAGCTAGAGATGCTTTCGCAAAACTTCATAGTAATATCCAAAAGAAATGTTGCATGTTTAGTGAAAAGCTTCCAAGGTATGGACCGGCAACTGTGGAACAGTTTACAGATGTAATGGGAAATCTTATACATCACTGTGAATATATGGAGGCATAATTGTCCTGTTTTTAGTTTTAGCTTAAATTCGATGATCGAGCCTTTATGTAATACTAACTACATTCAGCGACTATGACGTCATTGATCTATATTGTATATAAAACATTAAGGTTTTCGTAAAAAATAATTAATTAAAAAAAATAAGTGCAAAAGGCGCTAGATCTAGAGATTTCCTTTAAAATGGGCTATTGAACAACTATCTACGATGTTCCAGTGCCAAGCTATCTCTGGATACAAAGAAAAAAAATATCCCGTTTAGGCAGAATGTTGTAGTAGCTGCCACTTTTCTTGATTTTGAAGCCAATATATTTCCCTTGCTGTTCAAGCCAAGAGACAGAAAGTTTACTATACAGGGGTTTCGGATAAGGCGGTTCTAATGGTGTACTTTTTGTTTTGATCTGACTGCTTTTTTAGGAGCTATGGGTTTTTTTATTTCTTAACATTGGACGTGATCGTCGCTTACTAGGTTGCTAGCTACCGCTGCAACCCGGATAATAAAACATTGGAGCCGTATGGCCTTTACTATAGGCAACGCTACAGCGTTGCCTCTGATAATGGGATGTGATCGTCTCTTACTAGACTTTCTCACTTATCAGTTTTCAATCGACTCAAAGCACTACGCAACTCATTTTAAAGGTAGAACTGTTTCTAATTGATTACAAACAGGAAAAAGCCTACGGCTTTTTCTTCTTTGAAATAGTAAGAGACTAGCCTCAAACAATCAAGTAGCTAACTAAATCAAATGTATGTAATGGGTTTTTTTTCCGATGATCGTCTTTTAATGGAAAATTTTAATATATTGACCTTAAATATAACTGTACTAGCCTATATTATAGTTAAGTGGCCTGTAAAATTTAGTATAGGCAAGAGGTCGTTATTTATTATAATACAGCTAACTCAGTCCAATATATGCAATGGTGTGGTTTTCTAATGATCGTCCTTTAATATAAACGTTCTTTACTGTAATTTTAAATCTATAATCTTCGAACATTTGAACCTTTTATAATTTATAATGATGTATAATATAAATACTGTAATTTTAACTATAGTGAAGTTGCCTATGCAAGTTAGTATAGGGAAGAGTTCGATCTTTATTATAAAAATAGTAAGAGACGAAACTCAAACAATCAAGTAGCTAACTAAGTCCCATGTATGGAATGGTTTGTTATTTCAGTGATCGTCTTTTAATGTAAAAAAATATAAATACTGTAATTTTAACTATAGTGAAGTTGCGTATAAAAGTTAGTATAGGGAAGAGTTCGATCTTTATTATAAAATTTACGAAGATCAGCCTGCATTTTTGCCATCTTCTTGTATTTCTGAATGTAATTTTTCCCTTTGTCCTTATGCGTTCTTCGGTACAACCTCGCAGAGAATTTATTTTTTTCATTATAGCTTTTGTCACCCCAGTATCTACCTATTATTCTGGTAGCAACTTTTTTCTTATGTTTGTTTCGGTAATCTTCATCATTATCATACCGTTCCTTGCTCTTTTGTCTAGCTTTCTCAATTGTTGCTTCTCTATAAAGTTTAGCATTATGATAACGCTCCTTGATCTTTTGTCTAGCCTGCTCAATTCTTGCTTCTCTGTAATATTCATCATTATCATACCGTTCCTTGCTCTTTTGTCTAGCCTGCTCAATTGTTGCTTCTCTGTAATCTTCATCATTACCATACCGTTCCTTGATCTTTTGTTTGGCTGTCTCAATTTTTGCATGTATATAACCTTCATCATTGTGATAACACATCTTGCTGTTTTGTTTGATTACTTCTCGATACGCCTGGTCGGTTGAATACCTTTGCTTTTTTCTTTTCAAGATACTATCTCTGTTGTTTGTGTAGTACTGTTTTTTCAATTTACGTGCAGCTTGCTTGATTGAAACCATTATGTAATTATGAATGTGAACATTTACAGTTCTGACGCTTCTTATATAGTAATTATGACGTCACAGCGTAATGATTTTATTGACGTCATAGCGCAATGATATTATTTCATGACGTCTTCAGAAACAACAATATAATTTCGTGTTTTTCTATTCACGTCATAGCTCTAATATAAAACTATGACGACATTCAATATTTATCTAGTAGGGTTTCAGACAAGGTAATTCTAATGATGTACTATTGTTTTGATCTGACTCTATTTTTAGGAGTTTTGTTATATTTCTTAGCATTGGACTGATCGTCTCTTACTAGATTGCTAGCTACTGCTGCAACCCGGATTCACATATATATTATTTATGAGAGGCAACCTGGCCGAGTGGTCCAAGGCACTGGTGTTAGCCACCAGTCTCTTCGGAGCCGTGGGTTCAAATCTTACCGCTGGTAAACGATTATGTTTGAAAGACTGCAGTGTGAAAAGACATCGAAAATGCAGTTTTTGGTGGAAAAATTTATTCTCTTTTAGAAATAATTTATTTTAGTTATAAAAGGTTTTTAACCCAATTAATTTCCTTTAAAATGAGCTATTGAACAACCCTCTACGATGTTCCAGTGCCAAGCTATCTCTGGAAACAAAGAAAAAAAGAAAAAAAGAAAAAAAATATCCCGTTTAGGAAGAATGTTGTAGTAGCTGCCACTTTTCTTGATTTTCAAGCCAATATATTTCCCTTTCTGTTCAAGCCAAGGGACAGAAAGTTTCCTATACAGGGGTTTCGGACAAGGCGGTTCTAATGGTGTACTTTTTGTTTTGATCTGACTCCTTTTTTAGGAACTATGGGTTTTTATATTTCTTAACATTGGACGTGATCGTCTCTTACTAGGTTGCTAGCTACCGCTGCAACCCGAATCAGAAACAACAATATAATTTCGTGTTTTTCTATTCACGTCATAGCTCTAATATAATCGTCTCTTACTAGGTTGCTAGCTACCGCTGCAACCCGGATATGATAACATTCATTATTTATCTAGTAGGGTTTCAGACAAGGTAGTTCTAATGATGTACTTTTGTTTTGATCTGACTCTATTTTTAGGAGTTTTGTTATATTTCTTAGCATTGGACTGATCGTCTCTTACTAGGTTGCTAGCTACTGCTGCAACCCAAATTCACATATATATTTATTTATGAGAGGCAGCCTGGCCGAGTGGTCCAAGGCACTGGTGTTAGCCACCAGTCTCTTCGGAGGCGTGGGTTCAAATCTTACCGCTGGTATACGATTATGTTTGAAAGACTGCAGTGTGAAAAAACATCGAAAATGCAGTTTTTGGTGGAAAAATTTATTCTCTTTTAGAAATAATTTATTTTAGTTACAAAAGGTTTTTAACCCAATTAATTTCCTTTAAAATGAGCTATTGAACAACCCTCTACGATGTTCCAGTGCCAAGCTATCTCTGGATACAAAAAAAAGAAAAGAGAAAAAAAATATCCCGTTTGGGGAGAATAACGTGGTTAAAGTCAATTTTCTTGATTTTCATGCCAATATATTTCCCTTGCTGTTCAAGCCAAGGGACAGAAAGTTTCCTATACAGGGGTTTCGGACAAGGCGGTTCTAATGGTGTACTTTTTGCTTTGATCTGACTCCTTTTTTAGGAACTATGGGTTTTTATATTTCTTAACATTGGACGTGATCGTCTCTTACTAGGTTGCTAGCTACCGCTGCAACCCGGATAGCTCTCACCCAGGAGGCTTGAGTTCAATTTCAGTATGGGAAATTTTTACTCATGATGATTTCTTAAGGAAAATAATTAAAATTCCTTAATGTAATGAAAATAATTTGTTTTAATTACTAAAAGGTTTTTAACCCCATTAACTTCCTTTAAAATGAGCCGTTGAACAACTCTCTACGATGTTCCAGTGCCATGCTATCTGTTGAATTACTAACCTATACTATAATTAAGTGGCGTATAAAATTTAGTATGGGACAAGAGGTCGTTCTTTATTATAAAAAATATAAATACTGTAATCTTAACTATAGTGAAGTTGCGTATGCAAGTTAGTATAGGGAAAAGTTCGATCTTTATTATAATTAAGTCTGATCAAGATTTAACTAATGTGTCAAAAGTAAGGTTGCAAGTCGACGATTTTGTTTTGGCCTTATTATAATGGGTATGGTGAAATAACAATATGCATATGGTTCTTAAATCATACTTCTTTATGGTCCCATTTGGTCTAGTGGCTAGGATAGTTAACTTTCACTCAACAGGCCCGGGTTCGATTCCCGGTGTGGAAAATTTTTAACTCTATAATCTTCGAACAATTTGAACCTTTTATAATTTATAATGATGTATAATATAAATACTGTATTCTTAACTATAGTGAAGTTGCCTATGCAAGTTAGTATAGGGAAGAGTTCGATCTTTATTATAAAATTGATTCTACTTAAACACTGTTTTATTTTTAATTACAAAAGTGACTATATGTAGCAATTTCCTTTAAAATGAGCAATTATACAGCTCTCTATGATTTTCCAGTGCCCAGCTAGCTGAGGAGGAAGAATAACCAGAAAGAAAAAAAGATGCCGTTTGTGGAGAATATCGTGGTTAAAGTCAATTTTCTTGATTTTCAAGCCAATATATTTTCTTTGTTATTCAAGCCACAGGACGGTAAGTTTGCTACATAGAAGTTTTGGACAAGGCGGTTCTAATAGTGTAGTTCTTGTTTTGATCTGAATCGTTTTTCAGGAGTTATGGGTTACTTTACTTTTTACTATGGGGCGTGGTCGTCTCTTACTAGGTTGCTAGCTACTGCTGCAACCCGGATGTAATACAAACAGGAAAAAACCTATGGCTTTTTCTTAATTGGAAAAGTAAGAGATGACCTGGCTACAACCTCAATTATGACATTGATCAATCTTTAACATGAAATTATTTACAAACACCATTTATAATGAAATAAATCGGTATTTTATGTAAACTTTACTAAGCAATACTATAGTTAAGTGGCCTATAAAATTTATAAAAGGCAAGAGGTCGTTCATTATTATAATTCTTTACTAGGTTTCAGCCATCTCTACAGCCAAGCTACCTATGAAAATTACATAATCTCTATTTATATTTCAGTTAACATGGGCTAGATGTCGTTCTTTACTATAATCTCTACGATGTTCCAGTGCCAAGCTATCTCTGGAAACAAAAGAAAAAAAAAATATCCCGTTTGTGGAGAATAACGTTGTTAAAGTCAATTTTCTTGATTTTCAAGCCTTGCTGTTCAAGCCAAATTACAGAAAGTTTCCTATACAGAGTTTTTGGACAAGGCGGTTCTAATGGTGTACTTTTTGTTTTGATCTGACTGCTGTTTTAGGAGCTATGGTTTTTTTTTTATTTCTTAGCATTGGACTCGATCGTCTCTTATTAGGTTGCTAGCTCCCGCTGCAACCCGGATGTTCTTTATTATAAAATCCTTTATGCTACTATAGTTAAGTGGCCTATAAAATTTAGTATAGGCAAGAGGTCGTTCTTTATTATAAATGTATTCATGAATGAGACCTTTTGCAGTTTTGACGTTTCTTATATAGTAATTATGACGTCACTGCATCAAAAATACAGTTTTTATTGAAAAAATTTATTCTCTTTTAAAAATAATTTATTTTAGTTACTATAGATTTTTAACCCAATTAATTTCCTTTAAAATGAGCTATTGAACAACCCTCTACGATGTTCCAGTGCCAAGCTATCTCTGGATACAAAAAAAGAAAAAAAAAAGAAAAAAAAAAGAAAAAATATCCCGTTTGGGGAGAATAACGTGGTAAAAGTCTATTTTCTTGATTTTCAAGCCAATATATTTTCTTTGTTATTCAAGCCAAAGGGCGGTAAGTTTCCTTTATGGAGGATTTGTACAAGGCGGTTCTAATGGTGTACTTTTTGTTTTGATCTGACTCTTTTTTTAGGAGCTACGGGTTTTTATATTTCTTAACATTGGAGGTGATCGTCTCTTACTAGGTTGCTAGCTACCGCTGCAACCCGGATAGGTTGCTAGCTACCGCTGCAACCCGGATTTATGTATATACTACTTTTAATTAATATTTCAGTTACTATGAGCAAGTGTTCGTTCTTTATTATAACAGGAGACAAAAAGCAAAACTAATTTTAGAATTTTCATGTATTTTTGTTGTTTAAATTAAAAAATTACTATTACTGATTAGGCATCATAAATATTTTTGCAGTTTACATAATAATTTTAGCGATTAAGCCAAAAAAGAAAATTTTGGTTCCAGGAGTTTCGGTTACTATTGAGACAAGTAGCTATTATTACTATAGAGTTCATTACATGGACTGTTTTATTGCTTCAAAATTCAAATATCTTTGAAAAGACTGCAGTATGAAAATACATCAAAAATGCAATTTTTTTGACAAAATTGATTCTACTTTAAAAAGTATTTTATTTTTAAATACAAAAGTGACTAGATGTTGCAATTTCCTTTAAAATGAGCTATTATACAGCTCTCTATGATTTTCCAGTGCCCAGCTAGCTGAGCAGAAAGAAAAAGCGGAAAGAAAAAAATATCCCGTTTGTGGAGAATAACGTGGTAAAAGTCAATTTTCTTGATTTTCAAGCCAATATATTTTCTTTCTTATTCAAGCCAAAGGGAGGTAAGTTTCCTTTATAGAGGATTCGGACAAGGCGGTTCTAATGGTGTACTTTTTGTTTTGATCTGACTCCTCTGTTAGGAGTTGGGGGGTTTTATATTTCTTGACATTGGAGGTGATCGTCTCTTACTAGGTTGCTAGCTACCGCTGCAACCCGGATTTTGATAAAAGATTACAACCATTTTAAAACCTTAAAATAGAAAAGCAAAAGTTTGAAGCGGTTGAGAAAACGTTGTTAGAAATCGGACTTGCTGTTATAATAAAATAATTTTGAATGGATTCTGTATGAACTATGGACTGAAGTTCGTTCTTTACTATAACATTTAACAACTCTCTACGATGTTCCAGTGTCAAGCTATCTGTGGAATTACTAACCTATGCTATAATTAAGTAGCGTATAAAATTTAGTATAGGCAAGAGGTCGTTCTTTATTATAAAATTTTAGGAACTATGGGTTTTTACATTTCTTAACATTGGACGTGATCGTCTCTTACTAGGTTGCTAGCTACCGCTGCAACCCGGATCCCCTGAGAAGTATTTTAAGGAGTTTACTTGTGTGTAGATGATTATATTTCTAGGACTATTGTAACACAAAGATTAAAGTTTAAGTTAGACAATGAGGCTGAGGAGGGTTAGCCTCGATTAGATTTAAAACAGCCTAGGAAAAAACACTCCATGGCAAGGAAGTTTAACTAAGATTGCAAACAGGAAAAAGCCTATGGCTTTTTCTTGATTGGAATAGTAAGAGACGACCTGGCTACAACCAACGATTATGACGTCATTGATCAATCGTTAACACGAAATTCAGTAAAACATAAAACATTTAAAAATTGTGTCCTTGAAAGACTGCTTGGCGCAGTGGATAGTGTGTTGGAGTTCTACTCCGAAGGTTGCAGGTTCAAATCCTGTCGGAGGTAGCTTTTACACAATTATCTATTTAAAGTCTAAATAAAAATTCTATTAATTAGTACTACATTAGATCGTCTTGACTGACATCGATCCTTTATGTAACACTTCTTTTAAATAGTAAGAGCCGAAACTCAAACAATCAAGTAGCTAACTAAGTCCAATGTATGGAATGGTTTGTTATTTCAGTGATTTACTAACCTATACTATAGTTAAGTGGCCTATATAATTTAGTATAGGCAAGAGGTCGTTCTTTATTATATTGCTAGCTACCGCTGCAACCCGGATAATATTACGTCACATATGGTTATCTTTTAATGTATTATTACAAACAGGAAAAAGCCTACGGCTTTTTCTTCTTTGGAATAGTAAGAGACGAACCTCAAAGAATCAGGCAGCTAACTAAGTTCAATATAAGCAATGGTTTGTTCTTCTAATGTTCATCTTTTAATTTGGCGTTTCTTACTAGGTTGCTAGCTACCACTGCAACCTAGATATTCTTATTTCTGCTTCTATGGGCTAAGGCTTGTTCTTTACTGTATCTTTTAAGAAGAATAGTAGGCGTCTTTATTATCTTCTTTGCGTAAGCATTTATCTAGTATAGGCAAAAGGTCGTTGTGTTTTCATCTCTACTATTTCATTTTTCAAGATGTTGTCTCTGTTTTTTTGTACTAACTCGCTTCTTATGACTCGTCATAATACTTTATTTAAACTCATAACACTTCTTATGATTCGTATCAAATATCCATAACCTAACAAAAAGTAAAACTAATTTTTAAATTTTCAGGTATTTTGTTAGTTTGAATGAAAAGATTAAAATTATTGCTCAGATATCATAAATATTTTTGCAGTTTACATAATAACTTTAGCGATTCTAAACTGAAAAATAAGATATATTAAAAAATGGAATTTTTTGGTCTGAAACTACATAGTCAATCCCACATCGGGTAGTTAGAACCTAACCAAAAATAAAACTAATTTTAACATTTTAAGGTATTTTTCTAGCTTGTATTGAAATATTCAAACTACTGCTCAGATACCATGGATATTTTTGCAGTTTACACAAGCTAATAAGAATATTAATTTATATAATTTATAAAGAATATAAATTAATATAGGTAAGAGGTCGTTCTTTATTATATTTTCTTATGTTTGTTTCGGTAATCTTCATCATTATCATACCGTTCCCTGCTCTTTTGTCTAGCCTGCTCAATTCTTGCTTCTCTGTAATGTTCATCATTACCATACCGTTCTTTTGCTCTCTCAATTATTACTTCTCGATACGCCTGGTCGGTTGAATCTTATATAGTAATTATGACGTCACTGCATCAAAAATACAGTTTTTATTGGAAAAATTTATTCTCTTTTAGAAATAATTTATTTTAGTTACTATAGATTTTTAACCCAATTAATTTCCTTTAAAATGAGCTATTGAACAACCCTCTACGATGTTCCAGTGCCAAGCTATCTCTGGATACAAAAAAAAAGAAAAAAATATCCCTTTTGACGAGAATAACGTGGTTAAAGTCAATTTTCTTGATTTTCAAGCCAATATATTTCCATTGCTGTTCAAGCCAAGGGACAGAAAGTTTCCTATACAGGGGTTTCGGACAAGGCGGTTCTAATGGTGTACTTTTTGTTTTGATCTGACTCCTTTTTTAGGAGCTATGGGTTTTTATATTTCTTAACATTGGACGTGATCGTCTCTTACTAGGTTGCTAGCTACCGCTGCAACCTGGATATCCGTTGAAACTTACATATTCCCCATTTATAATGAAATGTTATTCCCCTGATCGTCTTTTAATGTAATTGTTCATCCAATGATCGTCTTTTAATATAACTTTAATATAAAATATAGGCTAGAGATCTTTCTTTATTGTACCTTACTAAATTACAAACAGGAAAAAGCCTATGGCTTTTTCTTAATTGGAATAGTAAGAGACAACCTGGCTACAACCTACGATTGTGACGTCATTGATCAATATTATATATTAATTATAATCTAATTTTAGTTACTATGGGCTGGATGTTTGTTCTTTACTGTAATCCCAAGAACTGTTTGAAGTTGCTATAAAGTTTGTTAACACGAACTGATTGACAATACTGATAGTTAGAGTTCGGTCTTTAAGTTATCATATACTGTTAAAATTCTTTCATATATGAGCATTTCTTGGTGTAGTGGTTAGCACATAAGACTTTGAATCCTGGGATCCGAGTTCAAATCTCGGTGAACGGTTCTTATGAAATGAAGCTTACTTATTCTACCATTTAGGTTTCTGCCGCAATTCTTTCTTTTCAAAATTAAATTAGTTACTATCGCCTAGAGTTACCATATAGAGTTACCTAGAGTTCTTTACCATATCGTAAAAATTTGTTTTATAATAATAATTAATTTAGTTAATTACGAAAGGTTTCTATATAAAGCAGTTTACTTTAAAATGAGCCATTACACAGCTCTTTATTATGACCACAAACTGTTTGATTCAATACTTAAGTTACTATGGGTTCAGCTCGTTCCTTATTGTAAAAAATTTAAAAAAGAAACTTGTTTATTTACATTCTAGCTAAAATAATGAAGATAATATTAATGAACCACAGTGTTCAGTTTCTTTGGACTTGAGTTCGTTTTTTAACTATAAATACAAACAGGAAAAAGCCTACAGCTTTTTCTTCTTTTAAATAGTAAGAGACGAAACTCAAACAATCAAGTAGCTAACTAAGTCCAATGCATGGAATGGTTTGTTATTTCAGTGATCGTCTTTTAATGTAAAAAATATAAATACTGTAATCTTAGCTATAGTGAAGTTGCTTATAAAAGTTAGTATAGGGAAGAGTTCGATCTTTATTATAACTATAATCTTCGAACATTTGAACCTTTTATAATCTATAATGATGTATAATATAAATACTGTAATCTTAACTATAGTGAAGTTGCGTATGCAAGTTAGTATAGGGAAGAGTTCGATCTTTATTATATCAAAAAATATTTTATTTGTAATTACAGGAGGAACTAGATTTAGCAAGTTACTATTGAGACGAGTCGCTCTTACTATACATAATAAATCCACCATGTATCAGTTACTATGGGCGAGAGATCGTTATTTACTGTAATTCGTTCTTTACTGTAATGTTATTCAAGCTAAGGTTCGTTCTTTACTGTAACTTTACTGTAAAATTTTCAAAGATATTTGATTATTAAAGCTAGTCCGATTTCTAACAACGGTATCTACTAAGCTTCAAACTTCCGGTTTTCTTTTTAATGCTTTTAAATTGTTGTAGTCCCTTGTTAAAATTCATGAAGAAAGAGAGCCAAATTTGCCGGTATTATTTAAAAACGATCAGAAATTAAATTAAAAAAAAGTTTTTTCAGCTGAATGTAAGGAGCAACATCAAAACTAAAAAAGAAGGGAAATTATTACGTATATGAAAGGAGTTGCCCCTTCCATTTCGTTTTAAGCTTTGATGCTGCTCCCTACTTATCACTCTCATTACATGAGATATGCACTGTCCTTACATAAGAAATAGTATGGTTACGAAAATTAAATTACATGAAAATCCTGACAGATTATATCCAGTAGCATCAATTCTCATTTTTATGCGGAGGGGGGCGATTGTGCAATTTTGTCAGAGATGTTGTCATGATGTTATAACGAGGGTTATTCAACAGAATAATCTTCTTTGTTTTGCATGACGTCATTTATGGTTGTAGCACATTGTATATGCCTTTATATATTATTTGACTTAGAGCTGTTATTACCCAATGCTATTTTAAATTCTGGAATCTTCAATCGTGAAAACCTTGAAATGTGTATATGCAAATGGAACGACTGAAAAAAAAGCTACTCCTTTGACGAAGACCTAATGCTACCCAATAATATCTCCAAGTCTATTAGCAAGTCAAAGCTTATTAATATTAAAAACACTGACAGTAATAGTGACCACCCATATGAAAAGTGGAGTGGACATACTAAAGAAAGATCAAACGTCAAGAGCTCTTCAAAAAGATCAATATCAGTACAAAGAGACGGCAACTTGGACGAAAATAATAATAGTGATGATATATAAAGGATTTGTCCAATTAATTGCTATATCATAAGTCTCCGATGGTATTGCCATTAGAAATGATCGTCTCCTACTAGGCTACTAGATTCTGCTGCAACCTGGATATTTACTATACTATCCAACAGAGTTCGTTCTTTGCTACAATTATTTTTAAGAGTTATGGGGTACTATAATTTATACTATGGGACGTGATTGTCCCTCAATAGGTCACTAGCTACCGCTGCAATCCGAATAATTTATTACCTAGATATTTATCTGATAACAAACAAGAAAACCCTTACGTTTTTTTCTTTTGGAATTGTAAGAGATGAATCTCAAAGAATCAGCAGAAAACTAAGTCCAATATATGCAATATATATTTTTCCTAATGATCGTTTTTTAATTTAATCATTTAAATATAACATGAACTATTAAAAATATTGTGTTCTTGATAGCCTGCATGGTGCAGTTGATAGTGTTTTGGAATTCTAATACAAAGTGTTCAGGTTCAGTTCCCACCGTAGGCAATTTTATTGCCAAATATTCTCTTGACTGGCACCATTTATTATTAACTATACTGATCCTTAATGTAATAATCTTAACTATAGTGAAGTTGCCTATGCAAGTTAGTATAGGGAAGAGTTCGATCTTTATTATAATTTTATATTTCTTAACATTGGACGTGATCGTCTCTTACTAGGTTGCTAGCTACCGCTGCAACCCGGACTTAACATTGAACGTGATCGTCTCTTACTAGGTTGCTAGCTACCGCTGCAACCCGGATCTCTACTATAATTACTGTAGGTTATAGCTCGTTGTTTAATGCAATACTTGTCGAAAGATGAACGTTTATAAATATTGCATTTACTTATTACGTCACATATGGTTATCTTTTAATGTATTATTACAAACAGGAAAAAGCCTACGGCTTTTTCTTCTTTGGAATAGTAAGAGACGAACCTCAAAGAATCAGGCAGCTAACTAAGTCCAATATAAGCAATTGTTTGTTCTTCTAATGATCATCTTTTAATTTGGTGTTTCTTACTAGGTTGCTAGCTACCACTTAAACCCGGATTATGTAATAGGTTGCTAGTTACCGCTGCAACCTAGATATTCTTATTTCTGCTACTATGGGCTAAGGTTCGTTCTTTCATGTAAAACTAGCAAAACATTTTTTAAGTCTGATGAATATTTAACTAATGTGTCAAAAGTAAGGTTCCAAGTCGACGATTTTGTTTTGGCCTTATTATAATTGGTATGGTGAAATAATAATATGCATATGGCTCTTAAATCATACTTCTTTAAGGTCCCATATGGTCTAGTGGCTAGGATAGTTAACTTTCACTTAACAGGCCCTGGTTCGATTCCCGGTGTGGGAAAATTTTTAACTCTATAATCTTCGAACATTTGAACCTTTTATAATTTATAATGATGTATAATATAAATACTGTAACCTTAGCTATAGTGAAGTTGCCTATGCAAGTTAGTAAAGGGAAGAGTTCGATCTTTATTAAACTCTATAATCTTCGAACATTCGAACCTTTTAATAATTTATAATGATGTATAATATAAATACTGTAATCTTCACTATATTAAAGTTGCCTATGCAAGTTAGTATAGGGAAGAGTTCGATCTTTATTATAAATTGTATGGGAAATTTTAACTTATGATGATTTCTTAAGAAACATAATTAAAATTTCTCAAGGTACTAAAAACGATTTATTTTAATTAGAAGAAGTTTTAACCCCATGAATTTCCTTTAAAATGAGCCATTGAATAATTCTCTACGATGTTCCAGTACCAATCTATCTGTTGAATTACTAACCTATACTATAAATAAGTGGCGTATAAAATTTAGTATAGGCAAGAGGTCGTTCTTTATTATAAATATTTCTTAACATTGGACGTGATCGTCTCTTACTAGGTTGCTAGCTACCGCTGCAACCCGGATAAACAGGAAAAAGCCTATTGCTTTTTCTTTATTGGAATAGTAAGAGACGACCTGGCTACAAACTATGATTATGGCATCATTGATCAATCTTTAACATGAAATGTTCTTTGCTGTAATGATTTGTTCTTTACTAGGTATCAGCCGTCTCTACAGCCATGATACTGATGGAAATTACATAATCCCTATTTATGTTTCATTTTTAATGGGCTAGGTGTCGTTCTTTAATGTATACAAACAGGAAAAAGCCTACGGCTTTTTCTTCTTTGAAATAGTAAGAGACGCACCTCAAACAATCAAGTAGCTAACTAAGTCCAAATTATGCAATAGTTTGTTATTCCAATGATCGTCTCTTAATGTAATCTTCTTTTAAAGAAGGAAAAGCCAATCGTTTAATATTGATCCCTTACTACAGGTGGATTTGAACCCGCAAACCTCGAATCATGAGGCACACTTTCATCCATTGTGCTGTAGTAAGGTATTCATTGATTTGATTTTTCCACAAATCTGTGTATATACGGATAAATAGATTTTGATAAACGTATTCTAACGGCTATACTAACTTGACTATGCCAGTTAGTATAGCCAAGAGTTATTTTATCATTATAACATTTGAACCTTTTATAATCTATAATGATGTATAATATAAATACTGTAATCTTAACTATAGTGAAGTTGCGTATGCAAGTTAGTATAGGGAAGAGTTCGATCTTTATTATAATATTTTAGCACTGATTTTTTAACTTGCGTGTAGCTTGCTTTGATCTAACCATTATGTATTCATGAATGAGACCATTTACAGTTTTGACGTTTCTTATATAGTAATTATGACGTCACTGCATCAAAAATACAGTTTTTATTGGAAAAATTTATTCTCTTTTAGAAATAATTTATTTTAGTTACAAAAGGTTTTTAACCCAATTAATTTCCTTTAAAATGAGCTATTGAACAACCCTCTACGATGTTCCAGTGCCAAGCTATCTCTGGAGACAAAAAAAGAAAAAAAAAAATATCCCGTTTGGGGAGAATAACGTGGTAAAAGTCTATTTTCTTGATTTTCAAGCCAATATATTTCCCTTTCTGTTCAAGCCAAAGGGCGGTAAGTTTCCTTTATGGAGGATTTGGACAAGGCGGTTCTAATGGTGTACTTTTTGTTTTGATCTGACTCTTTTTTTAGGAGCTACGGGTTTTTATATTTCTTAACATTGGAGGTGATCGTCTCTTACTAGGTTGCTAGCTACCGCTGCAACCCGGATTCCAGTGCGAAGCTATCTGTTGAATTACTAACCTATACTATAATTAAGTGGCGTATAAAATTTAGTATAGGCAAGAGGTCGTTCTTTATTATAACTTTATTATAATTTTTAATATATTGACTTTAAATATAACTGTACTAGCCTATACTATAGTTAAGTGGCCTATAAAATTTAGCATAGACAAGAGGTCGTTCTTTTAATAATGGATAATTATGTATAAAAAGACCTAATTGACAAATCAGTTACTATGAGCGAGAGATCGTTCTTTACTGTAATGCTTTGATCTAACCATTATTCTAATCAAGAATGAGAGAATTTTCAGTTTTGACTTTCCTTATATACTAATTATGACGTCACTCTATTCAGGTCATAGCTCTAATATAAAACTATGATGATCTTATATAGTAATTATGACGTCACTGCATCAAAAATACAGTTTTTATTGGAAAAATTTATTCTCTTTTAGAAATAATTTATTTTAGTTACAAAAGGTTTTTAACCCAATTAATTTCCTTTAAAATGAGCTATTGAACAACCCTCTACGATGTTCCAGTGCCAAGCTATCTCTGGATACAAAAGAAAAAAAAAAAGAAAAAAATATCCCTTTTGACGAGAATAACGTGGTAAAAGTCTATTTTCTTGATTTTCAAGCCAATATATTTTCTTTGTTATCCAAGCCAAAGGGCGGTAAGTTTCCTATACAGGGGTTTCGGACAAGGCGGTTCTAATGGTGTACTTTTTGTTTTGATCTGACTCCTCTGTTAGGAACTACGGGTTTTTATATTTCTTAACATTGGACGTGATCGTCTCTTACTAGGTTGCTAGCTACCGCTGCAACCCGGATAATGAGCCATTGAACAACTCTCCACGATGTTCCAGTGCCATGCTATCTGTTGAATTACTAACCTATACTATAATTAAGTGGCGTATAAAATTTAGTATAGGCAAGAGGTCGTTCTTTATTATAACTTATATAGTAATTATGACGTCACTGCATCAAAAATACAGTTTTTATTGGAAAAATTTATTCTCTTTTAGAAATAATTTATTTTAGTTACAAAAGGTTTTTAACCCAATTAATTTCCTTTAAAATGAGCTATTGAACAACCCTCTACGATGTTCCAGTGCCAAGCTATCTCTGGATACAAAAGAAAAAAAAAAGAAAAAAATATCCCGTTTGGGGAGAATAACGTGGTAAAAGTCTATTTTCTTGATTTTCAAGCCAATATATTTTCTTTGTTATTCAAGCCAAAGGGCGGTAAGTTTCCTTTATGGAGGATTTGGACAAGGCGGTTCTAATGGTGTACTTTTTGTTTTGATCTGACTCTTTTTTTAGGAGCTACGGGTTTTTATATTTCTTAACATTGGAGGTGATCGTCTCTTACTAGGTTGCTAGCTACCGCTGCAACCCGGATTAGTACTGATTTTTTAACTTGCGTGTAGCTTGCTTTGATCTAGCCATTATGTATTCATGAATGAGACCATTTACAGTTTTGACGTTTCTTATATAGTAATTATGACGTCACTGCATCAAAAATACAGTTTTTATTGGAAAAATTTATTTTCTTTTAGAAATAATTTATTTTACTTACAAAAGGTTTTCAACCCAATTAATTTCCTTTAAAATGAGCTATTGAACAACCCTCTACGATGTTCCAGTGCCAAGCTATCTCTGGAAAAGAAAGAAAAAAAAAAGAAAAAAATATCCCGTTTGGGGAGAATAACGTGGTAAAAGTCAATTTGCTTGATTTTCAAGCCAATATATTTTCCTTGTTATTCAAGCCAAAGGGCGGTAAGTTTCCTTTATAGAGGTTTCGGACAAGGCGGTTCTAATGGTGTACTTTTTGTTTTGATCTGACTCCTTTTTTAGGAACTATGGGTTTTTATATTTCTTAACATTGGACGTGATCGTCTCTTACTAGGTTGCTAGCTACCGCTGCAACCCGGATCGATTCCCGGTGTGGGAAAATTTTTAACTCTATAATCTTCAAACATTCGAACCTTTTATAATTAGAATGATGTATAATATAAATACTGTAATCTTAACTATAGTGAAGTTGCCTATGCAAGTTAGTATAGGGAAGAGTTCGATCTTTATTATAATTATTTAAACTCATAACACTTCTTATGATTCGTATCAAATATCCATAACCTAACAAAAAGTAAAACTAATTTTTAAATTTTCAGGTATTTTGTTAGTTTGAATGAAAAGATTAAAATTATTGCTCAGATATCATAAATATTTTTGCAGTTTACATAATAACTTTAGCGATTCTAAACTGAAAAATAAGATATATTTAAAAATGGAATTTTTTGGTCTGAAACTACATAGTCAATCCCACATCGGGTAGTTAGAACCTAACCAAAAATAAAACTAATTTTAACATTTTAAGGTATTTTTCTAGCTTGTATTGAAATATTCAAACTACTGCTCAGATACCATGGATATTTTTGCAGTTTACACAAGCTAATAAGAATATTAATTTATATAATTTATAAAGAATATAAATTAATATAGGTAAGAGGTCGTTCTTTATTATATTTTCTTATGTTTGTTTCGGTAATCTTCATCATTATCATACCGTTCCCTGCTCTTTTGTCTAGCCTGCTCAATTCTTGCTTCTCTGTAATGTTCATCATTACCATACCGTTCTTTTGCTCTCTCAATTATTACTTCTCGATACGCCTGGTCGGTTGAATACCTTTGCTTTTTTCTTTTCAAGTTACTATCTCTGTTGTTTGTGTAGTACTCTTTCTTCAACTTGCGTATAGCCTGCTTTGATCTAACCATTATTCTAATCAAGAATGAGAGAATTTTCAGTTTTGACTTTCCTTATATACTAATTATGACGTCACTCTATTCACGTCATAGCTCTAATATAAAACTATGATGATCTTATATAGTAATTATGACGTCACTGCATCAAAAATACAGTTTTTATTGGAAAAATTTATTCTCTTTTAGAAATAATTTATTTTAGTTACAATAGGTTTTTAACCCAATTAATTTCCTTTAAAATGAGCTATTGAACAACCCTCTACGATGTTCCAGTGCCAAGCTATCTCTGGAAACAAAGAAAAAAAAAAGAAAAAAATATCCCTTTTGACGAGAATAACGTGGTAAAAGTCAATTTTCTTGATTTTCAAGCCAATATATTTTCTTTGTTATCCAAGCCAAAGGGCGGTAAGTTTCCTTTATGGAGGATTTGGACAAGGCGGTTCTAATGGTGTACTTTTTGTTTTGATCTGACTCCTCTGTTAGGAACTACGGGTTTTTATATTTCTTAACATTGGACGTGATCGTCTCTTACTAGGTTGCTAGCTACCGCTGCAACCCGGATTTCTTGATTTTTTAGTACTGATTTTTTAACTTGCGTGTAGCTTGCTTTGATCTAACCATTATGTATTCATGAATGAGACCATTTACAGTTTTAACGTTTCTTATATAGTAATTATGACGTCACTGCATCAAAAATACAGTTTTTATTGGAAAAATTTATTCTCTTTTAGAATAATTTATTTTAGTTACAAAAGGTTTTTAACCCAATTAATTTCCTTTAAAATGAGCTATTGAACAACCCTCTACGATGTTCCAGTGCCAAGCTATCTCTGGATACAAAAGAAAAAAAAAAAGAAAAAAAATATCCCGTTTGGGGAGAATAACGTGGTAAAAGTCTATTTTCTTGATTTTCAAGCCAATATATTTTCTTTGTTATTCAAGCCAAAGGGCGGTAAGTTTCCTTTATGGAGGATTTGGACAAGGCGGTTCTAATGGTGTACTTTTTGTTTTGATCTGACTCTTTTTTTAGGAGCTACGGGTTTTTATATTTCTTAACATTGGAGGTGATCGTCTCTTACTAGGTTGCTAGCTACCGCTGCAACCCGGAAAAGACATCAAAAATGCAGTTTTTGGGGGAAAAATTTATTCTCTTTTAGAAATAATTTATTTTAGTTACTATAGATTTTTAACCCAATTAATTTCCTTTAAAAAAGGTTCGTTCTTTCATGTAAAACTAGCAAAACATTTTTTAAGTCTGATGAAGATTTAACTAATGTGTCAAAAGTAAGGTTGCAAGTCGACGATTTTGTTTTGGCCTTATTATAATTGGTATGGTGAAATAATAATATGCATATGGTTCTTAAATCATACTTATTTATGGTCCCATATGGTCTAGTGGCTAGGATAGTTAACTTTCACTCAACAGGCCTGGGTTCGATTCCCGGTGTGGAAAATTTTTAACTCTATAATCTTCGAACAATTTGAACCTTTTATAATTTATAATAATGTATAATATAAATACTGTAATCTTAACTATAGTGAAGTTGCCTATGCAAGTTAGTATAGGGAAGAGTTCGATCTTTATTATAAAATAATAATTAATTTTTTTAATTACAAAAGGTTTCTATATACAGCAGTTTCCTTTAAAATGAAGCCATTACACAGCTCTTTACTATGACAACGAACCGTTTGATTTAATACTTAAGTTACTATGGGTTAAAGTTCGTTCCTTATTGTAAACTATTTTCTTATGTGTTAGGGGTTTTTATATTTCTTAGCATTGGACGTGATCGTCTCTCACTAGGTTGCTAGCTACCGCTGCAACCCGGATGTTAAGTGGCATATACAAGTTAGTATAGGCAACAGTTTGTTCCTTATAATACTAACTATTTTTTAATCCTTCGGTTACTATGGGGTAAAAGTCGTTCTTTAATGTAAATCACTGTGAATATTCTTAACATTGGACGTGATCGTCTCTTACTAGGTTGCTAGCTACCGCTGCAACCCGGATACCGCTGTAACCCTGATAACAAACAGGAAAATATTACAAACAGGAAAAAGCCTACGGCTTTTTCTTCTTTGAACTAGTAAAAGACGAACCTCAAACGATCAAGTAGCTAACTAAGTCCAATGCATACAATAACTTTTTATTCCAATGATCGTCTTTTAATGTAACACATCAGTTACTATGGGAGAGAGATCGTTCTTTAGTGTAAAATTACAAGAAGTTTTTAACTCCATTAATTTTCTTTAAAATGAGCCATTGAACAACTCTCTAAGATGTTCCAGTGCCAAGCTATCTGTCGATTTACTAACCTGTACTATAATTAAGTGGCGTATAAAATTTAGTATTGGCAAGAGGTCGTTCTTTATTATAATGCTAGCTACTGCTGCAACCCAAATTCACATATATATTTATTTATGAGAGGCAGCCTGGCCGAGTGGTCCAAGACACTGGTGTTAGCCACCAGTCTCTTCGGAGGCGTGGGTTCAAATCTTACCGCTGGTATACGATTATGTTTGAAAGACTGCAGTGTGAAAAGACATCAAAAATGCAGTTTTTGGTGGAAAAATTTATTCTCTTTTAGAAATAATTTATTTTAGTTACTATAGATTTTTAACCCAATTAACTTCCTTTAAAATGAGCTATTGAACAACCCTCTACGATGTTCCAGTGCCAAGCTATCTGTGGAAAAGAAAAAAAAAGAAAAGAGAAAAAATATCCCGTTTGGGGAGAATAACGTGGTTAAAGTCAATTTTCTTGATTTTCAAGCCAATATATTTCCCTTGCTGTTCAAGCCAAGGGACAGAAAGTTTCCTATACAGGGGTTTCGGACAAGGCGGTTCTAATGGTGTACTTTTTGTTTTGATCTGACTCCTTTGTTAGGAACTATGGGTTTTTATATTTCTTAACATTGGACGTGATCGTCTCTTACTAGGTTGCTAGCTATTGCTGCAACCCGGAAAAAAAAACACATTGTGCCCACATCGTTCTTTACTCAGGCAGAGCTAGCGCGCTGCCTATGATAATAAACTGATTACACACAGGAAAAAGCCTACGGCTTTTTCTTCTTTTAAATAGTAAGAGACGAGTCTCAAATAATCAAGTAGCTAGCTAATTCCAAAGGTATTCAATTTTTGTTATTCCAATGATCGTTTTTTATTGTAACTAGGTTTCAGCCATCTCTACAGCCATGATACTATTGGAAATTACATAATCCCTATTTATGTTTTAGTTAACATGGGCAAGGTGTCGTTCTTTATTGTATATGGACTAAGGTTCGTTCTTTCATGTAAAACTAGCAAAACATTTTTTAAGCCTGATGAAGATTTAACTAATGTGTCAAAAGTAAGGTTGCAAGTCGACGATTTTGTTTTGGCCTTATTATAATTGGTATGGTGAAATAATAATACGCATATGGCTCTTAAATCATACTTCTTTATGGTTCAATATGGTCTAGTGGCTAGGATAGTTAACTTTCACTTAACAGGCTCGGGTTCGATTCCCGGGGTGGTAAAATTTCTAATTCTATAATCTTCGAACATTTGAACCTTTTATAATTTATAATGATGCATAATATAAATACTGTAATCTTAACTATAGTGAAGTTGCGTATGCAAGTTAGTATAGGGAAAAGTTCGATCTTTATTATAATTGCCAATCCATACCTTGGAAGCTTTTCATTAAACTGACAACATTTCTTTTGGATATTACTATGAAGCTTTGCCAAGGAATTTCTAGCCGACTTTTCAACAGCATCCGCTCTTTCAAAGAGAATTTTAATCTGTAATTTTGAATACTTTTCGTGATCCTGGTAAAACATGCGTAAAATGTTTCTCAATTTACGAAGATCAGCCTGCATTTTTGCCATCTTCTTATATTTCTGAATGTAATTTTTCCCTTTGTCCTTATGCGTTCTTCGGTACAACCTCGCAGAGAATTTAATTTTTTCATTATAGCTTTTGTCACCCCAGTATCTACCCATTATTCTGGTAGCAACTTTTTTCTTATGTTTGTTTCGGTAATCTTCATCATTACCATACCGTTCCTTGATCTTTTGTTTTGGCTGTCTCAATTTTTGCATGTCTATAATCTTCATCATTGTGATAACACATCTTGCTGTTTTCTTTTGCTCTCTCAATTATTACTTCTCGATACGCCTGGTCGGTTGAATACCTTTGTTTTGCTCTCTCAATTATTACTTCTCGATATGCCTGGTCGGTTGAATACCTTTGTTTTTTTCTTTTCAAGATACTATCTCTGTTGTTTGTGTAGTACTGTTTTTTCAATATCCGTGCAGCTTGCTTGATTGAAACCATTATGTAATTATGAATGTGAACTTTTACAGTTCTGAAGCTTCTTATATAGTAATTATGACGTCACAAGGTAATGATTTTATTGACGTCATAGCGCAATGATATTATTTCATGACGTCTTCAGAAACAACAATATAATTTCGTGTTTGTCTATTCACATCATAGCTCTAACAAAATTTAATTAGAGTTCGTTCTTTATTGTTATGTTTGGACGTGATCGTCTCTTATTGTGAAGTTTTGACGTTTCTTATATAGTAATTATGACGTCACTGCATCAAAAATACAGTTTTTATTGGAAAAATTTATTCTCTTTTAGAAATAATTTATTTTAGTTACAAAAGGTTTTTAACCCAATTAATTTCCTTTAAAATGAGCTATTGAACAACCCTCTACGATGTTCCAGTGCCAAGCTATCTCTGGATACAAAAAAAAAAAAAAAAAATATCCCGTTTGGGGAGAATAACGTGGTTAAA